>OZ024769.1:4970601-5315717 GCA_964017025.1 Stenichneumon culpator | reverse complement strand
GCCCTTCTGAGCATGCGCAGTATTTTCCTCTCACGTCTTGCTAAATATTGGCAATTTCGCTACAGTTTACAGTAATGAAGAGTTAAACCTGTCGTATATGCGTTACCAAAAGAAAAAAAATGCATTGCATCAAGTAATACTATCGATGAAATGGCGAGGAAAATTAATTTAAACGAGGAAAGTACTCGACACGTTTTCTAAAGATGAGGAAAAAAGGTCACTGAGCCTCTGTTGGTTTAGTTCCTGTTATCAGAGTACGTTGAAAATAATTCTCCGACGTCGAGAAAGAGAGAGAGAGAGATGGTCGGAGTCGTCCCGGGGAATATATCCCTTATCGCTCATTCCCTTCAGTTACCCTCGCCCGTGGAGCCGGCTGCTTGATAAGTTGGAGCTGAGAACCTCAAGGAAAGAGCCACGTGATGCTCTCTCGAGGAACTTCGGAGTCGAGCATAGTACATAATGTACATATACGTATATGTATATATATATATATATGTATCGCGTGACTAAAATTAGAAGGGCGTATTTCCATGCTTAACCATACAACATGCGCCCCTCTGGTTTTAACGACGCGATATCTCTCTCTCTCTCTCTATAAATATATATATATATATGTATATATGTATATATATATGTACCTGTGTATGTACCTATACTGGCACGAGAGTGCGAAGTGCACAGGCCTGCTGGCAATCGGCTAGCAAGAACCAAGAAGGATCCTCACGAGTGATTCATCCTGTGGACTGGCGCTGCTGCTGCTGCTTCTGCCGTTGGTCGGTACGAAGACAACGTCGGGAAGACGCGCGGTGACTTCCCGTACGTGGCACGACCGAGGATACCAGCTCAGTGGCGTAGCGATCGGGGGTATCGCCCCACAGGTATACAATCCGTGCGTTCGACCGCAGCGAGAATACCTGGACAACAAAGAGCGGACGACGAACCGTCGGAATGAAAAAAAGAGAGAAAAAAGAATAAACTAATTGGGATTAGCGAGAGTGTAGCTAGACGGGAAGCAACGACGCTCCGGCATTGTCAGAGAGACGGAGATGGCGATGGAACGGGAACTTCTCTGGCCACCGGACGGTACTTCACGAGTGCGAACCGCCCAGAGCAATTATCGCGACACCAGAGCCACACAGTTTTAATTCGGTAATTCCCGTTAATTCGATTAAACGTTGAAGGTAGAAAAGCTTGCAGTAGGGAAAGATAAAATTTAACTGGCACCGGTTTGCATCAAGCTCCGACAATCGCCGGGCGCCGCGACGATCTTGTATTTTTTATTATCGTTTTTTTTTTTTTTGAATTAGCAAATTGCATTATGTTAGTTTCACGATGGTGCGGTCAGTAGGAAATTGAATCGGAAAACGCACGACGCGCCGCGTGCGGGACAGCGGAGAACTAATCGGGGCTTTCGGTATTTAACTCACCGACGCTCGAGTGTGCCAGTTTGTAAACTCGTGTCGTCGTTAATTTGTGTCTGCCTTCGCCGTAATTTCTTCGAGACTAATGATCCTTGACCGCGGCAAACAAAAGGTTTTACGAAATAGAATGTTCGATCACGGCAGCAGATTTGCAAATTATTTTGCTCAAGGGGATCAGTGAAGTTTGCCCGACCGAAAATTCAGTCACCTTAGATTATTTATGACAATGCGGTAATAAGATGAAAAAACTGTCCTTATATTACAATATTACTAAGAAGGAAAATACGTTAAAAAGGCTGATATTATTAATAACATTGTTATTGTCAATTCTGCCTAACATGTACTTTTTCTTATGAAGATGATTCCGAGCGAACGGTTGACAATTTATTTACTGACTATAGATGAATATCCAATCTCCAATAAATAACCTGTACTATCAACGGAAACAAATAAAAATGAATGGTACGAAATTCAGACAATGGTGTAAAAAAAATCGCTTTGTTTATTGCTACAAAAAAAAATGATGTTTCTTACATTCATTCTCAGGTTCCATTTATAGAGTGTGATGTGCTTTATTTTCGGTAAAAATTTCATCGATATCTATAACGGCTGTTGAGATATCGTAGGCAAACCACCGAAAAATGTAGTTTTGAGGAAATAACGATCAAAGTTCGCGCTTAGGTGACCCGAGCTTGCATTTCGAGTCACGTTTTTCGGTCTCCTATCCGTAAATTTGCGAATTTAATACAAAATTTAGCGGCAAAAAATATTCAACGTGTTATACTATACACGTGTCGTTACCCCCCACGCTGTATACGTGTATATGCGTGTATGCATACACGCAAAAAAAAATTGTTGCGATTTTTTCAATATTTTAAGTATCCCTGCTCTCCATAATGGTCGACTAACAAGATTTTACGATGACACTTTGATTATTTTGTCGAAAAAAAAATTGGGGACTGGAATTTTTCATTACTGTAAACGAATTTTTTTTCTCTAGCAATGGTAACTGCTGTGTATTTAATTAACATCTACTGAAGCAATCTCTAGCGCAAGAACGTGAAGGAAAAAAAAATTGAAACAAATAAAAAGTAAAATGCACTCTAGTGTTCAGAGACGCGGTAGCGTCTCGACGCCAAGTAATTAAAAGAAGCGATTCTTTCTTTTTAACGCTACTGTACATTCACACTTCACTATACCGGGAGTGAATCTTTATTATCAATGTTCTCGAAAACAAAGCCTCGAATCGGCACTTCAATGACGTTTAGTTTTATTATATGTTGTATTGTATATTAGAAGTTATTGAATTTGTTGTTGT
Organism: Stenichneumon culpator; assembly: GCA_964017025.1. Taxonomy (NCBI): domain Eukaryota; kingdom Metazoa; phylum Arthropoda; class Insecta; order Hymenoptera; family Ichneumonidae; genus Stenichneumon; species Stenichneumon culpator. The sequence continues at coordinate 5,312,978 of OZ024769.1, read as the reverse complement.
CGTTAATTTTATGGTACACTCCGCGCTTCTCCTTTTGGGTCGAAGATATTTCAGATTGAATGGTGTTTGCCCCAGCCGCAAAAAAAGTGGGACGAAAAACGTTTTCCCGAGTGGCCCGAGGAGCTCTCGGTGGTTCATCTCTCAAATGCGAGGGATTCGAGGAACGGAACGGAAGTGGCGCCTTTAGTAGTCGCTTAGCTGCGAAAAGCTGAACAGGATAGATTTAAAAGTACGGTATATGCCTGTGAAAACGTGCATCTAATACCGCCGGAAACCGCGATAACACCTCGCCTGGGCCCCGAGCTACTCGGTTACGGTGACGAAAAATGTCGACCCCTGCCCCTGCTCGGGGGACCCTGCGTCACGTGGCATTTCCGTTCGACTGACTTCGAATAGAGTCGACGCTCGCTCGACGATAAGCGTTCGAAGCCGCGGGCTTTAGCGTCGAATAAAAACGCAAAACTACCCCCCGTTCGTATACCACACTATTATTTTCTTCATTCCTTTTTTCTTCATTCCTTTTTTCTTCATTCCTTTTTTCTTCATTCCTTTTTTCTTCATTCCTTTTTTCTTCATTCCTTCTATCTCTGTCCTCTGGGCGAACGAGCGAATCGCTTCGGCAGACCCAAAGACGTCTTTTTTTTTTTTGCCACGTACACTCGCTTCGCCGAGTTTTAAAGACATTCGCCGAGTTTTTACACCTTCCTATAAACACGGTGCCGAAGGCAAAAATTACTTTTACATGGATCGCGGGCGTGGAAAATTTCGAATGTGTTACCGCTCCTCGCGAGACACTCTGTTTACAAACATAACTATACATTAGTTTCTATCAGGCAGCAGCGTCTACTCGGCGCGACAGCGGATTTCACGTCCCCGAAGGGAATCTCGCCAAGAGAGTACACGCCGGGTATGCGAGATACCAAGTTTATGTATAATTCACCTCGTACATTCTCGCTTCGGAACAGCTTTTCTCGAGCGATAGGAAAGTAACAGTTCTCGATGTACCGCGAGTGCGAACCAACTTTTTGTTTTCGGTTCTCTCTCGCGATAACTCGAGTTTTTATCGTGACCACGTACCGTATGCGATTTACTAATTCGGCGATAAGAGAATTTCAGTGGAATTTCAAGTTCAAGACTTATTTTTTCATCCGTAAAAAAGGTCATCGACTGTTTTAACCTACACATAGTGGATTATCGCTCGATATTAATTTTATCTTTTTTATTCGGGGGCATCGAAACTCCTATTTATGATATATTTTCCCATTTGTAAAAAGGTTATTTAGTGCTTTTATCCTACAGATCGGATCCATAATAGACAATTCATTGATTAAAAAAATGGCCGAGTACAGAACTTTATATGCATCAGTTTTTTTTTTGCACCGGTAAAAGTCACTTGGTGCTCTTATCTCCTCGATCGGTTTTATAATAGACAATTGGTCGACATTACGATTTTTTTTTTGATTAATTTGTTCCCCCTAGTATCTGCGAAATCGAGTATAGAATGTCATTCTATTTACAGATTTTCCACCTCCGTTGGTTATAGATCTTTCGCCGCTGTACTCGGTTAACGCGGATTCATCTATTTTCGGTGTTGAATTATACCCGGAAAAGCGGAACTGTTTCCGCCGGTGCATATAGGTGCGGGAACTTCGTCGTTTACCGTCGAATCATTACTTCGTTTAAAATAACGAACAACCGTGCGACGCGAACCCGAAGTATTGGCCCGGTGTACAGTCGTACCGTGTACATACGAGTGTGCTCACGTTACTACGATATGTGTAATTATTCGGGTTCATTCGTGTAGCAGCTACAAATTCATTGCTGTTAACACGTAACCCGATTATGCATGAGAACAGGGCTTTCTTGTACTCGACTCTCTGTTCGGATAATGTACGCGACGAAAATTTGACCTTTGAACAATTCATCGACTCCAATTGCCAAACAAAATCGGCTTCCTGTTTCAACAATATACCCATTACTCGATGGGTATTAAATTTTTTTTTCACCTAACTGTATCGATTAATCGATCGTTGGCTGAAGTTGCAATATCGATTCAACCCTTTTTTTTGTTTTTCTTTTAGGGTTCGTCATTTTGATTATATTTTCGTTGCAAAATATATAAATTGCAAAAAGAAAAAACAATTGCAAATAACAATGTCAAATTTCAAAGTAAGAACGGGGCAATTTTTTTGGAGGATCGAATTTTGTAAATGTATAAATTGAAAAACTACAACCCTTTAAATATATATCAAGCTCTCATAGAAACGATATTTCTAAATTCGTCTTTCCATTTACAATAAATTCGACGATATTTCGATCGTAAGTTAAGTCTTCGTTTCTCCTTAAAAGTCAAGAACATTTAATCGATCAAAAGTTTCGACAAAAAAGAAAAAGAAAATGCCACCTTTAAAAAAGTTTTAAAAAAGTTTCACAAGTTTCTAATCATTTTAATTTTGAAACTTCCCCAAATTGAGAGTAATCTTACGAGATGTGAAACGTTCGAGCAGCACTCGGCAGGATAGTGCACCTACCGTTAAATTCAATTTATCTTTCGTCACAGAGAAGATGTACTTTATTACTTTCCTTCTATCCCTGCAATGTACTCTGGCACTTTCCTTTCAAAACCGGATTGCGCCTATCAACGTCTCGAGTATTCTCAGATTCGAGTTCGTTTGTTTTATTTTCTCTTCCTTCACTCTTCACCTTTAACACTTGCCCGTCTCGGTTCGGAATCGCACGTGTGTGTATCGCGCGTGCGCGTAGTGCACGCGTGTATAACCTAAACGAGTTCGCCGTTCGCGTTACGCATGCGCGCGCGTACCCTATACGTACGTATTGCGAACGAGATCGAGCCAGGTCGGAGCGTAGTTGCGGACGGCGAGGAGGGAAAAAGGCCGCCGTCCCGCGGGAGGGGAAACGGGAGAGAAAGACTATAGTCACAAAGAGGCTTTGTTCGACAGCAGTTCGAACGTCGCCGTGGCACGCTCGATCGGCGAACCGTGAGCTCTCTCTTTCCTTACACCGTTTCTCTCCTTCCCTTTCCAGTCAACAACCAGAGAGCTTTGGTGTGCTACTCGAGATCTCGAAACTCTACTCGACCCTCTCGGTCCTCTCGAGTACGTACACGTCTCTCCTAAGGTTATAAGTCGTGCTTCTCGACGATCATGGGCCTCGGTCACGTTCTCCGATTCGTCACTCCTTAAGGAAAAGAAGAAAAAAACCTCCACGGTACAGTGTAGAGACATCGTTGGCAAGAAAAAAAATTATATATGTACATATTAGAATATGGAGGGTAAATTATCGAGTCATTTATTTTCGTAGATAAACCGATCGTTTATGTTTTTTTTTATTTTACGAGAGGCACCGTTAGATATCGAATTGCCAATTTGGGGGAGTATGACAGACGCGATAACGTCTAGTTGTGAGTCAACATTTTATTTAGGTGTAATTCATTTTGTGTAAAAAAAAAGAATAACAAAAATTCGTTTCACAACTTACGAATTAAATTAGAAATAGCCTTGCTAATTAAATAATTTCGGGATTATGTTTTACACCAGCAACGTCTAAAAAGTTTCATGAAAATCGGATATACTTCGTGTTGCATACATTAACCGGATACCGGAGGGTGTGAATAATTGAAGAAGGGTCAAAGTAGTAACGCGACCAGGGGTTGATGAGCGATGCAATCTCTATAGCCTCCTCAATCTTGTCATACTCGAGTGTCTCGTGCACACGGTGCAGCCGCATGGGATACTCGCATGTTGCAGGTATCTCCGCATCAGTCAGCTTCCATTCTCGTCGCTGTTGCTTGAGGTGACATCGCTGACAAGACGAAAAAAAAAAAAAAAACATAATGGAGTAAGTACCTTACATGCCGCAAGGTAAGACAGGGCAGAGAGTCTCGAGTGTGAGTGTATAATGTAGTGGGTGGAGTTAAAAAGCTCCGCCGATATCGGCATTAGGGCTCGAGCTTTGGACGTGTCGCGAAGCGACGAGACTTCGAGAAGGTAAAAATGCAAGCGTGCAAGACGAGGCAGAGAGAATATATCGTATGTCAGTTTGCGTCCAAGAACGGCCGAGCGTAGCCAGCGGAAGCTCCTTAAATTTACCTGTAGAGAAGCTTTTAACGAGCTTGGGCTAACTTTAAAGTGGCGGACTTGGTCGTATATATACACATAGTACGAGGACGTAAGGAGGAATAGTAGCGGAAGCCGAAAGTCACCGGAGCTTCTTGCACCAGGCGGTCCAGGTTGTTTGTGCTATATATCGCCTTACACCGACCAGAGGTCAAGATAGAGACGCAGGGAGAAGGTACGGGCTGCGAGGATGGCAAACAAACTGACTCGACTGAGTGCTGATTCGTTTTCGTTATGGGACGATTTATCAATAAACTGTCGAGAGCCGAAACTTGTGAGATTTTAATTTATAAAGAACTTGTATCGATGGTCAGAGAGGCTTATTAGGTTACGTCTTCATTATTTTTTACTTTTTCGATTTTTTTATTTTATTTTTTGACCATGGTTCGTCAAATGTATCTTCACGTACCTTCGGTCGTTGATCATGCAGTGTCAGAACGCGATGTTGATTCCTCTGTAACTTTTTAATGAAAATAAGTATTTAGGTTTAATTATAGTGAAATCGAAACTCCAGTCTCCGCGTGATAGAAACTAGCTATGGGCCAATGCAAACATTACTTTTTCAAAAGATATGAAGTTTATAAAAAATGTCCATTGGATTTCCTTTCTTCTTCGCAAATGGTATTGAATTTTATCCGTCGATATATTTAGCCCAGACGTACAGTTGAGTAAATTATGATTATTCGATTATTGAAGTATAATGAGCGTGTAAAATTAAATAGACAGACCTATAAAGAAAACGAGTCGCAACGACTGGAGGGCTCCGGTCAATCGCGACAATTAGTCGCTGCATGTGTTTTCGCAATCGATTGTCCGTACTCCGTCGGACGCAGTGAAATATGGTCGACATATGCCCGGAGAAAGCGGAATTGTTTTCTTCGTGGCATCGAAATATAGTTTCTGCGTGCCTGTAAAAAAAATTCTGTATCTCTGGTCAATTACACTCGACCCCGGGGTCTGTTTATATTATTTTTGTCCGCCTCTGTGAGCAACCTATGATAAAAAAAAATCATAGTTATTTTCAATATTTTTCGACAAATTCTCTACTCAAGTATGCATGAAATTTTTAATGCGTGATTGCTTTTTTTCCGTGTACTCGAGTCTTTTTCGTCGAGCCCGATAAAACGCGAGACTAAAACAAGGTTTCCGAAAAACACGGTAAAGCTTAAAAAATGCATGCACGCACGCAAGATTGTAGTGTAATTGAAAAGTGGAATTTGATTTTTTCGACAGGAGACGATGTGGTTTCGGCATGGAATCGGCTCCTCGATTCGAGGCTCCGAGACGCGTTGGTCTCTCCGGCCCTGTGTGCGTCTCGAGAGCCCGAAGTGGCGTAACTGGTATACAAGAGAGACTCGCGAGCAGACGATTTCTCAGCGACGTTGCCAACTCCAACGTCTCCGGGACGTTTTGTCAAAGTACTGTCTCGTATACAAACTCCCCGATATCTTTTTCATTCTCGTGTTTCACGGCTTGCAACGATCTTAACGAAAGAATGCGTGCATTTCCCACAATAATCTCATCCCGGCCGCCTTTCCTCCGCTACTTCAGTATATATATATATATATATATATATATATATATATATATATATATATAAATCGCGACGCCTTGTGCGCGACTTTAAGGAGACCTTTTTCTGCTCGAATGTATTCTCGCGCGTCTCGAGATAATTGGCGTACCAGGCTGTATTATAAAGGAAGGTGACTAAGTAGGCGGAGGAAAATGTAAGTGAATTTTAAAGTTTTTTTTTTTCCTGAAAGCTATTGATTCGATGGGATCCGGGTTTTTAAAAATGATTACCTATATGAGCATTATCAGGATACCTTGAGCATTTTTTTCAATAAACATTGTGTGACCGAAAGAGGTTCTATCGGGGTCGGAGGTACCAATTTCTTTCACGCTGACTGGGTTCGCGGCGCGCACGATTCTGGACAGTCGATCGATCTGAACCAAAAAAATAAACGGAGCGTTGAAATATAGTACAGAAAGCAGTCGACTACATACAATAAAAAAAAGATCACAAAATGACGTTCGTTTCAACTTAACGATAGTTTTCGATCTTTGTGATTCGTAACTTTGGAAAAAGTGCGTGCCTAGGAAAAAAAAACTACTTAGGCAACGAGGAAAAAATTATCCCACTACATCGCAGCAAAATCTGAAAGGAATCGGTCGCGCCGTTTTCGAAATATTTGGGGCACGGATTTCGAAAACCATGTTTCCAGACATTTGGGTTGAAAGCTTGGTAGAGGTATGAGGCTCTCAACTGTCCAGCAGCTCCACGGCCGCTCGGCCAATCGCGTAAAACGTCCGGAATTTTTGTAACTTTAACATGAAACTTGTACACAGAATCCTTCATACTGCAGCTTTAAGAATGCCGAGAAAACAAATGAAAGCAAGAAATTCTATTTAGCTATCCGCTCTTAAAACATACGAATGCGTATGCAATGTAGAACTCCTAGGGCGCTGAAATGACTTTATAATCGTACTTCAGATTGCTTAGTTGACATTGAAAGCGAAAGCGACGCAACGCGAGCAGAGACCTCTCGGCATACACTTCTCGGAACTACCAAATATACAAACTCCGCGATAGTCCTGATCGAGACAAGGGAGCTTTGTCCATACAAAGGCGAGCTGATGTCGGTCGGAGGGCTTGGTCGTCATCGATCGGGTGATCGATGAGCATTCTGGATCGAGACCGCGACTTGTGCAGTCGTACCTCCGCACACAATATTATAAAACATATTGTACTAGATGTACTGAGTTCTGTCAAAAAAAAATATATATATATATTTTTTTTATTTGTAATTCCTCTCGGTACGGCTCTCGCTTTTTACCCCACTCAACCCCACCCAGATTGTGTCCGCAGCCCACTTACCCCCTTACTGTGTCGCATTCGCACAAGGGCACAGGGAAACTGCGGAAAACCTGGCCATACACAGACGGCTCTTTCCCCAGAGATTAATGTTCCTACAGGGCAATCAAGAATCTCCGAGAAAATTACCTCCCACTCCACGATTCGATACGCCAGCCAGCGCGTGGCTAGGCGGTAACCCATCCAAGTACTGACCGCGCGCGGCACTGCTTGACTTTCGGGACCGCCAGAGCCACACACCAACCGCGCACCTATCGCTGTCGGTGAGTTCTGTCAAAATATATATTCCGCATAAATATATCTCTAACGAGAGGTCACTTCTGGACAATATATGCAGTTGCTTATACACGTTCAACAAGAACGGATGTCACTATTATTTCAGGATAAAATCTCGTCAGGGTAATGTGAAACTTCTCGATCGATAACAAAAACTGCAATCCAAAATCCAAAAGACGGTTAAATTTTGGGGGAAAAAATGGTGAGCTACACCCGGTAATTCTGCAGTTCACTGTTCTCATTGTTTTAGTGAGAAATTAACAGATTGGGAGACTTACCGCTCCTTACCGCACTCGTCGGAAATTATCATCGGCTGAAGGCAATGTTTCAACAAAACACCTTCCCAATTTTTTTTCTTCGCGACCTTTAATATCTCAGACAAAAGGAACCAAGTTTTTTGCGAGCAACGGATGAACGTTTGAAAATAATAATCGGAGAGAATAAATAAATAGAATAATAAAAAGAATAAATAGTATCGGAGAAAAAGACAGGGAATGCGATTTGTCGTCGACGTCGGAGACGACGAGCTCGATCGCTCGGCAACGAAACTGCAATGGATGCCATTCGCATACGGTACATATCTGGGAAAGCCCAGCTCGGAGGACATTTCGCGTCATTCTCAAACGTCTCCGGTCTCCGAATGGTATTCGTTGCAGTCTTTGTTACGGACTGGGAACGACACGCTCGTCCTCTCAATATTGTCGAGAAACATTAGCACTTTGCCGAAACTGTAACGACGACTCCAGTCGACCGCCAACTGAAGAATCCAACCGTGCACAACATCGATTCCATCGAGGAACGCGGTATTTGCTTCTCGCGATATATCTGTCAGCGCGTCCGTTCGTACACGAGCGGGCGGAGGAGAGTGGTGGGGGATGTAAAACAGGATTGGGCTTTATTGCCATTTCGGTTTGACGAACGTCGTTATCGTTCGTCGAACGAGAGCCCACCTGTCCCCCATACCACGCCCGATCGGCTGCTCTCTAGCACTCTCGAGATTTCGACGAAACTGTTTTTCATCCCTCTGCACGATTACGGCTCGTATGTGTGACAATGTCATATGCATGTATGGCGGAGGAAAAAAAATCGTTACGAATTCTCACTGTTTCTCTCTCCCTCCCTCTCTCAAAGAGCTTCCCGCTTCGTTCTCTCATCCATCTCCGCATCGGCTTTTCCATAGCTCTTTGCTCAAATCTTGTTGACACGATTCTGCTATTTTTGTTCATTTCACACATCGGGAGCTGCGAGGGAGATTCGAGTGAAAAGAGAGGGAGAGAGAGAAACCCTCGATGCACGATTTCCAGCATAGTCACAGATTTTTTTTTTTCGTCCACTCTTCATCGTCGAATTTCTGCGTTCGTCAGCTCGAAACATCGAACGATTAGTCATTCGGCGAATGTGACGGGTTCGCGGCTACCTCGATCACTGTGCGGCTTATACGCACTCTAGTCGGTATTACTTCCATCATCCGCACCTATTGCTGTATTCGGCATTTCGAAATTTCAAACGGAGCCCTGCACATCGATTTTCTGTGCTATAGGATGAACGACCGCTTTCAATGGTTAAAGGCGATGACAACTTTTTCTTAAATTTATTCTTATTTTTTTTTAACATCAACGTCAATTTTGGTTGTCCGATGGTATCGTTTTTTTATTTTTTTATTTTTTTTTATAAATGATCATTGCTGAAAACATCTTTTTTTTTTTCACTGTGCGTGAATTTGGATACTAAACAGTTGGGAGCAAAATCAGTAGAATATCCGTGACGAGCGAGGAAAAGTCGAGAAAATTTCGCGAAAAATGGTTATTTACACAAAATATACATATTTTTTTACAGCAATATCTCGTCGCTTTCCGATGGAATTTTGAGCGCAGTTTTGAAACCGTTTGTTTCGAGCTGCTACGATGAAAAACGTAAAAACTGTGCGACAAAGGGGAGCACAAAAAGTGTGACAAAGTTGTTAGCATAAAGTTAAGCGGTGCATTGCTAATCGCTGAAAACATGTTCTTTTTCCATTGCCAGCGCGACAAACAAGCAAGCAAACAAAAATCGACACCGAAAAGGTTATATAAATAACCTTTCGGATTGTGTGACCCAAAGGTTATATATTTTTTTTCTGTACACAATGCCATTCAACCACGATAGAAAGAATCACTATGTCGACGAGAATTTTTACGTTATAATGATAATCAATAACGTAAATTAAAATAATAAATTAAAAATACTTAAACTCTGAGAAATCGAGGGGACGTACAAGTGTTTGCGAGATGAGAAACTCGTAAGAATAGAGTTCACCCAGCTAAGCGAGTTCCCGGAACAAACGATCCACCGCGTAAAATCGCGACCGTGAAAAACTTGCGGAAGTTAGTCAAACACTCAACAAAGAATCTCGGTGAGCCGGACGACGGTGGCATCGGTATTCGGGTCCCCCCCCCCCCCTCTTCCTTCTCTTATGTTTGGTCCACTTTGCCAACAAGTTTTTGCTACCCTGTATACATCCCGAGTTTGCTACAAAGTTCAATGAGAATGGACGCGGCGGAGGAATAGAGTGGAAAACGGTTGCGGCATGCAATGGCAAGGAGAGTTTGCCGAGGATCTCATTTACATCGACAATAGGAAACTCGCTCGTTTCTTTTGGTGTACGACAGAACTCAAAAGATCCCCGGAGAATTTCACGGTGGTGAATAACTTTTGAGATTAGTACGGGAAACATGTTTAAGTTCGGGAACACGATCAAGAGAAGCTTGCGATAAAAAATCCGAAATACTGAAAGTGCAGCTGAAACGGCTACTCTTATTCCGTTTGGATTTTTTGCGTTTTTTTAAAAATAAATCTTCACCGATTTCAGCGGAGAAATTTGTAGATTATCGACAGATCATCGTGTTTCCCCGGGAGAACTCGGATGCGCCGTTAAGAGCTATGAAGTAACTGTAATGAATGTTTTTCACGGGAACTTGCGTGTAAGGTCAATTGAAAAGTCTCATCGGAAGCGGATATCACATCAGCTTTCTATGAGACTCAGCGTCCGACCGTACTGTGCCAGCACCCGTGAAAAAAGTTGATTGCCAGGGTTGGGTGGGAAGGAAGAGGTTTCCAAGCAGTCTTAAGGTGAAGTGAACGCCACGTGACGAAGCCAGGAGTGTGAGAGAGATAGCGACATTGCTCTTACGGTGGAGCGAGAGAGACGGAGAGAAAGCGACAGTGAATGTGTTTCACTTCACCTTAAGACGAGATGAAACAGACTCGGTCGGTAACGAAAACTGTAATGAATGGTATTTGGAGATAGAAATTTCATAAAAAAGCAAAGTATTAGCTGATGCAGAATGTAACACTGTGTCCGATGATACTTCGCTTTTGTCCGAAATGTCAACCATTTTTACATGTGCATTGATCCGAAAAATGCAACTGTCTTTCTTCCTCTCGTATGTCACGTGGTACCTGTTTCATCTCGTCTTAAAATCATGTTGGACATTCTTTCGCCAAACCCATAAATTGTTAGAATCTTCATCTAGCCAATTACGCAGCCTTTCAGAATTTGTAACATTCGAGAAAGTTTAAGACAACTTGAAAAAAAAAAAGAAAAAAAATCTCGAAGATATTGAACTTTTCGTACAAAGACAGCTAATTAACGTCTCCTCAACTGTTGAATGAAGATGCCAAGAACTTACGTTCAGCCAACAATGATGACGATCCTTGAAAAAGATTGTTAGCAGGTTTGTTACCGAATGGGTCTGTTTCATATCGCCTTAAACACCCTCAAACCGGGTGGATTATAGAGCGGATCCGGACAGACGGGAGTGGCGGTGGTTTCGCATCATGTTAAGTAACGTCTTTTAGTAAGTAAATCCAGCCAGTTCTCTTCCCGGTCTAATACGCTAAGTCGAGATGAAGGTAAAGTGAAGAAGTTTCGATGAAGGAGCGGGCCGTGGAATATTGCTACTTCGGTGATTTAACGCGGGCGCACCTGCGCTGTATCCCGTGTGCAACCACCATAACACCTATAACTGGTCCATCCAACTCGCTAGCTTCCTATGTTTCTCGAACTTTCGAGCAAGAAGCTCTCAATCCGGACCTAAGTGGTTGCAGACGAGCGGGGCGAAGGGAAAAGCCGTGTAGTTTAGCGATGACGCTTGTACGGATATTTAGAATTCCGTTAGAGAGGCTGCAAGCTGGTGGAGATTAGACGAAAGGCGTTCCGAACTTTGGAAGGAAAGAAGTGCGACCGCCAGGGCGGCCGACGGACATGTACACTATACTGACGCTTTAACAAAAGTGGTCATCGCTCGCCATAGCCAACCACAAGTTTTACAGCTGCGAATACGGTAGAACCCTGATTAACCACTCGGCACTTGAAAACCTGCGGATGGCTCGAACTACGGTGTAGAAATTTAACACGGTAATTCGAAGTAAAAGTCATAAGTTTTTTATTTCAACAAGTTCAATTCCAATTCAATACATATCGGTGTTCTAATGCCAAAAGGTCATATAGTGTATGCATACACAGGTGATATGGCGTTATGACCGCTATGGCCCTTTAAGTTCTAGGACTCGGTCCTGTTGAAAATTTTTTTTCCCAACTGCCCATACTTGACTATAAAAATCTTCGAAAAATACAGATTTTTTATTTTTACAATAAATTTTTTTTAATGCAATTTTTTTTCGAACAAACTTTCTTTGCGATGTATTTACCTAAGCATGACAATTCGTGAAAATTTCCCAGAATTGTCAATTTTTTTTTTTTTTACTGCTTCGTCAACGGGTCAAATATAGTCACGATATGTTACGGGGCATTAAAACGTTAATTAATTGCGTATGTGTGCTACTATACAGAGGTTTATTTTTTGCGTGCCCGGCGTTGATTACAAGTTACAATCATTAAAATCAGTCACCTTCGATTGTTTGGGGTTTTGAATTCCGCGTTTGCGGCTGTTAGATTTGTTAATGTTAATAAAAAAATGCTCGGTAGGCACACAAATAATGCCGACCACATTTAATCGAGCTTCTACCGAAACAAAACTTTTCTCCTTTTGTCGAATGTTAATGAACGGATTATAAAAATAGGCTAATAACCAGTGATTACTCGTTTAACAAGAGGCTGCTGTCCGTTTCGCTGTTTTGTTTAGCGAGTCGACAAAAGTTTGTCACTAACAGCCAATCAACATGTGCATCCGACAAATAAAGGGTAGGCATCGTTCCATTGGCAACACAAATTTCAGCGAAACTTCGGCTGAATTCAACCAACTTTCAAACCCTCAAGGATAATAATGATTATCAATACTCCTCGCGATAAAAAACCAAAACGTTTTTTTCGTCACTATCAGATTAACCAAGCATTATTAAATTTTCATCAATCTAATGAAGACATTCATACTTTAGTGGATAATTGACATTTTTTCCTCACTTTTTTATCCACACACTGCATGTATACCGAGATGTATAAGCTTATTGTACGGTCCCTTTTTCCGCGTGCATGAAATCAAATTTTTTACATGCAAAAAGAACTCTTCCACCCCATCATTTTCACGTCTGAAAAGTTGCCAGTTGTTATTTGTCTGATCCTGCGTTTGACTATCTGTCAACGAAGACCGATTCGTCCACGGTATTTCATGATATTTGTTACTACGCGACAGTTGCTTTTTCCAATTTTTTTTTTTTTTACCACACCCATTGATTCCGAGATCGACTTTATCGTGGACTCAGGATTTCGTTAGAACACCACCAGAGTTGAGACTGATTCCCGACGCTACCTCCCGCATGATGGCGTCCCAACTGCCTGCAGAAAATCTGTCTTGGTTCGCGACTGTAACTCGAATATGAGCTCGGAGTTCTACAACCGTTTCTCCTTCCACCGCCTGTCCTGTTTTTATACATCTTCATACCATAGGTACTCCAAGCCAGCGACGTTGCCAGCGACGACAGAGAGAAGGCCCGCATCGTACTCGACCTTCTCTTCATCCCCGCCGGTTCCGACATCCTATACACGATATCGTGTACATATACATACACACACACACACACACACACGCACACATTCATGCAGCCCACCTTTAGCGTTGTATTTGCCCTTTCCTCTAGCCGCGCCATATCTCTTTACCTCTCTGGTCCTTTTCGTCTTTATCTCTTCCCTCTTGCCCGCACACGTTCTCCGCCACTCGGGACCAGTGCAATCGGTGCACCACGAATAGTAACGAGCAACCGGAACAACGACTTATCTTCTCGCAGATATCGTAACCAGAACGACACTGCGCACCGATGCCTCCGATTACATATTCTTTTGCTTCTCCACCTACGTTCCTGATGTTCAACATGTTACACGAAATATGGGTAATTTGTTGCTACGGCGGACCCGTAGGTCCTTTGTTCTTTGGTTTACGTGCGTCTCGTGTGCGGTACCATTGTGTGGCGTTAGATACACATGCGCGGGACTCTGTTCTGTCCCAAGCCGTGAGATTCTCCGAAGGCCATTGTATCAAGCAGATTTTTCCTCCCGCCGGTGAAACAATGAACGGACAAACGGGCATGGCCGTTTGGTGGTGCCTCAAACGAAAAACTGTGCCCCAAATTTTGTTCGCGGAGTCGGAAGTTGAACGAATTGGTCATTTCTGTATATCTTCATCCGACTGTTGTCCGACCTTTCGGACAATTTTCCTGTTTTCTTCGTTTTCTCCCCTACCGTTCCATCGAACTGCACTCTTTGTAATTTGCGAAGCCCTCGACGAGCTCTCATTCAATCAGGGTCGGACGAAGCGACAAAGTAGTTCTGCGATTACGGAGTCGCGTTGGCGACTCCATAGGGTTGGGTAGTAACGCGACTCGTGCCTTCAGTTTCATTCGATTTCGCAGTTACGGAGTATGCACGCTCCGATGGCACGCATCGGGCAGCAGTGGTGAGACCGAATATGCCTGACTACTGTCGGGCTGACAATGCAGAACAAGAGACCCACAGCTACAAAGGTTCCGCGGTGGCTTGTCATTAGTTGCACGTCGACCGCTCCTGCCAGCCTTTGGGACAGGACTTCGGGACGGAGATTGTTCACAGACGACAGGAATTATGTCGACTCTTTTAACATCCGAACCTCCCGGCGGCGTGACTCGTTATACACAGGATTAATTAAAGTTTTTGAAAAAAATCATTTTAAACAAATAAAAACACAAGTTTACTACGGCCCTTTGGAAAAATGTTCGGACTGTGCGACTCGTCATACGAGATTAATTAAGGTTGCACGAGCACGAGCTTGATTATTAGATAGTGTGCCAATTTTTTTTTTTTTTTATATGTTACAGACATTGCCTAGAGGATGATTTCCATAAAAATTCAAGCCACCTTACCGGCTAATTACATTAAATAAATTCAAAGTTGACAGGATTCTGTATGGTTTCTCGTTGGAAAAGGGTCGCGACCTCGTTTTTGTTCAGTTTTTTCTTCTCCCGATTCAATGCATGTGGGATCCAATAATCGTAATTTAGTACGAAGGTTTCGAGGATTACAATAACAATTGAAGGTATAGGACTTACCGAATGTTTTAATGAGAATACTTTACTTATTATCGTCTGCCATCCGTCGTCTGACTCTATAATGATATGGTAACACTATGAATCCAGGACGACTGATTTATTAACTGTGCCGAACCATCAAATTTGTGTAAGAATTAATCATTTGCAAGGTTATTATTGAACGTAAAATTTCAGTGGTCAACTTTCTGTTTAAATACATCATTTGTAGGTCGCGTTCATCACGTGTCAAATTTTCCTCCCGGTCAAGCTGTTTGAGCCAAAAATCGTTCCGTCTTAATATTTAAGAGTTCCCAAAGAGTGCCCTTGGATAGTGTTATACACGTGTAAAATAATACTTAATCATAGTACAATTTTTTGAAACTTCAATTAGCGATAGTTCGAAATTTCCATAATACAACGTTCATTAGATTAGCCAATGTGCAAATATTACCCAACCTAGGTAGGGTTTATTCCGACTGGTTGATATATTCTAGTCCTGGAAAGAAACTGGCCAGACTCACCCAGAAAAATAATTTATTTGACGGCCACCGTTTATTTGGTTTAAAATATTTATTTGATTTAAATAAATATTTATTTGATTTAAGTAACTATTTACTCAATTTAAATAAATATTTTACTTAAACCAAATAAACGGTGGCCGTCAAATAAATTTTTTTGCTGGGTGTTTCCGGGCTTGGCGCGATCCCGTGCCAGTTCTGGGATGTTAACAGCCGGCCAGAGCGACCCCACCTGGCTATGTATTTATAGTGTCCCGAAAAAATGTTTCCTTTTTGCAACAGGCGCTTGTGCAGGATTTCGCATCAAAGTTTATATGACCACTTTGAAATTCCCGCTGAACATTACTCACTGAGCATGCGAGAGTGTCTCGACATGTATGTGCGGGGCATAAAGAAGCGCGAATTCGACCAGCGGACGGTTAACCCGGAATCTTCACTTCCCGCGTTTATACAACTACGGGGACATCCAACTTCTGTTTTTCTCTCCCACTTGCTTTCTCTGTCGCTCTCCGGATACGCCCGCCGGTGTTGTTCGCGAAAGTGGGTTATGGGGATTCTTTTCTTCCTTCTCATTCGTTCCTGCGGGTACACCGTATACCGTAGAGTTACCGGATCGAGGTACGTACCTACACGTGATTCAACGCCTGGATCATGATACCAATTTCCAATGGGTTGACGTGTCGGGAATTCCAGATCGGACAATCGATCCCACCGTCCTCTCGCCTTCGCATTGCTTCTCTCACGTTCCCCGCTTGCACCGAGCCTCCGCCTTATCCCTTCGCGAGACTTTCCCGTACCGAGATCACTGTACACTCTTTCTGATACCGCACTGTAAAAGTATAGTAACTTCGCAGCGCGAACTCTTAGATCCGACCAGAAGTCTTATTACCGTTGGTCACTTTTTTTTTTTTTGCCTATTCCTTGCTTTCTTTCGCGGTTCATTGCTCGTCTTTCTCTTCGTTTGGCTCAATCCATTCGTTTCGTTTCTTTGTCACCGGGATTGGTTTGTCGAACTTGGGACCATTCGCTTCGACACTTTTTTTTTCCTCTTCCTCTCGCCACGCAGCCTCCCGTTGGCACCGCGATATATTGAGCTTTTTCACACCTCCGCCACCTACGCCTCGTATATTCCTCGCAGCGTCAGAAATAATGTAGACTGTGCCAATGTCACACCTTTGACAACAACCTTCCTCAAAAATCGCCCGCGAGATATTTGCACAAATGCTCGGAGAAGGCTACTTCAGCTGCCGAGCCAAGAAACATCCCGAGAGACATCCGCCATTCTTTGCGATCTATTCTTTCATTGCAATTTTAGCGAGTATTCCGTGTCACAGAGCTTTTCTCCATCGCCCCGGGGACGAGAGAACGGACACGATACCGGATGGCCGGATAAAAGTTGTCAAGTGCCTCCTCTCATCCCAACCCCTCTCTCACGCCGAATCCAATGTTGGATGACGCATTGTTTATTTTTAAGACTAAAATACAAGTCTAAAATCGGTAAAAAAAAATTATGTAAATGTACATTTTATCGGCGAAGTAGTAAATCCAATAGGAATTAACTTGAATTGTTTACTTTCTATTTTGTGAGACCTCACTTTCACTGATGCAACGAATTCAGGGTTTTTTTTTCTTTTTATATGCACAGTTTCGCTCACAATATTTCTTCTTGATAGCGCGGGGAATTTTGTCTCATGCCTACTACTTAAATTGCTACGACCTAGCAGAGCTTCTGGACGTCCATAAAAGAGGCTTAACCATTTCTTCTCAGAGATTTCGTCTCGCGCAGCTCCGTGTCTCGGTCGCCATAATATCCGCGGTTTTCAAAACTACGATTTTTTATCGCCTGGCAAGAACGTTCTCGATTTTTTCGGGTTTTCGCTCCTTAAGCCAGCACACACTGTCAAATATAAAAGAAAAAGAAAATCTTGAGAGTGGTATAAATACGAATAAAAGACCTTAGGCCGTATCGTTCGACAGAAAAATTAAACCAACAATCAATTACTTAGATACCCGATAAACAAAAAGGTTTACATACGCTTTGACAACACACGGAGAAAAATAGTTTTGTTTCTCTAACAAAATGTAGATCGTTAATAATTTATTGTTGTGGTAGCAAAATATTTGGCTGCTACAGCAAAATATTTGTTGCCACAGCAAAATATTTGTTGCCACAGCAAAATATTTTGTTGTCCCTATGTTAACCACGTAAATCAGTTATGGTAACAAAATTCTTGTTGTCCCAACATTTTTTTCTCCGTACAGTTCAATTTACCGATGTCCACAATTTCGTTCATGTTACTTTTACAAGAAGAAATGAAATCTTCCTTTTGCTCGATGAAATGACTTTTTTCTCTTAGTTTTGCCCAGCAGTAATTCCACTTGCAGTTTTTCTATACGAATTTCTCCGTCCGACCTCTCCCGGAGCTCGACTTGTACCAACTCGTGTTATTATTACCGATAAGAGAGCTCATAAAGCTCGGAAAATGTATAACCATTTCGTCACAGAGATTTCGTCCCGCAAAGCTGCTTCCTTTCGCGTCCGTATAGGGGAGAGCGGGGCAAAACGGGACAGCGGGGCAAGACGGGACAGTGGGGGAAAAGGCAATTTTCCAATAAAAATTGGGACGACCCATTTTGCCCCATCGATACATCAGGATTTTCTGCCCAGTTTTGCCTCACAGTGCCATCTAAAAATTATTGGAAAATTGCGTTTTGCCCCGCTGTCCCATTTTGCCCCGCTCTCCCCCATAACCGCCGTTCGCCGAGCTACGAGCGCTTAGCCACCCCAAATCAAAGCAAGACCGCTCGCGATTTTCCCGGCTTCTCGCTTCACAAGCTTCTTCCTCTTGCTAGGACGAGGCCAGCGGAAGGGCCGTCTTTGGTGGTGAAATCTTGGGAAACACAGAGCTCGCTATCTATAAGTTGTATCGTCTCTCCTCTCGTTGTCCTGCGTATCAACCCTTTTCCATTTCCTTGCTCTCGGATTTCCGCCTCTATAATTCACATCTCTTTCGTTCCTCTATTTTCATCTATTGCCTCTATTTGGAGCTTGCACGAGACGTTCTCGAGGGCGAAACCCCCTACATCCATGAACCACCCCCTCCTCCCGTCCGTCCTCCCGGGGTGCACGACTTTGCGAAACTCCCCGCACTCCATTTTCTTCCTTCGACTACGACTCCGTTTTGCCATTGCTCTGTTTCTCTCCCCGGTCCTCTTCCTTTCTTTCACTGTACGGGGGCCGCCGTGTTTAATCGTCCCTGCGTATACATCGTTGCCGGCTGGCCTTTTTACCCCACGTCCCTCCCGTCTACTTGTCGTCGTTAGCCTCAACCTTTTGGGATTTTTTTTTTTTTTTTTTTTTTTTTTTTACGTTGCACAGGACGTCCCTTTGCGCTGCGCCTGCACGACGAGCCCGGCGTCTTTCCCAACTCTGAATGTTCCACGGCGCTACGTGATGACACGTACCGCATGTTTAGAACGCGAACGTGGACAGCAACCACGAGCGAAGGA
Source organism: Stenichneumon culpator (assembly GCA_964017025.1). NCBI lineage: Eukaryota > Metazoa > Arthropoda > Insecta > Hymenoptera > Ichneumonidae > Stenichneumon > Stenichneumon culpator. Next base: position 5,294,169 of record OZ024769.1, on the reverse strand, counting down.
TCCGCGAGGAATTAAATATATTTTCTGCGAGGTGTTTCGTTAGCCCCCTCGCTGGAGCGAGGTAGAAAGAGAGAGACGCTTGACGCTTCGTCGTACAATCTTTCGGCCCCCACGTACAACCCGCTTACTCTTGGTACGTTATAATTTAACAGGGTACGCTTTAAATTCTCAACGGGACCACATCTTGGAGGATGCAACATTCTTTTTCCTTCGTGTTTGCTGTCAAAGAGAATGTTATCGTGATTGCCGATGGATAAAGAAATTATCGAAGCGTTTGCAGGGTCAACAACGAGTGCTAAGGCGTTTTGTTAAAGGGAACAATGAGCGTGAGAGATGCAATTTTCTTTTATTTTTTTTAATAGCTATAACTTATTAGTTACTAGCTATCGAAGATTAGTGTACAATGATCCATATTAAACTTTGAGAGGATCAATCGAAATGTTTAAATTTTATGTCGTTTTGATTGTTTTTTTATTTCATGAAAAATTCTAACTTCGCGTACGATTTAAATATTAATCTACGAATAACATAAGTGGCATATCCGTGATCAGCGTGAAAAAATACATTGAATACTGTCCCGGGACGACGCCTAACGAAGAAAGCTTATCGGGCATTATTTATATAGCCAATATTGCAAAAATGAGGGTTTTGTGCGTTTTCAAACAGCGATATCTTTGCTTCCCGATGGTATCGCGGAAAAATCCAGTCGTCTGTAATGTTCTACCGCACAAAAATTTACAAGATGATGGATATGACTAGGTTGAAAAAGCTAGAGAAAACGGTATCATTTTTTCTCACCCAGCACAGATCCGACATCAGTTTTAACAAAAAATTCAAGCGCGACGATGGTATTTTTTTGTCATTTTTTTCGCGCTGAGAATCCGACAGCGGTTTTGCCTAAAGGTCAAACACGATGTTAACGTTGAAAAAAAAAAAAAAAAATCGAAATGTTTATATCGCTCCCTCATAATATCCCTTTATTCGTAAAGCTTCCTCTATGAGGAAGTAAAAAACCCTGAAAATCCTTCCTCATAGAAGAAATTAAATTTCAAATTTTTATTTTGTTTTAAATTTTTATTTGAATTAAAATGAAATTTCTCATTTCAATTTTCAGCTTTTTAAACCTTAAGTTGGGTAAAAATGCTCGAAAGAGTCGACTAATAGATTCGAATAAATATAAATCCTTAAAACTGTTTATGCTTTATCGAAATACCCGGTAGATAATTATCAACATAATATACAGTATGATCGGTATCGGAAAAGTATTAATCCGATAAAAAAGTGTATACCCACAATGTATTTTTACGAAACATTCGACCTGTCGATCGTGTCACAGTCGCGACTATTCGCGTACTTCGATCCTACTCCAATTTTTAATAAGTACGACGCGTCACGTATCATCCGCAGTCAGAGTTATTTTACATCGTTTGATCAATTCATCCCGCATTCGTCTCTACCACAGCATTTTACCGATAAAAAAATTAATAAAACACGCGCGTATTCGTTCGGAAAAACTCGCCCGAGTGTGTGTGCACAAGCTCTCGCAGAACGCATGGGAACGCTATAAAAATAAAACAAAATAAAAATCCACAACGAGGTAAACACGTCTAGATTCCCGAGTACAGTTCATACAGATTCGAATTGACGCGCGTCACGCGTACATTCGCAACGGGGTGAAATTGGAGTCAGCCTGTGTGCACGCGTAGTCGAAAAAAAATTTATATGTAAAAATAAAAATAAATTAATTTTAAAACATTTCAAACGGAGCGCGAACGCATGAGTGTACACATCTATAATTGATTCCCGGTGCGATTCTAAGTGCGAAAAATCTGACAACCAATTTAAAAAATATGCTCTCAACTATCCTCTATTTAAACCCATGCATGCGAATAATTTTATACATGCATACGTGTATATATATTCGGTAAACATTCCAGATGTCAGCGTAAAAACTGCAGCGCAGCTAAATTAATCCTCGACGATTCTGAAGTAAATTCTATTTAGCTATATGTATGTATGGACGTAATATATATATATATATATGTATGTATAGTTCCGTTTCAAACGTCAGTCAAAATTGACGTTAGCACTCCATCAGGGCGGTGGGATGCTTTGATCTCCCGTCCGAGCGGCCGCAACCGCATTTTTTCTCTTATGCTAAATTTAACCCTTTTCGTGTTTTGTTTGTCTAGAAATGTTCCAACGGTACGCCGTACACAGGAGACCGATCGCGTACGAGCGAATCGATCAATTGAATTTCAGTTACCGAGAAAATTATTCGTCGTGAACGGGGAGAATGTAGTGGCGTTATATGTATTATCCGATAGTATTACATGTGCACACGATCCATGGGAATAGGGCTATGTGAACGCCTTAATTTGATTCCGAAACTCTCCGATTCGCTCTCTCGCGCTTCCCTCTCGTCTTACGCGTCGCTTTATTCCACACCGCGCGACAGGCTTAGAGCGTTTGCCGAGTCTTTAACGCAATGAAACCAATTCATTGCTTCGAATAAAGTTCTTGAATTAATGGTAAGCACTACTTTCTTGACGTTCTGTACACCTTATTAAAAAAAAAAAAATACCGCGTCGCTTGCGATCGAATGTCTTTCGGGCAACGGGAAAAAAATGCAAAAAATCAGCTCCTCGACTTCCATTTGTAACACGTTAAAAAAAAAAGTTTATTAAAATTATGTTACAGTTTCCAAATATTAATATTCGTTCGATAAAAAAATGTTGAAAAATATTTCATCAACCCACCGTTAACTCCGATATGCAACATTTATAATAATTATCAACGCCACACGGACACTTCTCTTCCCCTCGATATTATTTCACTGATAAATATATTTTTTTAATCCGTGCACAAACATGAAAAATAAAACGCTGCAACCGCGAAATAATGTGGATCAACACCCACGTCAATCGTTGAATACCTTATAGTTACTCGATACAAGGCAAGCCTTTGTTTATCACTGTTCAATCTGGTTGTGTCAAATTTCCATTTGTGCTCGTCGAATATTCGTGGCCGGATTTATAATGCAAAGGGCTTTTATTCGAAAAAAAAGAAGGCTTTTATTCCACGGTAATTAACGTATCGCCCATGGTTGCGGAGAGCACAATAGACGCTGCGCAAATGATTTTCGCACGTTAACACAACTTGCACGCGGATGGTAGCGAAAGTACGATCGTTGGGCTCTTTTCGCCGATTGAGAATCGATCGAGAGTCGATGGCCGCGAGGAGCATTCGTCAGGGCGCGGCCGTACGTTATTAGCTATACGTATCAGCTTGGTCGCGCTTGCATGTTTAATGGCCTTTCGATGCCATACGTTCAGAACACTCTGATAACTCGGCTGGCTACAGAGCCCTCCCCTCCCGCTCGCCGCCTCAGCTGGTAAATTCAGACGAGTACAGAACTGAAAGGCAAGCTGACTAGCGGAGTTGCCTCGACCATCGTAGGCATACACAGTGCTGCCTGTGTGCGCCTCGTATAAAAGTAACAAAGTTCGCGGCAGTGCTATCCGTACGGCGTGTATAGAACGTAATAACGTATGCAGTTCTCCTATAGGAATGGCCCGTATAGTGAGCTGATTAAATTTCCTTTGATAAACGATAAACTCCGTGCATTTCGGCTTTACCTTTCGCCGGTTCGAGCCGGCACCTAAATTTTAAAACTGCATAAGCTCCGGACCCATACCTCGACTACATCGGATAACAATTTCGTACTATAATGAAGGAACACTTTTCCCGAAGCGGAATAAATAAATGAGGCTGACTGTAGTCGCTTCGAGGACAGTGCTGAAAGAATACGTTATGTTGATGAAACTGTGAGAATCCGCTAACGAAAGTGGTCTCGAAGTATAACATACGTATAAGGTACGTATAACATACGTATAAAGTATAATCCATATACATTAACGCTTTTAGTCATGTCAAACAATATGAAACATTAAGATAATGCAGTCTCGAATTTTATTCCATAATTGTAGAAAATTTTTCCTCTGCGGCACGGAGTTGGACATGGGAGTGCAAAAATTGTCCTGCTTCACTTAGGACAGGCAATCTTGGAATCACTTAGAGCCAATAATTTTTTAGTCTCACGAAAATAAAAACCATTCAACTCGGCTACAAGATTTGTAATAAAGTTTGCATAGCATGAAGCTACAAATATCTTATCTGTGCCTACGTGTAAAAAAAAAAAAAAAAAAAACCATATGTGACAATCGCGTGGCCTTCGTTCATTCTTGTAGTGAGAACTACGGGACTGCGCCGAGAGTCAGTCATCGAGCAGTAACGCATCTCGTGACGCAACGTCCACTTTGTGGAAGCCTCGTCTGACTCAGGTAACCGGGACTATAGTATGCACGGCACGGTGGAGGGGGGCGTGAGAGGGTGGGGGTGGGCCGGGAGAAAATGACTCGAAGCGGAGTGGGGAGAATCGAGAGAACGGTATAGAGGCGAGAATGAGTGTGAAAGATGGAGGAAACGCTTAGTCGATGACGTCATGCATTCCTGAATCGACCGTCAGCTCGTGTGTGGAGAGGACTATTAGACGGGTTGCGAGTCATACAGTCACCGCGACTTTGTACGAGTTCTTTTTGTAAAACGAGAACTCCGAGTAACTCCGAAGCAACTGCCAGCCCGGCGTGTTTGGAAACGCTCCGTGGAAACAAACGCGCCGGTGCACAGAGAAGTGTACATCACCTATTACCTATTCACTGAGACACTATAAAGTGTACACCTATTACCTATTCAATGATACACTATAACAGTCATACACGATCCATCGCCGCGGCGATGTGGGTCGATGCATCGATGGTTTCCGTACGTACGGGCTCGATATTACCTTGCAAAGTTGCTCGGGTCGTCTGCGTATTAAAACTGGATGTATGGATGAGATTTATAGTCGGGGCTTGCGTCGACAGGCACAACCCTCCATGGTGAATAGGATCAAGTTTCCAATAGCTCTATTTCATTCCCGTGTATACATCGATCGGACGTTGAATTCTCATTGTCCTAAACTTCGATACGTCTCGCTCGCTATTTTCGTACCTTCGTTTTTGGATCCTCGCAGAGGAAGTTTGGTTCTAGGGATTTTTTCCTTTTTGAATTTAAACAATACAAATTTCAGCGCCGTGTCCAGAAGGTTTCAAAACTTCGACGTTATATTTCAATGTTTCATTGTATTACATGTGGCTTGAATTTCGCAAAGTTATTAAAGTGTTGTGAATATTTTAATCGCTTGGGACATTTTTCAAGATATCGACCTGAGACTTTGTACACGAGACCAGTTACCATCAAGAAGGACGCTGTGGCATTGACTTGGCAAAAATCCATCAAGCGGTTAAAATGGTATTATGTTAAAAAGCAAAGTTGTAGTTTTAACGTGAGCAAACTGCTATCCCTCGAGCTCTCAACCTAATAAATTGATTGACAAATTAATAAGACACCAATAAATCGAAAAACACCAAATTCACTGTGTCTTCACTTTCTTCATTTTTAAGATTTATTTGCAAAGCTTCCTCTACATAGAAACAAAAAAGAAATGACGGAAGATGTTTTCTCGACGGACGGATCTTTGTGAATGAAAGATGAATACGAGAAAACACTGTGAAAATTTAAGATTTTCAGAGTGTGTTTAAAATCCGTTTGACAGTTATTCGAAATTCGAATATATTTGATGACTTTTGTGATGTGTGCTGGATGCTCCTTTAGTCAGAAAATTATAGTCGGTATCGTGAAGTGGGCTCGGCGTGCGTGGCAAAGGCGAACGGGGTGAAGGAAGCTGGATGTATTATTTATGGGATCGTAGTGGCTACGTGGGAAACGAATATCGTCGACGTTACGGTCACTGGACGTGACGCGAGGCTGGACGCCCCCACCCCCACTCCTCCCATCCGGATGCGAAACGACGGGATTGCGTCTAAACTGTAGTACATATATATATATTTATAACCCATTCTCGGTTATGTTTTATTGTTTATTGTAACGTCGGGTTATTTTATATTCGTATCGTTTACGAGGCGACCCGAAATGTACCACACGCAACCGTTCCTACAGCCTCACGACTCAATAAAACTTTTATTATCGATTCTATTCGCCCGCACAGCTATATAAATTTATTATTTTGTACAACAGTCGAAATACAAATTCACTCCAAAATTATTCCATCGTAAACATTTTTTTACGCGTTCGACGACCCGTTGAAGCACCGTGAAAACTCTTCCGGTAATAAATCTCATCTTCAGTTTTTTTTCGTAATGGTTAATATTTCTATTTAAAAAAATAGTAATTTGCGATACAAGTGCGGTAAAGCGAACTTTATTCGCACGCTGTGAAGTGACCCACACGAGCCGCACGAGTACCACAGGAGCACGAGGCAAAGGCGCGTTCCCTCCCTTCGATACGAGTGTGGCGAGCGCGACTCACTTCACAGTTGCGTATGATGATCGCTACAACCGCACTAGTATCGCATCAAATTTTTATAACGAATGCAGAAGAGGTGCTATTCTGTGCCTGCTGATTGAGGCGCTGTGCAGCCAGCGTGCGTAAAGTACGAGGAGCGTGCGTAAAGTACGAGGAGCGTGCGTAAAGTAACGTCGGCCCGACGTGCGCATGCGCCGGGTATTTATAGTACACTTGTCTGTAAAGGACACTCACGCCACTCTCGGCAGTCACGAAAAGTAGCACTTTTCATGCATGAGTTACATAAAGTAACTAGATTGTGTTTTTCGCAAGCCATCCGAAAACGTGCTACTTTCGCCACACTTAACATCCACGAAAAGGGCGACTTTTTATGTACGCCTTACAAAAAAACGGACTTAAGTTTTTATTGCCGAAGGGGGAAGCTGGATTTTGCATAACTTCAAAAAGGGCATCGTAGACGATCTAGCAAGGAGAACTTGACTGTACGTCCACGGGTCAAGTACCCGAGACCAAAAGATCAACGTGAATTGCAAAAATTCCACGGATAGTACAAAATCCGCTTGACAATCGAACCTAAAAAAAACACGGAAACAAAAAAAAAATTCCAACGTTTTTTCGGACGAGCTTTGAAACACCCGATACGCATGCGGAGTCACGGCCGATTGATTGCAGTTTCCTCGTAAATCTCTGCGAAGGAATTTCATTTCAAGGCTTTACCATAGCGCGTTGCATTTACTACCGCACGCTCAAGCAGGATCGAGAGTAGTTCCTTGAAGTAGTGGATTGTACGGAGCTGCAAAGTTTTATCGTGACATTCTGCATCGCCCCTCTCCACCAGATTCACAGTTTCCCTTGACCCGTGCAATAGCCAAATGTATTCTCCGTTTGGCATTGCCAATTTACCGCTTATATCTCCCAGTTTAATTTTAACGTCAGCCATATCGCCACAAGCGCTCACATTATTTTCGTAGACAAATGATGGTAACATTTTCCTTTGTCGTCGTTTATGTGTGTAGGTTATATAGAGAAAGAAAAAAGTATGGATAGAGAATTTCAGGACAAAGCGGTGAGGCTGCCTCCAAAAGACACGCGCCCACCTACCATATATATATATATATATATATATATATATATATATATATATATATATATATATACACAAACATATACGATATAATATGTGTGCTATTAGCTCTCCCCTGCTGGATATCACGAGAGAAGTAAAGAAGCCCGGGTATAGGAAGAAAAATGGGGCGGGGAGGGCGAGCTACCCTACTTAATTGCCCGTTTCTCGGCTATAATGTGAGAATGAAGAGGTACCCGCCGCAAGGGTCACCGCATTCGTGAGAATCGCAAGGCCTGTCGTGAATGCGTGCAACTGCTACTGACGTTGGTGTACAGACGGATACGTGTATACGTGATGTGGTGTAACGCGGTGGGTACATTCACCAGCGTCGAGAACAGCGGGGGATTAGGGCATGGAGTTTAGTCGATGGAACGTCCACCGGTATACTACACCGTTGTGTCGGTACGTTCCTCGTAAACGGATCGGAGAGGATGTAGGTTTGCAATGTACGCTCGCCGATTTCCTTCGGTACATCTCGGATAGGCATATCTTATAGGTAAGACAAGTATCGACTTGGTCTGTCGAGGTAAATAACCATATTTGGCAACAGTCACTTTAAGACTTATTGCACTGCAGGGGCAACCAAGAATTTCAAAGTTTTTATTTTTATATTTTATCGATTTTGCAATAAATTCCGGTTTTCGACTCGAAGGTTCGAATTTCCCGAACGTACTAGATCATGTGTTGATGTTTAAGACATTAAAACACAATTTATTTTTCGAAACCGCTCGACACTCTTCTGGGTCAACATTTGTGAAAAATGTCACTTTCGGAAGAAAGAAATTTAGTTTTCAACATTGAACCTCTAAATAGAAATAAAAATAATGAAATTATGGTCGGAAAAGTTTGTTTGAGTTGCATTACTTTTTGGATATTTTTTTCAAAATATGTTACATTAAAATTTACAACGATATTTTAAAACAGCTTTTTGTCCAATGTAGCAGATATTATACAGTGGCAGTTAAAAGGTAAAAAAAAAACACGCCGACGCGGAGGCGAAGTTGGGGATCAATTTGTCAATGGGATTTAAAAATGCTTTGCGCGTTTTTCTCATTAGCAATTATAAGGCACAGTCGTCGTATACACGCAAAGGACGAAACAATGAACTCAAAGATGTTCTCTTCGAGACTTCAAGCATACAATAATGAAGCCTCCTTCCGCCGAACTTAGTGGTTTATTCATGGCAACCAAAACTATTTGTCTATAGCGGACCAACTCTAGTTCTATTTTTACTCTCTCAACCCATACGAAGTATGCGAAGAGAGAAAGCCATTGTAGCCCAAAAAAATCTGGTCATTAGACTATGGTCTGAAACATGTTTTGCATGGTCCAGAATGCATAAAAAGCATTTTTCCCATTTATGTCTGTCTATAAGATAATCCTGCCCGAAAATACAATAACTTTTTGAAGAGATTTCAGATCGCAGCGTAACTTGCTGTGCGTCTTCAACATATAAAATGCAGTTTTGGCCTGCAACGAGGGTGGAAAGTGGCCGATTCTTGACGAGCGGTAGGAAAAGTGAAACTGTTCCTCGCGCTAAATTACTTTTTTCCCCGACTGCACTAAAATAACCACATTCTTTGCGTGCAATACGGGCGGAAGATAGCCAATTATTGACCGATGATCATTATTAATCAGTGCGCATGCGCAGTACAATTTCATTACTCCCTAGGGAGTAAAAGCTCTATTACTCCCGGGGGAGAAATGGTCATTGGCGAATATGACGATTTTGCGACGCAAGAAATGCGGTTATTTTAACGAAGTCGGAAAAAAAAAATATCGTATGGCACAAGGGAGGAAGTGGCTTTTCACCTCATGTGAATTTCTGCCCTCGCTTCGCTCGGGCATCAAACTTCACACTCGGTGAAAAGACGCACTTTCCTCCCTTGTGGCATAATAGACTATTTTCTTCCGCGAGCGTACTTTTCCTCCCGCTCGTCACGGCCACTTTCCATCCCCGTTGCAAGCATAGAAACGTGGCCACTTTTTAGCGTAGTTGGGGAAAAAAATAGCGTATGCCACCCAGAAAGAAGTGCATTTTCACCTCCTGTGAATTTCTACCCTCACTCCGCCCGGGCATGAAACTTCATACTCGGCGACAAGACGCACTTTCCTCCCTCGTGACATACAATATACTATTTTTTATTGATCTTGAACGTCTGTTGAAATTGTAGTGACTACCTTAATACATTTGATCGGTGCACTTGAGTACCAGGTAGGAGTAACACACACGAACAGCATGGCGGTCTGTTCGACGTATGACCAGTAATCTAACATGTCCATAATAGCCTGGTTCACATTACAAAACATGCAAAAAAAAAGCTTATAAAATGAACCACCACGCAACATCCATACAAGACATTCTTAAAAGTATTCCCATTCCAGGGCTTTATAAAATTTGTTTTCGGTCACATATAGTTGTAATCAAAGCGTGATTTTACCTCATAGCGTAGAAGATACAAGGCGGATCTTTTTAGTCAGCCATATTTACAATTTTTACCCTGACGATTAACAATTGACGAATCGGACAAGTTTGTAAAATATATATAGATTGACCTGAATCCATGCTAATTCTATGTCTCGTGTCCTACATAAACACATCGCAATCCAAATACGGCCTGATCGGGATTAGTGCACCGAAGTAACTCGGCCACGGTAGGTCGCTGAGATTCGTACATGGAACAATGTCACGAGTGATTTTCTGTCTCGATAATTACTGCAGCGTCGAATTGATTTTGCCCGCCTGATATAAATTCTATCTTTAATTAAATTGTCTTATTATTCCCATTCCCGCCGATCTCAAGTACGCTCCGGATCGATCACATTGTAGAACAGTTTCGCAGGTCGACCCGAATTTTCAATCGACCCTCGGTTCATAGTTTCTCCGAAATTATTTAATCGTTGTATTTACGTCATGTCAAATTATATAACATCTTAATGTTCTATGTACATTATGTAGAGCGAGTTACATTATGTAATTTATGATACAGGATTCGCAAGATTTTCCGGGCGGAACAAATCATATCTCGAGATCACTCTCGATTATAACCGATCTCCAATCTTTTGCCAGCTTTTTTGTTATTTCTTCGATGATATCGAGCGATGAATAATTTAAATCGACCTTTTCAGATTGGGAGGGGGGAGAACTACATCGGGTTGAACCATCATCTGCGACGCGAGAAAACGTGTAGCAGAGCGGAAGAGAAAATGAGACCGTTGGATCGTCGATAAGATGGAATTTCCCGTTATCCTACCGTTGAATCCATGAATCTCTTTCGATGATATCGCCCTTTAAGAATAACAGCGTCGATTGGAAACGCGTTAGCGGAAATGCTCTATAACCGTTTTTCCAAGCTCCGTTCGTTGGGGCCAAATCGGGTCCGGTGACCCGGCCAAATATCCTGAGGGCTTTGAAAATGTTTCTGCGCAAAAACATACACGCACCTGCGGGATTATTATTCATAGTGTTTGCCGGTAAACGCCCAACGGAAAATTAATTCGAACTTCTCTTATCCATGATTTGAAAATAATTGACATATTTTTTCGGCTATTTTACTTTTCCTCCGCGATATTTTTATTTTCAAACTTGCATGCCAGCTCGCAAAATAACGCGCTGGTGAAGAATTATAAAAAAAAAGAAAAAAATTATTAGATGAATCTACGTGATACTTAAATTCCCATGAAAAAAAATAATAACTTACAACAACAAAAAAAAATAGTTTTGCCTTCTTTTGGTGTCTCTGGACTGGCATACGCCGGAGTATATTGGTGTCCGCGCAGTTTCACAATTTTATTCGCAAAAATCTTTTTTTAATTAATATAATTCATCGCCTAAAGTTTTAATATACTCGACGAATTTGCCGAATCATGCCCGATTTCTCGGTAAACGGAAAAAAAAACTCTGCCATCGCACGCTTCGGAGGATAAACATAATCGCAATGTGCCCGATCGAAATTGTTCGCTCGTGAACGAATTAATTTAATAGGAGCACACATCGCGTGCATATCGAAGGCTGGGAGAACCAGAGAGGCCTTCAAAGAACGTTCAACGAAAGTTCAAAGTATGAATGTCGGTGGTAGTGTATGACGTGCCCACTTGGGAAAAAAATGCATGCCTCACTCTCTCGCCAAAGTCTATCATCGAAACGAGTGTCTTTACTCGTGGGCAAACGAGTGTTCCACGTGGTAGATATTCGCCGAGCAGAACGAGAGATGCGCCTTTTGCTTTTTCTCCACCACTCAAAATTGCTGCGAGGCTCAAAGCTTTCGTACAAGTATGCACTGATATATAAAGGCTATATGTACGATCGTATATTGGATATGTGTACATAGCCTATGTACACGGTAATGTAAAATTTATATACGAAGTGGTTCGTGGCTGCTGACCTTGCACGAATTTGCGCACACAACCTAAATCCCACTCGCGAATTCCACACAGTCAATCCTTAAGCCAACGTGAGGGCGGGGTGCGAGGAATACAATTTATAAATAAGAGGTCGATTACGATTATCACAACTACGATTGTAACTACGAGGTGCGCCCCGTATTTCGTTTTTCAATTTATATAATCGTTTCGGAGAAAAATGAACTGAGAAAAAAATCGATCGAGTCAACAAAATGCGCGCTTACGGGTGACGAAACAAATTTTTGGTTGATCGATCGAAATAATTGTCGTAGTAAATAAAGAAACATTTGATTCGACGGCCTGTTAGTTCGCTCAACGAGGCATTTCTTTCGATCAACCAAACATTTGTTCCGCCACCCGTAAGCGCATGTTTTGTTGACTCAATTTATTTTTTTTTCTCTGTGTGCATCCAAAATTTCGGCGCTGTCTTTCACGCACTTGTATGAGTTTAGCATTCCCTTAAGGGGAGTCTAAACTCATGTCTCTCGCTGTCACAGAATCCTCATGGCGCTGTCTCTCATCCCCAAGCAACCGCCGTCTGGGTTTAGACTCCTCTTATCAGCACCTTCTCAAAACTTGTTCTCTGTCTCTCCAACCCTTTTCCTTTTCTCTACCAAAACTGCTTCACCAATGTCTCAGTTATTAGATAATGTCCCGAAAGCTTTTCACAAACTAAAACACCAGCAAAACGAATCTAGCTCGAAGTAATGTAGTTTGTGGGAATCCCGGAAAAAAAGGCCGTGGAAAAAAAGGCCGCGGAAAAAAAGGCCTGAAAAAAAAGGCCGATGGAAAAAAAGGCCGTGGAAAAAAAGGCCGATGGATAAAAAGGCCGTGGAAAAAAATGCCGCGGAAAAAAAGGCCCCGGTCAAAACTCAATTTTCAAAATCAATTCTATGGAAACAGATTTTTTTTCATAAAAAAATGGTATTTCTGGTGACAGTCGGGGGGGCTCCGCCCCCCCCCCCCCCCAACCCCCCCGCCGCACACGCACACGCACACGCACACGCACACGCACACGCACACGCACACGCACACGCACACGCACACGCACACGCACACGCACACGCACACGCACACGCACACGCACACGCACACGCACACGCACACAACCACCACGTGGTGAATCCGGAGACTGCTAATGGTCTACGACTACAATCTTCCAATTAGGAGAATGCATCCGGATGATTAACACGCGTTTAATCATTAGGAAACACTATCACTATTGCATCAAAATTGCAGTAACTAAAATCGATATGCTTTTTTTCTGTCAAACTTTTATCAACCATTTTCACACAAAATTTCCATACATCGGCCTTTTTTCCGCCGCCTTTTTTTCCTTCGGCCTTTTTTTCCGGGGCCTTTTTTTCTGAGGCCTTTTTTTCCATCGGCCTTTTTTTTGCGGCCTTTTTTTCCGCGGCCTTTTTTTCCACGGCCTTTTTTTCCGCCAGCCAGTTTGTGGAGAGAACGTCACAGAGAATCGCGCCTTTACAACCGTTGCTAGATTTCCCCATTGCATCCAATATTCATATAGGGCAGAATCCATGCTCCGAGGCGTCTTAGAATTTTCCCCGAAACTCTTCGCCGTACTCGTATCAAGCTCGCCCGACGAATCTAAGTGCAACGTAATAAATTGCCAAGATAAAGTGGCAAAGGTCGAAAAAATAATAATAAAAAAAAGAAAATGTGTCCTCGACGACCAACACTTTGCGCTTTCGCACTTATGATCTCAGTTGCGGAGGGCAACGAGACTTAAGATGAAGACGGCAAGGGGGTTGGCGGGAGGAAGGTGAGGAAACGGGAGGGGGGTGGTCGGCGCTGTTTCCGCGCTCTCTCGCGATGACTTACAGCCGGCCGAGACCTGTGACAAGCTTAAAGGATGTGGGAGTGCTGAAAGTTGATACGCTGCGGAGCTCGCGGACTTGCTGCACACCGCGCCCTACCTAGCGTTTGCCCGACAGGAGTTATATGTATATACATATATACACATTACATGGCACTACCATAGTTAAAGTAAACCGAGAGCTCGGTGAAGATGACCGTTTTGCCGCAACAACCGGTTGAAAATTTTGCTCAGTCTAACGTTGCCAGCCGGTCATTTTCACCGTGCGAAGTTGGGTTGTTAAACATATACACAAGAGGGTTGTGCGGTATGAGAGAAGACAGAGTGGTCGAGTTCCTCGTTTCTCTCGCTTGCCAGGAGAGAGGGAGAGGGGGTGGGGGTGAGTCACCGGTGCGAGCGGTAATGAGCTAAAGTAATGGAGATTGGTGTTCTGTACCAGCCTCGCTGGAGGGATGGCTATACCCGTTGCTCGTTGTGGAGTTCCAGCCCCCTTTAGCTTCTCTTCCACCAACGGCGAGAGCAAGTATATCGTGTGTGTTTGGCCCTTCGGCAAGATATTCGCGACATAAGACACGCGCCCGGTATATCCGCGATGTTGAAGCAACCATTGACGGCACAGTCGTTGGCCACGCCATCGAAGATTGGTCGGGCTGCTCAGTTAAATTTTCTGCACGACGTTACCTCCGACTTATTGTACGAAACCGGTTAAACAAACACTACTTTGCTCCGAAAAAATTCTGTTTGTTCGTAGGTTATTAGGATTATTGCACTTTATTTTATTTATTTTTTATTATTTGTAGTTTTTTTCGGTGTTTATTCACAAAGTAACACGGTGAAGTGTTTTTTTGAAGATCATTGTTTGGAACAATTTTTACTGGGTTGTTCGAGGATACAAAAAATTAGTAATTCTAGAAATTGTTAATAAAATATATATATATATATATATATATATATATATATATATAAATCAATACGAATGCAAAAAATGTATTCGAGGTGTATTAAATTCGGCATTTTCATACGATTAATAATCAAACACATGAATCTATATATTATTCGAAGGACAATATTAGAAAATATATGACATACACTAATTTTCACAAGTGTGGGTGGAAAGCCTGTGTAATATGGGATAATACGATTTACGTATGTCGCGTCCTGTATGAATAATGTTCATGTGTTCCTTAATGCGCCAATCATTGTGTCGTTCGGCCGGTAGATATCCGAGAGTGCTCTTGCACGGCGAAAGATGGCGAAAGAAAGGATAGCCACTCAGTTCCGCCTCGTCTATCAGTGGCTAAGTTAACTACTAACTCATTAACGTAAGTAGCCGAGTGGCATTATCACCCGGCAGCTTCGCCAGGCGGAGAAAGAGGTGATAGAGATGGATACACACACACACACACACACACACACACACACACACACACACACACACACACACACACACACACACACACACACACACACACACACACACACACACACACACACACACACACACACACACACACAACGTATATACGCCGGCATAGATGCGGATCATTGGACGGATCGGAAAAGCAGTTGCTTATGTTGGCAGCAGTAAATTGTAAGTTAACTCGATTATCCCTGAGGGAAAAATCACTCCTATTCGGAACGGCAATCTGGCTGGTTCCTGTTGGCTCAAGCCCGATAGGAAAGTTCGACATAGATGGAGGCACGGGGGACAAGGAAAGAGATTAGTTCGTTCTTATAGGACGGAAGGAAGGCAAACCCGATACCCTCGGGCGAGAAAGAGATAAGGAGGTGTGAGATTGAGATAAGAAAAAAAAATGACCATGATTCGACAAAATGTTCAACGATGAGGCACCTTCCTCGAAGCCGATCATGCGTGGCCCGTATAACCTGGATTTTTTATTTTTTACTCGCGGGACACTAAAATTCAACTTCCATGGCCTTTTTTATTTCATTTTTTTTATCTTCCAAACAAATATAAGTATCCGTGGAAATTTGTCTCTTAAAGGGGGGAGTTTGAGATGATTCTGCGAAACTACGAATTTTCAATTGGACATTGAAAATAACCCGTTTCTACGAACGACCCCGATATCGAGGGATCGCAGTTAGCGGCGCAATCGTCATTCTCCGCCTACTGCTCTTCCTCCTACCTCCGGCTCGACCTCCTCCCCACCCTCCTCCTCCTCCTCAACGTCCCCGATCCGGAAGGACCCGTGGAAATGCTCCCGAGAAAATTCTTTGACTTCTAATTGAATTTCTGTAATCCGATTTCTGGAAAGTCGCTCGCTCGAAAGGCACGCTATATTCGCGGATACCGAATCTGTGCCCGTCTCACTGGGCCCATTCGTTCCTTCACGACTAAATGTGCCTCCGTCTCTCAACTGCACCCTCCACTTTTTTTCGTTTTTTTTTTCTTCCAACACCCTAGCCTCTCCTCGCACTCCGGATCCTCACGAATCCGATGACGCCTCGGCTCGGCAGGCACACCAGACTGTTCGATTTTTTTTCTTCTCCCTCTCACTCCTTCCACCCTCTCATCGGTAAGTTTTTTTATGCATTTCATTCTTCTTTTGTTTGTTTTCATCACACTGCTGCAGCCTCTGCAGCATGATTCACGCTTCAGATATTTCGCCCCCGATTTCTCGGCCTTCGGCGAGTCCTCTCGAGAAAGATCACCGCGACTGTTCTCCGGCTGATGCTACTGCTCTCTTTTGTACCTTCGCCTTTTCGCTCAAGACAAGATTAAATTTATGTTCGTTCTGATATTAATGCAATAATGAGACACGACAAGCGTACACAATTACCCCGTAAGCTGCGCTTCTTTACGCTCACGAAACAAGTTTGCGAGTTAGAATTTGTAAAAAAAAAACGTTTCGGAAAATGAAATCATTTTAACGACCGATTTTATCGACATTTTTTCACGGTTACTTTTCTCTCGGTACTTTTCGTCTCTGTGCGACGAATATCGTAAGTAAATACAGTTGTTTTTTTTATCGATAAATTTATTTAATATTCACGCGAATATTACGAAAATATTCTATCGATTTTCGGAATAAATAAATCAGAGAGAATCTTTATCCCTCTGGATTTATTTATTATTTTTCATTTATTTACTCTGTAGCCTCGACCCAAAATTCAATCACTGAATTAAAAAAAATATATCAAAATTTATGAATTTCGTTAAAAGTGTGTTTTTTTTTACCACGCTTAAATTTATGTTTATTTATTTAACGTTTAAGTTTGTAATGGATTAAAAAAAAACCAAAACTAACGAATGACGCTTGTCGTTTCGTCAATGGTCAGCTAGTTCCGATCAACGGTAGACGAAAACACACAGGCCCAGGCTGAAACCGAATAGTCGTATTCGGGACGGCACACGTTACAGTTGTTGTTTATTGATCAATTTATTTAACCGTGACGCGAATGTTACTAAAAGATTCTAGCGATTTTCGGAATAAAAAAATCTGAGAGAATCTTTATCCCTCTGGATTTATTTATTATTTTTCATTTATTTACTCTGTAGCCTCGACAAAAAATTCAATCACTGAATTAAAAAGAATAT
Organism: Stenichneumon culpator; assembly: GCA_964017025.1. Classification (NCBI taxonomy): domain Eukaryota; kingdom Metazoa; phylum Arthropoda; class Insecta; order Hymenoptera; family Ichneumonidae; genus Stenichneumon; species Stenichneumon culpator. The sequence continues at coordinate 5,276,814 of OZ024769.1, read as the reverse complement.
ATCAAAATTGATGAATTTCGTTAAATTTGTGTTTTTTTTACCACGCTTAAAGTTATGTTTATTTATTTAACGTTTATGTTTGTAGTGGATTAAAAAAAACGAACGAATAACGCTCGTCGTTTTGTCAGCTAGTTCCGATCCACGGTAGACGAAAACACGCAGGCGCAGGCCGAAAGCGAATATTCGTATTCGGGACGGCAGACGTTACGTATATAGTGCGTGTTCAGAGTTCTGTGACAACAGTAGATCGATGTTAATCCTGTGCGAGGACACAGTGCACGGTACGATTACCGGGCCATTTCCGGTTATGTTGCTCCTCGCAGCTCTACACCGTCGCGCGATGTGGGTCACGAAATTCAACTCGAATCTAATTAGGTCTCGGTAGACCGAAGTCTCCATATGTACGTATGCGGATTTTCGATCGTCCCGCACGAGCATCCCGCTCGCTACTCGCCCACAGAGATCTCCCACTCGACCCCCTCGCGTTTCTCGATAATCTCTCCATGTTTCATGCTTAAATTCTTTTTTTCAGCCGTTTTCTCGCGTTGTATATTTGTTCGGTGAAAAAAAAAAAAAAAATGCCCCAACGCGCGTACGAATTTTACCATTTCACGAATATTCTAAAAGTCCGTTACTGCGAGTGTGCATGCATTTCGCTCAAAGCTGGAATTACCCTTCCATTCAAGCTTAATGTACTAATTGAACTTTCGGCGGGGCGCAATGTGTTTACCGTAAAGCTGCCACTTGGCGAAAGACAATTAATCAAGGGATATTAAAGCGTATACGGCTCCGGGAATTCCTCTATTTATATGCCCCAGTTTTCGACTTTCGCAAAATGTTATTAAATTATGTAAAATAGTTCGGATAAATAAGATGCGCACCATGAATGAGAGTTTGTGAGAGATATATGGCCGAGATAACATTTTATATGTGGTTTTTGTCGTGATAAAAGCTCTCGTACTATTTTCAACCATTGTTATCTTATAAACATCGTTATCGTTAGGCTTTTTAGAGAAAAAAAAAATGAAAAAAAATGTTGAGTATTTTGAGAGGAAATATTACCTTCGAATATCTCATTCCCGTTGTTTCTTCATTCTTCCGATATTGAATAGGAAAAGCACATCGGTCGGGTCATTAAAAACCTTTCAACGAAAGTGGAGAACGGCAATGAGCCTGAGCTTTGACTTTCTTCAAGTCGTTATTAAATTGCATAATATACTTCGGATAAATAAGATGTGGATTACCAATGAGCGATATATATATACACAAAGGCGGAAGGACTCCGGTCGATAGCCCGTTGCCAATACAAATGTAAATGTGTAATTGTATTAATGTTTATAAACTGTAACGGTCGTTAATGTATCGTATGTATTGTCAATAAAGACACTTACTACTACTACTACTATATACCCAAACGCACATACACACATATATGGTAAAGATGTAATTTCATACTTGGCTTTCGTTGCGATAAAAGCTCTCGTATTATCAACCATTATTTTGCGTCGCCCAGCATGAAAATTATTATCGTCTGTTGGTAAAAAAAAAAAGACACAAAACTATCTTCAAGAAATTCAAGAGGAAATATAATCTTTGAATATCTTATTGCCATTATTTCTTCATTCTTCTGATACTGAATGAGGAAAAAGTATATCAGTCGGGTAATGAAAGATCGTTCGACGAAAGTAGAGAACGCCGACGATTTGCATAGAGGGATGCGCGAGGAATTCGTGAATGGAAATTAAATGAATTCGTCTTGGATCTTTGCATCTCCGGGTGATGCACTGTCTATGCAATCCCCCCCACGCGAAGGGGTTGCACAGCCTTGAGGAATCCCGCGGGCCTTCGCGTCTTTCCATCGCGTCGGAAATTTCAAACAATGCCTCGTCCCTTCGAGGAGAGTCGGGTCGGTTCGGCCTGGGGGGTAACAAAGGGCATATCAGTGTGGCTGAGTGACGGACGGCAAACGGGCCGGGCTCTGACGAACAGGCGGAAGTGCTCATTTAAATATTTACCCAACTCGAGCTATTATCTTAACCCGCGGGGTCCTCGCGTGGCTTTGAGGGAACTACGGTGTGGCGCCTCCTTGAAATTTCACTACGACCGAAGGGAATTATTGATTATTGGTGTGTGCGCATCATCGCAAAGAACAAAGGAAACAATAAGCGGATTGTCTTAATGGATTGACTAGACCATAAAAAAAATAATAATTCAAATAAAAATGGTATTTCCCAAACCTAAGAACAATTTTTCTAGTACCGTTCATAAAATTTCGTAATAAACATCGATCAATTATTCAAAGGAATAACTACAAGTGTATGATAGAAAGGAAAAAAAAACGGTTCTTCATTGAAAACATTTTTTACAGCACTCGTTCACTGAATTTATCGAACCCTCGTTCGTCGGTGATTCATAAAAATTCGAAGCGCTTGCCGTAGAGCGTGGAATTATAGTTAAAATAAAATGTAATTTATTTATTACACTCGAACAGTCATTGATGTTTAATTTTATTAATTTTACAATGATGGTGCAATGATTTTTATCGTTTCCGGAAAAAATATAGAAAAATTCTTTATTGAACAATATATATATATATATATATATATATACGTGTTGAACTCCGGACGGTCGGTAGTTGGTAAATACTGCACGTGTCCATCCAGACTGGATATACTACAGTCTAGTGTCTTGTTGATTGTAAATTCGAGAGGGTGTCTCGAGCAATATGTTTCCTCGTCGTTTAACAGAGCGGGGCCACCGACGTAGACCACGACGTCGACGAAGTAGTAACGACCGCAACGAGGTCCAATGTCGATTATCGAGAAAGACAGCGAGGGACGCGAGCATCAAACTCGGGTTCCATCCGTTCCTCGACGTATCCGTTTATCGATGGTACGCTCTCGTTCACGATCGTTATCTCGTTACAAGGAAGCCATACCTTACACACACAGCGATAATCGAGTTGAGTTCATGATCGCGGGAACTTTGGTGGCTGGAAGATTATTTGTTAAGCATGAGGTCTTGCGGTTACGATATAGTTATGGGAATATGCAACAAGCGCCTCGAGTGTCTCGTAAAATTTTACTCCTCTAGGGAATCTCGAGATTTAGCATCGGTAATCATTTTCATTGTTTACAAAAATGTTGACCAGTCAAGAAAATTATACAAAAAGACTGCTTTTGTTCATTGAAAAAAAAAAAATGAAAAACAGTTTTTCTCTCCGGAGTAAAAAATTTGGATTACCGGGCAATTAATTTTTGGAATAATTTTGGCAAAAGAAAAATATACAGATCGGCGGGTACAGAAATGGACCAGTAAAGCGTCGACATTGATAATTCATCGATAAAATGTTTTAAAAGGACCGAGGTAGTTGTTTTTCTACTTTTACTTTTTGTTTTGATAGTAAAAATATAACGATGATTATTTTTCTTTCAACTCCGTGTTTGGTTAGACGTTAGAAAAGTTTGCCAAAGACAGTATCGACGGAAGGCGATGTGTACGCGGTGAATGGTCGCGAATGAGCGCGCGGCGAACGAGGAAGCCTTAGCAGCACGATCGACACGACTGCGGCTCACGGGCGCACCGAGGGAAGATCACGAGGGTTGGCTATTTCATCGCTCTTTGCCTTACTCTGCGGATCCGATTGTCGTATTATTCTTCATACGAAAAGACCGGAAACGTGGATAATTCGTGGTTTAATAATTGCCTCGATCGACAAATAGGCACGTATCGGTGCCTGTTCTACGGTCGTTCTTGTATCTTGCGTTGGGCATCATCGATGTAGAAGGTATTGATCGCGAGCTTCGTGGCAGTGTCTTGTGATTGAGAATTCCAAGTTGCAATTATGCGACGTTATGACGTCAATTTCGTTCTCAGTCTGTTGTGACACAAATGCACAATTTCAAAATCAGAAGAAAATAAATTGATAACGATAGCAATGTTGTCCTTTTTTTCGCTGCTTTTTATCATTTTCCGACACGGTAAAAAAAAGTTTGTACATTGAACAAACTTTTCTCGTGCACCAACTTTGACAATTTTTTATTGTTGATTTTGCAAATATTTTTAGATAAGAATACGCTTCGACGGCGAGATAGAAATGTTTAAATTGCCATGGGAAAAAATCGTCTACCTTCGTGAACGAGAAATTTTCGTTAAATGTAAACATCTTTTATTACTGTACAGCGGTAGAAGATCTCGTACGAATATCACGACAAGGTGTCTCTTATTTTGAGATCTTTATGGAGATCACAGATGCCTCGGTAATCTCGTTGTTTTCGTCGGGAATAATGTTTAAAACTTGGTCGGAAGGTTTTGACCGTCACGGCAACGGTGACAATCGCGACTACTCCTTAGCAGGGACACGAAATTCCACTCGAGAAAAAAAAAAAAAAAATGGGCACTGCACATCACTCTACCCTACATGAATTTTCTCAGATACTTGCTTACTGCAAATCCTTCGGACGAGATTAGTTTTCATTCGTAAGTTGTCGGTGATTTTCGAGTACGGAAACTCATAACGGAGGGTTGAGGATCGTTCAGTTCTCGTTCGAACTTGGTCGGGGATGAATTTCTCGGATAGATACGGCCCCGGAGTGACACTACGAGTTCGCCATTAACTCATCGCCGCTGTCGCGGAGTTAGTTCTTAATCATAATCACGCATCGCAAACCGGAGAGTTCTGCAAGACGAAAAGTAACATTTTATGCAGTTAATAAATGAGTTTCTAAGGCATTCATCCGAGACGGACATCAGAACTAAGCTTATTCCCTTATAAATTGACTTTAGTAATTGCCTCCGCCGTAGATTCAACCGATTAAAAGACCAGCTGTATTCCACCGTTATTTTACCACTTGGCACAAATTTATTATTTATTTACTTATTTAGCAAGCGTGAAAGTAACGGGATGAAAAAGCTCAGATTTCCGGGGATTTATTCGATATTTTATTTGTGAAAAAAATGATTTATTCCAAAAGGTTGAACGGTACTGTCTCGTCCTCCAGGGCTCGGCTGTATTACTGAACGCTTTGGGCAAATTAAGTGGGTAATTCAAGAGCGCAGAGACTGTGAAACTAGCTCGGAGTATACCCGGTAGGTCAGTCGAAAATGTATAACGTGCGGCGTAATTATAAGTTGAGCGTCACCGCGCGGAAGTACAGTGACCGGCTGAATTTTCCCTGAGGTATTGCCGCACTGCGAGTATACTTTTACCCAAGTCTTGGTGATCGGTTCTCTGCGGGCCCGGTGGCGGTTTTTCTCCGGGGCATAGAAATATAATAAAAGTGGGTTAAGCAAACCTGACTAGGCGCAGACACGACTCTGACATCGGACCAGCGATTTCAGCTTTTATACCGCGTTCGTCGTGAATACGGTCAATACTCGGAACCGCACAAATTAAATTTCTTTTGTTTGCAACAAAAATCTCGTCATTTCGCGTCCTCATAGAGGAAGCCGTGTTTTCATAAAAATAAAGTGTTTCGAGATTTTAATATCAGAGTACTTAAAATAGAATAAAGCGTCGAGAAATGTGATTTTTAGCCGGCGTCCGGATGTGGGCATGTGATTGATTGTTGGACTTTAAAATCACTGTAACTCGTAAACCGTTTGAGCCAGCTAGTTGTAATTTGATACAAAGTTGTAGAGGTCATTTTCCTTTGTTTAGTACAAGTTTTATTAAAATACATATCCGATTTGAAACTTTTAAGGGCATATGACACACACGTATCGATGCTCCGATCGTAACAAATCGCTTTCCCTATTTTGTCTGTGATGGTTGATGCTTCGACCAAAATCAAATTAGGTTTTTGTAGTCAATAGATATAAGTATGAAAACCTAATTTGCTTTTGCTCGTCGTATCAATCGTTTTGGAGAAAACAGGGAAGGCGATTTTTTACCGACTGAGTCTGTAACACATGCCCTTAAAGATTGTGAATTATTTTTAAAAAATTGCGGGGCTCCTCTAATTTTCGTAAATTTATAGCTATAACCTTAAAAGTACGCACAAATATAATATGTCGATCAAGGATGTTTAGTATTGAATTCGGCTGAAAACATTTTGATCTTTTCATGACATTTTGAGTTTTTTTTATTTGTATTTTACATCCGACAGGAGTTTCTCCATCAAATATCTGCATCCGAAGAGTAAAATTTGCTGTAGATTTATAATCAGCGGGAAAAAATACATCAGAAATGTCGTCGAAACGACAAGTTACGGAAATGTGAGGTTGATGCAGTTTTACAATAAATGCTGTGCTACAATTTAACCATTTAAAAGTTATATTAAAAGCAAAGCTTCTATGAGGAAGTCAGAATCAGTCAATAAATTTTCTCGTAGAGAAAAAAGATAAAAAAAATAGGAAGCGATGTGTAAAGACAGCGATTTTTTAAGCTTGTACTCGGTATCGATAGCTCAAATCCATAAGGGCGTACGGGCTGTGTATGAGCATAGTCAATCCGCCCTTCCGAGGTTAAAACATCCACATTATTCGCAGCCAAATTCGGCAGTGAGACGCGTGCCCACATTGTAAATTTAGGTTCCTGCGTCGCGTACGTTGAACGCTTTGAATAATTGGTGGATAAAATCCAACTACCACGAAAGCGCATACATCTATAATATCCGCGAGCGCGATATCGCGTCATCTAGACGAGTAACTGTTAGGGATGCTGTGGCTTCGTCTCGCGTTGTATAATATGTATGCTCTACTTCATCTCGGAAACTATAATATACAGAAACTTGCGTGGTGCTCATCGAGGGCGCATGTATAAGGCAAGACGGCTTATTGCCAAGGGGATTTAATCGCGAGGCGTGTACCGAGCGAAATGTCTTTGCCACATAATCAGCGTCGCGGAAGCTCATCGACCGTATCGCTGAAATGTCTTTCGTTCATGTAAATAATGCAGCGAAATTTTTGGATATGACAAAGCAACGACAAAATCTGTTTTCGATTGGTTCAAACAGACATCCTTTCAAACTGTTGTTTGAATGTTTTGTCCCGTTGTTTTTTTTATTTTTTTTAGGGTAATCAATGTAATGCAATAAAACATCGATATTTGCTCGTTCTACTCTATATATCTCCATGATCATTTAATAAGTAGTAGTAGTAGTAGTGGATTTATTGACAATATTCCAGATGGAACAATTTTTTTGATACATAGCATTGCATAGTGTAAGTTGTCCTAAGAATATAAATATATTGTCAATTGGCCATCGACCTAGGTCCTTCAGCCATCATTTAATAATTGTTGTGTTTTTCTGTTTTCTGTTACAGGTGAGTACCAGAAAATTTCTGACGACAGCAACTTTTATGTAAAGTTTCACCAACAATGGCTGTGAGTCTGTATTAAGTCGTTCCGCATTGCGATATTTCATGCTGATAATATAGTTCATATTTTTGAATTTGTTGAATTATTATCGTGTTCGTGAATTAACTTTGTTCGTGAAATAATCATTACCTACTGTGTGTTGTGAATTCAATAATATTATAAGAAATTCACCGAACAACGTATTAAAAAATACAAGTGTATTCATTTGATTGAAATACATGAGGATTAATTCGATCATCCATGGACCTATGTATGAAAATCTATATATAGTTTATTCAATTCAATATCATAATGGGAAATTAATATACATTATCCCAATAAACGTGTGGTTCAAGATATCGAAAGTTCAGTTACAGACGATTAATCCGCAAGGGTGCATTAAAATGAAAGATTTCTTAAAAATTTACAAATACTTTATTGACATTTCTTACAACGTCATTGAAAAATCACAATTTCATTCATTTATTTCAAGATCTGCTACTTTATATTCCGAGATATTATTTAAATTGTAATATAGTTTATATTACAGTTTAAACAGTTATGCTAATTCAGTGTTCAGGTTGAAGTTCAATATAATATTTTTACATTTAGTGTCGCGTCGTCTTTCTTTCGGGTATTCTCAGCTGTATTATTAGGGTTTTTTAAGGTAGTACTTGCGGCACAGTCCCGCCAAAAGTGAGTTTCAGGGGAAATTTCGAACACTTCTTGATGAGATAAACATCTGAAAAAAATCAAGTGTATGGGAGGTGCTGCAAAGATTGTTTTTGTGAAATAATAATTCCAATTTGTCATTAACAAATTGAAGATAAAAATTATTATTCAACAAATTACCCGGCAACTTAACTATTTTCCTCTATAAAAAATAATTCGTTTATTTTTCTGAACACGTATGCATTTTTTCAGAATTTTTAGTAATCTTTGAAAATCGCGTTTTTTTCTATGTTCAAGCTGTAAAAAAATGCAATTTTCAAAGATTACAAAAAATTCTGAAAAAATTCATACGTATTCAGAAAAATAAACGAATTACTTTGATGAAGGAAAATAGTTAAGTCGCCGGGCAATTTGTTGAACAAAAATGTTTATCTTCAATTTGTTGATGACAAATTGAAATTATTATATCACTAAAAAAATCTTTGCAGCACCTCCCATACACTTGATTTTCTTTCAGATTTTTATCCCATCAAGAAGTGTTCGAAATATTCTCTGAAACTCACGTTTGACGGGACTGTACCTCAAGTACTACCTTACAGAATCTTTTTGGATTTGTATTTGTTGTTCCATTTCCACAGTATACCATAGTGGGTTTTTACGGAACTCCATCCCAATTCCCCCTAGCACTTCCTACCCGCGCTCAGCCAAACTACTTAACTTTCAGTGCGTCCGTAGCCGACTTTTCGGTGTTAGCTTGTGCGATATATCATTGCATATATATTGCCCGAACCATCCCCTCCTGGGACGTTGATTAGCTAATTAGTCAATTAGCTAATTAGCTCAGGTTACGATAATTCCCTGACGCAACAATCACCTCAAAGACTACGAAAAGCGCAGCTATTGTCCTCTGCGTCTCAATAATAACCGCTCCCGATGAGTCATCAGACTCGCGACAACTTCCCAACCCCGTCACAGTCATGCGCGCGAGGCTGGAGAATGAGCAGGGCGCGCGCTCTAACGTGACGAATTCCGGAAGGACTTCCACAATACCTAACGCATCCGGTTCGCTTTAACTTGAATTAATCAGGTCAATTAATCAATCAAGTTAATTAATCGATCAATCAGGTATCCTCTTGATTGTCGACAAGCAATATGAGTAGCTCCTTTGACCCGGAGAATTTCGCGGGTGCAAACGTGGATAACAGCGAGCAAACGCATTCTGTACGTTCTTGTCACGCAACTGTCGGGCGAGTGTTGGGTTTCGGTTGTTTCGTCGCAAGAATTCCGGTCCCTCGCTGTTTCTCGGCCGAACCCTCGGATCCTCGGGGCAATTATTCTCCAAGGCCCGTAATAATACAGCGTGAGAGCATTGGGACGTTTGCAGGACGTGCCGAAGCAATAGTACGGCGGGGGAGTGCAACACGCCGAGGGCATAGAGTTAAAGTTACAAGCACCACGGGGTTTTTATCAGACCCTAAACCCCTCTCGCCGAGCACGTGGGGAATGCACGTCGAATCATCAGTACGGAAACTGCATGCTGGCTTTCGACCTCGAGAGAGCAACCCCACGACTCTGCCGCAGTCCACATAAAGCAAGTTCGCAGCCGGCACAAAACGTCCTCCACTTGCTCTGTATTGTATACTATATATTTTACCGGCTTGACAACTCCAGCTATATGACCTACGACCCCGACGAGTAACCTCTCAGTCGTTACCAACGCCCGTTAAAACCCTGCGTGAGACGTGTGTTTTATTTATAGCGTTCTCGAATTCGAACTCCAGTGCCACGACGATTCGAATCCGCGTACATAAACATTGCGATTGATTGCGGTGTCGGAAAATTGGTCTGAAAAAGCAAAATTGTAAGGAAAGGGTACCAATGCTTGAGCAGTCGGGAGCACCACCAAATTCGCGCAGTTATACTTTGTCAAGGGCAGATTTTTTTTTATGGCAAACCGGCGATAAGCTCATTTCTAGTTTCCCAAGCACTTTAATTGATTGTTAAAAAATCGAGTAATTTTACAATTGTCAATATTTCTGGGCGATTTGAATCAAAACAGAAGAAAAAAAAGAACATGTTAACGATTTGACAAAATATCAAATTTCATCCAAATGAACAGACTTTCGATATTCACAACCAATAAATATTCCAAGCAATAGAGACAATACCCTGGCGTTTTTACTCTGCACTAAAAATATCCGAGATCACTTTAAAAATGTTGCGATTACGTTAGACACAAACAGCCCAATCATGGACCCCACCAACTGAAAAATTAACTTCAACAAAGCCAACATTGAAGGGCTAAACAGGGACCCTACTTTTCTCTTGGACAAATACGGCATTGTTTACGCGAACGAGGCATTAATGAAATCTTTCAGCAGCAACCTTACCAGAAACAGTCCACAGAAACTCGCCGAAATCGATAAAAGAATTTTATACCCATCTACTTCCACCTCTCATAATGCAACAACTAAAAATAAAAAGACACCATGAATTGTACCGTGAATAACGACGTAATGAATGCAACCACTTCATATAAAAACTGAAAACGTTCAACAATCACATCCAGAAAATGATCCTAGAATAAAACATTTAGACCGAACCTTTTTTTTCCATTTTTAAATACCCGGTCCAACGTTAAAAATAAAGATTACGCTGTGCGCACATTCCTGACGAAATAAATTATGCATAAACAAGATTTCTCAAGTTCGAATCCGGTTGATCGCTCTCTTGGATTTTATTTCCACCGACAGTCGGCGAACGAGGAAGGAGCTTTCTGTCCTCCTTCCGGTACTCACCGACGTCTCTATTTTTCTTCGGTTGAAAAACTTTTACGTCAAGTTTCTCGCTCTATCACAGACTTTATATTTTATATCAAAGCTTCTCTCGAGCAAGAGAGCCTCGAGGATACTCACGGTCGGAACTCTCGATAATACTTTGGACAGCCACTATAGTTTATTAGAGTCCGTAAGGTACAACGTACTACAGTAGTGATGCACCCATAATCCTTCGCAGTTTATCTTCGCGCGGAGGTGCATCTTTTATTTCTTGACAGCAGTGACGAGATTATTCTCTTTTCCGCATCATAATATAATCCCAAGCAACATGCGATGAAAATCTCCATCGATAATTCACATGTCCATTCATCCTTTCGAACAATAATTTTAAATGTTAATGAAAAAGAAAATAAAAATACCGGGAACAAAAACTTTCATCGCTCACAGCTTCGCTCTCCTCGGCATATTAAATTATTTTTGGCTTGTTCTCAAAAAGTTGAACCAAATGGGTTTCAGGAGTCAAAAACTGGGGCATTTGCTTTATGTACACACGTATGTGTATACATGTATAGTCCCGTAGGTGTACATGTGCAAATGTATACACATGTAGGTGTACACGCGCAGAACAGTTCTATTGGAACTACACTACCCAAGTGTAATGCGCCGCGAGGCTGCAGTAGAGTAGTTTCTACCTATTTCTGATTGCAGAAGTCCCCCGAATCACCCCTGAATTACGCCGCACTCTCGACAATTTCCAAATCACCGTGATTTCATTACTGCGCCCCGACCGATGTAACAGCATCAGAAATTCTTGTCGGAAGTCAGGCGCGAAGAACTACCGGCCCGTGGGAGGGAGGGGGGGGGGGTGGCAGTTTTCGCGAGGCTGATGCCGCAGCCATCGTCACCCCCTCCGGTGATCGTTATTGGCAATATACGGTGAACGCGAAGCTTAACCCCCTCTTCCGACATAATGGTAGAGAGAGAATGCACACGCCTCGGCCATTTACAGCCCGCCGTGGTGTCACGACCTCAGATGTCGCTTGCACAGTCGTTTCACGAACGACTGCGACACTGTCTGCATGTGTGTGTCGGAGTGAACAAGAGAATAACCAAAATCCACGCTGCATTCAACTACTGCCGTGTATACAAGTGGTAAATCCCAAACTCGGCGAACTGTTTGGAATGGACTGTAAAACGATAGGGCTGAATCTCGGCTGAAACTGAGAGAGAAAGCCGCCGGGAGAGAGCGATCTGATCGCGCGAAGCGAGTGGGAGAGGGAGAGGGCGCGAGTTCGCGACATCTGGTTAACCAACGACCCGGAAAATCTAATCACCCTCGGAAAAGTTTATCTCCCACCTTTCGGCTGTGCAGCATCGGATATGGCAAGCCACAGCCAGAATCAGTTTTGATTCCCTTCTTGAATGTCCCTCCTCTTTCCTTCCTCCCACGCACTTTGGCGGAGGACTGTGGTAGGTGTACGTGTTTAGAAATCATTATACGTACTCGAGCGTCTCAGTCGCCGTTTAACTGCATCGGCGTTGCTGCGACTCGTGTGCCCACCGTCGAGACGTGCCACAGATAAATACGAATTATACTTACCGTTCCCAGTATCACTGCGACATTGATTGTGTTCGTCGGTTTCCGCGATTTTTATTTCTCAATGGAGGAGCGGGAATGAGATCTTGATAGTTTTTATCGGAGATTTTTTGACGATGAAGATTCTTTTTGTTGTTTTTTTTATTTTGTGTGTTAGCGATCGGCGCCTCGCGCCTGACGCCAGGCTCGGCTCAGCTTGTTCAACTAATCATAATGTGACTTTATCCATGGTGTCCAGCGATCATGGAAATCAGGGACGTTAGGGAAATATCATGAAACTTTACGATTCTGGAAAAATCATGGAATTTTTCGGTCCATCAGGGAGCTTTTTACAATGTTTGTTTTCAAGAAACCTTTCGTCCAACCCTTTGAAAAAAAAATCAATTTTTTGTCCTCATTTCATTATAAAGATTTTAAAAACAATTGAATGAGCAATATTGAAATTCACGGTATTTACTTTGAAAAATGAAATATCAGCGTCAAACTGAAACTGAGAATCTGTCATAAGTGTACAAGTCAAGTGAAAACGGTATTTAAAAAACTGTGTGATTTCATAGTTAAAAGTTGTGATAATGTAATGAAAGATAATAAATACGTTTTATTTCATGCCAATTTTCGACTAATTTTGTCCGTTATATGCATCTTTGAATGGTTTGGAGTAGTCATGGGAAAATCATGGAAATATCATGGACATTTTTAGGGACTTTCGCTGAACACCATGTTATCGTCGTGCAGCTTACCACTTATTGAATGGTCACACATGTAATAGGTAAAAACTCCGAAGTATTCGCAAACCGCTAATCCTTGCCATCTTAACCCTCGTAATCGTAATCCTCATTGTCGTAATTATAGCTATAATAATTGTAATCAGCGCTATATTTACTTATCGTATATCTTGCACGTCAACTCGTTCAGAGGTGTCCGTGTCTTCCTTAATTCATCTGGTTCTATCGTTGACTAGATTCGAGATAAATTCCAAATACATTTCCTTAATTCACACGCTTCTGTCATTGGTTCAATTCGAGATACATTCCAGAGAAAAATAGAAAATGTTCTTTGAAGCTTTACTTCCGGTTTAAAAATCTCTGTTTTTGACCGGAAGGGACGTCATGCGGAAAAACGATACATCCGGTTTCGAAATCTTGGTTCTTGCCAGGAAGTGACTTTATGCCAGAAATATGTGGTGCTGGTAAAAAGAGATTCTGAAACCGAAAGTGACGTCACTTCCGGTTCAAAATTGCGATTTTCAAACCGGACGTGCCGTTTTCGCGATTCCAACGCGAGCGAGAAGAATGAAAAAAATGTTAAAAAAATGGGGAGTTAATACACAAATTTAAAAAGTAATTATTCTATGTATAAATTGCATGTATAGCACAAATTTTTGCACTACAATTGCACTACAGTACTATTAATGCAACACAAATTGCAGCGATTAAAATGCGCTATAACTATAAAATGTAGAAGACAATATTCATTTCTCCGAACCGTCAAAACGGTTCGTGCAGGTTACCCAGAGTACACTGAGAGAAGGATCTAGTAAACATTACCGATCATCTAAGAAATATTACCACAGCACATAGTAGTATGGCGCCAGGGCGCCACCTATGACAGAAAGTCTCAGATTTCCAAGAATGTTTACCATAATATCTAAGAATTTTTTAAAATAAATCCGGTACTTCCTACCATAGGTCGCGACCCAACGCTCTACTACTGTATGCTATGGTAATATCTCTCAAGCGATATAGTAATTTTTACTAGATCCTTCTCTCAGTGTATCCAAAAGAGGTTGCATTAATCGATAAAAAAAAAGAACAGCCGTGCTCGTCACAATCGGGACATGCGAATAAGTAAAGGAACATCGAACAGCGGAAAATTGAACGCAATTACCAGAACACATCAGATTACCGGAGTGATATATTCCTAATATAGACGGTCGAGCAACCGCGCACGAAAATAGCCCCCAAAATCATCCGAAACCTTACTGTCCGGTCGTTAGAGCGTATTGACATTCGACCGGTTTCCCGCTTCTCATGCATTATTCGTTTGTCCAGGTGGTTCTTCTGTGTATAATCGCGGAAGTGAACAACATATCCGGCGGAGTGTACACAGAAATGTATGTGTATAAAAGAGATAAGCGACCGTACACGGAATACCACCGAGGCCGGAGTAACTGGTAAAGCTTGATCTCCCTCGTGATACGCAATATGTATTAGCCGCATGATGCCTTCGACAGTGCCCTCGGCGGTGCACGCGTCTCGCGCCCGCCAGTGCGGCCCAATGGAACAAAGTGGATTTCCAATCTATGAGTCATCGACGAAGCACGTGTAGGAAACGCTTCACCAGCACAGAGAGCGCCCCCCCCCCCCCCTGTTCCGTGAAGCTGATCGACTTTTTATCGTGTCTCCGGGGGAATCGGTATGGAGAAAAGATATCATGCGGTTCGGTTTCACGATGAGACATATCGCGTGCATGTGTACAAACCTGGTCCACAACAGACACGCAGCTCGTAAATGGCGAATCGTTGTTCGTTCAGAGGGTCGGGACAGACGCTATAGACTGGACCACAAATGGGGGGACGATGAGGGGGGGGGGGGGGCGAAGAATAGAGTTTGGTCTCCAGTGGACAAGGGACGAAGAACACGGAGGGGTGAAGACCGCGGTGGATGTGGGAAGTGGATGGATGCAGACACGCACGCTGCATCGGCCGCCGAAGCAAACGGAGCGGGGGAAAGAAGTACACCGAGTGCGAGATCGTGTCGAAAATGAGAGTGGACGAAGGGCGATGCCGGCGGGCTTTTGTTGTGCATCATGCCCTCGTGCGTGCAGTATGCGCCGTGTAGGAAGTATGCGTACGAAGAGACAGAGTGAGCAAAGCCCCAAGTTAGGGCAACTTATCGATCTACATTGGTAGACTGTTTGTTGCACGGACAGCTATTTCTTTGCTTCATATTCTTCCTTCCTTCCATCTTTACTTCCTTTGTTCTGCCTTTACCCTCGTTGACAAGCTGCCACTTCGCTTCGGCAGGCTTCCGCCCGATGAAACGAGTATATAGCAAACAAACCATTAGATATAACCGTCGGAAATACGGCAATACTTTGCGGGGTGAAGTATATCCGAACGGACGGGATGAGGAAGAGTGAAGGGTTCGATATATGTGATATGCTTGAAGGAGGCAGCCATCAGCGTTATATCTCTGTCGTTTGACGTGACGCGGGCCTTCCGAGCAAACGAACGTCGTCAATTATCCTCGCTCTCGCTTCTTACCTTGTCTCGCATTGAGTCGGGGAGACTTTTATCGAGCTACCCGCCAATATACTATATTCTTCGGGTTTTCAGGGTTCCGACACGGATCGTTGGAAAGTAGGGGGATGGGGGTAAAACGGGTAGCTGAGAAATAAAGCCCCTCGTAGACATTTTTGAGCGTCGGATCATGGTTTTGTCGGCGTCTTGTCAACCCTTTTCCGGACATTATCAGAGCCTGATGTAGTGCTCTATAAATGTTACTAGGAAGGCCAATTGGGTTAGGCAGGAGGTGTGGATTTTCTGTATGATAACAAGGGTTGTTATTTGCAATAATTATTCCGAGTATCGAAGACAAATTGCGGTTTGGGGTAAAATGGGATACCTCTTGAATCTACCCGTCAACGACAAGAACTGACATACTTTAATTCGCCCCAATTTGGGAGGTAGCGTCAACTCTTCCCGGGTGAATGGACACTTGCTGTAAGATTAAGTGCTTAATGGGCTATTCACTGGTCGATTTATTCTACTCCATTGCGCCTCGCATGGGCACCATGAGAGTACATATAACCAGTTTCCTCGAGTTTACCGATCAATTTTTCGCCACGTTTTTCGATAAACTGTTTTGCGCCCTGCGATCGCGTGTGCTAATAAATTTTTCTAAAAATTTTGTTGTAGTCCATTTTGCCTTGGTCTCACGTAAGTGTGTTACGTTTATGTGGATGTGGCATGGATCAAAGGGTCGAGTCAGTAACTAACGAAGATTCGGTGGACAGTTGTAATGGAGGATGCGTTTAGCTTATAGAAGGTTGATAAATATATGACAAATTGCCGGTTTACATAATAACGAGTGCTAGAGCATAGATATACCTTTTTTCAACGTTACACGGTAATTATCCGATACCGCACATTTTTTATTTTATTTTAAATACGTGGATTAAGACCGACCTAGAAATTCACAGACGGTCAAAAGTTAATCAGTTCGCAATAGTCGTAGACTATTTTCCATATAGATATGCATATTCGTTTATCTATACGATCAAACGTCCTAGTGAATGAATTGCGCTTAGGAAATAAAGAAATAGGACGCGTTATAGACTCGTCCTATTTCAGTAAAAATAGAAATGGACGAGTTATCATAAATTTGTTCGTTTACCTCAAAAGCCTTAAGGATGCATCACACATACATTTCCAACAAAAAATTCAATTCGATAGAAATGTCAGTATTTCATGATATGCCAAAATTCTGAAAAAATTAGCCGTATTAATGATGTCAAGACTTTTGATTTTGCACAATAATAATGCCAAAAAGGTATTAACAAATTATTCAAAAAATTAATTGGTTTTAAAATAGACAGAAAACATTTTATTTTTTCATTTTAAATGAATTCCTTTTTTTAGAAGTAATTGTGCCAACAGTTCCGTACTTATGGCGTTAAACAAATTTCAAAACGAAAATTCAAAAGCGTAAGCAAATTCTGAAAGAAATCATGTGGCTTCGAGAAAATCGACGAATTCATTTGAAAATAGAAAAAAGGTTACTGATTATTTGTTGAACTATTTTTTAGCCATTTGTTAATAACTTTTTGACATGATTATTATGCAATATCAACGTTCCTGGCACCTTTAATACAGTTGATTTTTTAAGATTTTTATACTATTAGGAAGTGTTCAAACTCGCACTGAATCTCACTGTTGGCTTCTTGTGGCCCGATATAATTATAGATTCATATATGTTACTATTTTTCTTATATTGCCAAAAAGAAGGAAAGTGATACGTGGACAGTATAAGGTTTGATTTGGTCTTTGCAGACTTAAAGAAATACATTATCAAATTTCATTATATCTTATCGACAAGACTGATTGCTATATTTTTTTTTAGTTCGAGGGTCTGTAGATTGAAAAACAAAACCGCCGGTGAGTATAAAGTGTCGATGTAACGATATCCAGGTGAATCATCAGAAGTCGCTCACTCTTCGTCGTCATAGAAACTTACCGAAGGCGACGCGCTGCTTTCGTAGACGATCGCGAAGAAAGGAGTGTCAATTATCCGCACACCCCACTGTCCCGGAACTGAAAAGATGTCGAAGCTTTATTCGCCGCGTCATCCACTTACTTCGGGAAGTCGTATGGCTCGTCGATCAGAAAATCGGCTGGGACGTAATGGAGCCAAAACTGTCGACGCTTATGTTCACATCAATCGACTGTCCTTGGCGATCCTGACTTACTGACGAGACGACACGTGCTCTACCATCACGCTTTATTCTCTATCTATTTCGGGGATTTACACTCGCATTTCCAAATTTCACCTAGACAAAATATTCCCGAACTTCTCAGATAGCGGAAACAATACCGACGTGTTTGTGTGTACTCGGTGATTCAGAATAAGTTTCTAGTCCGCGGCGTGGAATAGTCTCTTAGCCGATTCTTCTTTAATTAACAATGTTTTATCGATGGGATGCGGTTTAAGTACAGTAATAAACAAACCGTGGAGAGCGCAGCAGCTTCACGCGAAAGAAGGTGGTAAAAATCGGATTGTTAGCGCTCACGCCAAATCGGACAGCGGATTTACTGTCTTGACTCAATTTTCGAAACAGACTTTCTCCCAACGTTTTGTTCAAAAAAACTTCGCGTAGAAATTGAGAAAAAGGTTTAGGGCGAAAGTGTTATGGGTTTAGTCCCGATTCCACTTTTATCGATTATTAGCAGTAGTAACGTATTTATTGACATTCACACTTACATGAACATTGATGCGACACTTTTAGACAGTACATACAACTTATCACGAAGTACAATAACCGGTACATGTAGTATATAATGCCAATGGGCCATCGACCAAGGTCCTTCAACCCGAGGCATTCTTTGGTATTGGATCGTCCACAACGACGATATACAATTTTATATGCAAGAAAAAAAAAGATTACCTTAGGCAAAACCTACACTCATACACACAGTCATTCGAAATGTACACTGAGAGAAGGATCTAGTAAAAACTACTATATCACTTGAGAGATATTACCATAGCATATAGTAGTATGGCGTTAGGGCGACACATATGGTAGGAAGTAACGAATTTATAAGAAATTTTTCTTAGATATTATGGTAAAAATTCTTGGAAATTCTGGGACTTTCTGCCATGGGTGGCGCCCTGGCGCCGCCTACTATGTCCTATGGTAATTTTTCTTAGATGATTGGTAATTTTTACTAGATCCTTATCCCAGTGTAAAAAATTCAGCAGATCATATAGATATAGACGTTCGCGTATTTTGAGGTCTCTAGAGGTTTAATTCTGCATTAATTGAAAAAGAAAGTATTGACGTTTGGCTCACAGATGTTTTATTACTGGCTGACCGTTAGGGTTGTTTCCGCGAGCTACGCGGCAATTCTTATACCTTTGTTGACTATCTACCTGCAGGGGACGATAAACTTGAAGCCAATTAAATAAATAGTGATGCTCTCTACAACAAAATTAACCAATGAGACTACGCGATACAAACACTCGAAGAATAAATGATTTAGAACGAACCTAGCTACGCCTCGCACAGCGGACCCAATACTAGTTTGAATCGCCCTGTACAGTTTGTTTCGCAAATGCCTCCGTAGTTTATATTCGCCTCGCAGCAAGAAGTGGCACGAAAAGGCGGACGTTGAGGATTCGACGAGTTCTCCGTCGAGTTCTCGCACGACTGGAGTCGCGCTCGTGGCGCACGCGTCGTATCCGCATAAGTGTACGTGCAGAGATACGGTATACGTACATCGAATCCATCAGCAACTGGATCGGAGAATTCGATCGAGCGCGGTACTCGAATATCGATACTATTCTAGCAAAGAAAAGTCGCGAAAACAAGTATAAACAATCGTACGGTAAAAGTGGCGAACATGAATGAGCGGTGTTGGTAATTAACTAAAAAAAGTGTCAAATAGGTTATCAGCCGATAAACCAATTTCTCATTGCCTGCATCGAAACGTGTGTTCCCACTCACCGTGCTGTACACCACGCCATAAATCATTCGAATCAAGCTTACCCACCCAACACTTATTTATTAGTTAGCCACTCTCGGGAGCAAGAAACTTTGAGCCGCACTTCGAGTTTCAATTGCAAATTAGAATTCCTCTATGGGTATATCATTCGGGCTACTCCCGACTGGTTTTGCATAGGAGCTGCCCTCTTTGTTCTCAAGTCGCAGATAGCCTTCTAGCTGCACGGATGAGCTCAATGTGGATAGTTATATATATGTAACATACATATATATGTTCTCTATGAGACTGGTCCGCGGCGGCGAGATTGAGTGTTCGCAACTTCCCATCCGGCCATCGAGGGTACGCGGGCTCCCGATAATAATTTACGTAACAAGGAGGATCACACCGCAGGGGCATTAGAAGCAGTTCCGTTTCGGTCCGTACTGGCCCTCGCGATCAATTGTACGATTGGTATTCTCCCTCGTGAATGCCCTCCGCATTCACGAATATTCCCCGCGCGTGGATCCGGCAATCTACGTTACTCCGAAGCCATATTACACAAGAGAGGTATCAGTGCCGCATTGAGGCGAAGCAATGGGGCCAGGCCGTGCGGTGCGGTTGTCGAGCTGTGCTGGTGCACCAATCTCGGCATCGCGGCGACGGACGCGCGTCGCGACTCTGCGCTGCTGACCACCCGTCGTCCGCTGTCCGACCACCGACGGCACGCATGTATCTTCGCTCATGATTTATTAGACGTACTCCCGGCGTTCCGTCAATTCGAATTTCTACCACGGTGTTGTTCCCCGCGTCAACCGCCACGAGGCCCGTTCCGTTGGCCTCGAGAAAGCGTCATTTTCCCGACGTTCGGATTTCACGTCGTTCGCCATTCGCTCGTACAACAGTGACTGCGTCGGCTCTTTGTCTCCGAGGTACTTCGAGCTCAAAGTGTTAATCGGCGAGAACGCGGTAAAAAAAATAAAACAACAAGTATCAAAGAAAGATTAATTAGTAAGATGTCATTTAATTATCACTGATCGATGATGATTTCTTGACCTGGCGTCCTTCCTCTCCGAGATTCGTTTGTCCAGCTATAAAGTTTATATTTGTCATGCTGACTCGGATCTTCCGTCGCTTCTATTATTTCGTTATTCTTTTATCTGGTGGGGATGAAAAAATTAATTAATTGCCAAGCCATCGTTTACTAATAACTAATTGTGATGACGATCGTAGACGTAGACTCGTTTTTTTTTGTTCAATGTTATTGAATTTTCTTTACTTTCCTTTAATTAAAAATTATCGGTGATAAAACAGTACCACGCTCACAGATCCAATGTTCCGGAATTGCGTTAATAATGCCTTTTCTATCTTTCTCTTGAGAAACACCGGGCGTCGTAAAAGAAAAATCTATTTCGCCCTCAGGCCGTCTCCGATTTATTTTTACTTTTTATTTATTTTTTTCCATCGCAGTTGTATTTCAACGATGTTTCGCCATAACAGAGGAGCCAAGGTATGAGATACTCCGCTGTTTACTTCCAATATATTTTTCCTCTCTCAGATGAGTTGAAGTGTTTGTCCGGGCCGATATAGTTTTACCACTAGACCGAGCAGTGAGTATATATACGCTCTGAATTGATATTGGATCCAACTGGAGCGATAATGTCTGCGGGTTATAATGGACTTCGGTTATACTACATGGGAATGCCTGTACCGGGATTGAGGGAGAAGAGGGGGAGGCGGGGGAGATGGTAAAGACGACCAGTTGTGTGTAGCGTACTCGAGGCAGAGTAAGACGAGAGACACTCGGAAGCGTGGCAGAGAGAGTGAGGATAAATTTTATGTGTACCCTTCTGCTCCTCGAACTTTCTACTCTGCCAGATTGAAACTGTTTTTCACAAGCACATCCGCGTATAGAAAAAGCCCGAGTTGATATAGTTCCGGGCGCCGCGTCGACGGGCTCAAATCATCGCTAAAGTGGTGCCCCCCGCGTTGCACTGAATTTTACCCTCACTCCGTCGGATACCCCATTCACCGCTTCTCTTATCGCTCGTGCATTAATCATCCGCCGTTAACTATCGCTGCCTATTAGTGATATCGATTATATGACGTCCCATCACGGTTTCGCTTCTGTATGGCCCATTATGTTCGTCAAACATAAGCGCGTAAAAGCCCTGCGCGCATGAATCGTTTGGATTCATGGGACTAAACTTCATCGTGATGTATTTCCCGTTCAAGCATCCTTATCGTATTCGTAATTGATAAAGCGCGGATAAATCGTCTGTGGAGCGTTAAAGCCGTGCGGCAGCAACCGTCTGGCATCCAATCCGGGACGGGTTGGTATTATTAAGACAGTGCAAAAGTGTACTTTGCTATTAGAAACGATGTTCAATTTTTTGTCCTTCGAATAACGCACAGAGGAGGAGTACGCATACGAAAAGTGGCGCACAGGAATGCGCGATTTTTTATAGAGACCGTTGAAGTTTTTCAACGAGAGACATGCATAGATCTTATATCTATATTGGAAAGTTGTTTAATTATTTGTTTGTTTGTTTGTCTGTTCCAACTGCCTCAATTTGAGAATACATCGGAGTTTCTGACTATTACGTCCGTGACCATTCAATAAGTTTCAAGCTGCACGACAATAAAGCCACATTGTGATAAGTTGAAAAAGCCGAAGAAAACCTAGGGTCGAACTCAAAACGCTCGACCGCTAGTGAGGTAAGAATTTGTGTCACACGGCATTCATATTTGAATGGAGAATGGGCGATGGTAGAATTATTCCTGCATGAATACGCTTTTTTTATCTTTCTTATTTTCACTGCCTCCATCTTCGGCGCTCCTCCCCGATTCCTGTGACGTTCGAGACGAATATACTGAATGGTGGCGTAGACTTAAAAATTTGTGGACCGACTTGGCGGAATATAAAACGATGTGTAAAGTTAAAATACGAAATAACGGTCTGACGAAATGGCTTAAAAAAGAAGAAGTTCCGTCCGCCGTAACTACAGCCGTAACACGCAACCAATATACAATGTGGAACCGAAAATCAAGCTCAAAATTGTATACATTTTAAGCGCATGAATAGATTGTCTCGAGTCAACGAGGATGCTACGACACTCGAGTATTTGTTGCCAAATGCTGATTTCATTTGCAATACAGTTTCGAGGGCTGTGAGGTGAAGAAAAAAAAATCGATTTTCCAAGTTTGATTAACTTAGTAAATCATAGATCTTAAGGTTATAAATAATTGTCGAGTGCGAATTCGGTCTCTGATGAGTTACTAAACCGGATGTAGATAACATAGAAACGTTTTCATTAAGTACCGGGTCCTATCGTGTGACCACTTTGAGAACAATGTCATTTGTTAATGAAACCTCGGATCTGTGGATGTGTCATAGGTGGCGGTTTTGACGGAGAGTAGCCAGACGACCGAACATAATATTCCACTACTCGCGGCTCTTTGCATTACATTCATGCGTTAGCGAGCTCAGTGGTGGAGAGCAGAGAACACGGGGGAGTTATAGTAGAACGCACGACTCTCACCGGGAATTGGAGCAGCGAGCGAGAGACCGGAGACCCGCAGTGGTACCGCAGAGAGAGAGAGAGAGAGACGTCATCGGGCCACTAATCTCCGGTATGACAGCCGTCCGTTATCGTTATCGCGAGGGTATCATCGCGAACTCGCCGCGGGCGCTTCGCTTCCATCTTTTTTTCGCGGGAACGAGGGCGTATAAAAGTTTCAGTATTTATCGGAACATAAAAGTGTCCAGGGACATTACGCCGGAGTAATTGCCAGGTGAGGACCGGGCCGTCCGTATATTCAACGCGTACAATGTATACATGAGTGTGCGGTTGTACTATAAACAACGGAATATTAATATGTCCGTACGGTCAGTACTTTTTGATACGAGCGCGGAAGAGCGAACTTCTTTCTGCGAAGGTTGTGAACTTGGCTGCACCGGCCGAAAGCGATCGACTTCACAGCCTTTGTTGAGTATCCGCTTTTTTTGTTTTTTGTAACACATTCGGCTCGTGCTACTATGGTTGTGTATTCACTTCCGGCCGTGCGGTTAATTTCAATCTTCGTCCAAAGATCGCTTTTCGTACTGGTATCGCAAAGTACTAATTTTGTAAGAAATGCACAAAAACTCCTCTTCTTTTTATGCGTGTGGCGAGATCTGGAGAAAAAAAACTCTAATGTTACAATAGCGTTTGAAAAAGTAACAGCGTGATTTGTGCATGCGCAGTATCTTTCTCGCAACCCTCACTAAAAAGCGCCGGTTCCGCCACGTTTTACAGGCACGATGTGTGGGTCAGCGTAGTCGGACAGAGCATTTACTTATCAATAAATGTTTCCAATGACTCCGGATCGGAAAATAATATGTGTATTAAAATCATTTTCATGAAACGCTTAAAAAAAAAAAGATACCGTGAAACTGCGGTATGTCGGAGACTACATAATCTGTCGCTCTCAAATATTGATTCGCACTATACCCACTCAATCTGATAGATAAAACAGCCCCGAAATAAAAACTAACTTCGTTGGCAAATTGGATTTTAATTCTTTAATCACCTTCAGTATGAAGACGCTACAATTCCAAGCCTTTTCTCTCTTTGTGTCTATATCATCGCCATATTCCTGCTTAACACATTTTTTTATTTCTCCAGCGAGACTTATCCGAGAACGGTAACCAACATCCCGCGGGTTATGCAGCGATAAAAAGAGGAGAGAATTAAAGAAATGATAGATAAACCCAACCCCTTTTCCACACGGCAACACGCGATTCTGATCGCTCGAATGCAAACACCGGTTTCCGGCTTCGTTCATTTTTACTCAATTTTTTTTTTCCTCGCCCTCTCGCTCTCTCCCTCTCTTTCTCATTCATATTCTGGTACGTTTCTTGTCTGCAATTCCTCTTCCGCGATTTCGTGATCGCGCGATTCACTTGGGCTCCCCCGGGGCGGGGGCTTCCGTTGAGAATTGAGAGGAGTGAGAGAACCCACCGCTCTAACTCCACACCGCCACAGGCCTTCGGCGCTGCTGCGAGAAACGACTCGGCCTTAGAGCTGCGGTACAAGTCCGCAGTTGCCTTGGGGGATGCACACGCGAGCCCAGCGAATTCTGTAAGCCGAGCGTGGAGCTATACCGGCGCTCAGCTGGTGTATCGGCTATACAGTGGCCCAAGTACTTTATACACGAGCGTGCAGGGCGCGTCGATCGAAATGAAATTTATGTTGCAATATTGACCGCGCTAGGCTGAACGAGCTGCCGAGGCTAGCCCGGCATCTTTGCCATATCCATATAGCCCTGTCGATGGATAGTTTATATACCTGTACGAGATTCTTTCGGGCCGTACCAAAGGCCGCGCAATGTATATGTATCTATCAGATGATATTTAACGGTGCTCCAACACTGGCGCCAGTGACCGGCAATGCTCGAGACACTCCAGAAATAAACGTTCGACGACGTAATGACTTTATCAGGCTTTTTTTTTTCCTTGCACAACTTGCAAGAGGAGGTTCATGCGATAATTGATTTTTATTTTCTTCTCTTTATAATACAAGAATAGATTGTATGTGTGTCAATATCTTATATATATATATATATATCTCTGGCATTGTTCCAGAAGAGCGTATCAGCTGTGTGCATAATAGCCCGTTCCAAGTGAAAAAATTACATAAGGATCATAGTCAAATTATTATAGCTCTATATACGAGCTATGTACAAAAGTGGACATATAGAAACCTTCTGTATTATATATAATTTATATGACATCAATGTGATTTGAATAAAGTGGGACACCGTCTACTGGCAACACATAAAATCTCAATGTATTTTAGACAGTGCCACCAAATTCTATATGTTTTAGGTAGTTTGTACGTGAACTATATAGAATCCAATACATAAACTACGTATGAAATATATAGAATGCCATGGAAATATTATTGTATATGCAATAAGCAGCTATTATTGCAGTGTCTATTGATTAATATTACCCGTTATGTTATGATTACCAATCACATCATTCAAGGGAGAGTTACACGCAGTTACGAATTTTCGGTGTGATGTAAGTTCCGGTCGGAAAATTCGATTTTCAAACCAGCAATGATATATTTCTGGTGTGACGTCACTTCCGGTCAAACAATGAGATTTACAGACCAGAAGTGATGTATTCCTTGTAAATCTCCGGAAGCGACGTATTCGTGGTCAATCTCCTGAAAACCAGATAACCGGTTTCCAAATGCCAAAGTCCACAGCGAGAGTGCATGGCGTCCGGCTGCAAAAACCAGCTAGTAACTTATACATAATTTGTATATAATTCTTATATAATATTTCCACTTGCGCTGCGCCTTTGTGGCATAAGACCATCGATATATATATATATATATATATATATATATATATATATTCCACATGAAAGAAATTATACGTGACAGATGTCGAAAATACATATCCAGTATGAGATATATTGTGTGCCAAAAATTGTGAAATAAAAAAATGTCCGACACATTTTTTCGTATATGTTTCTGCAAGAAATGCCTCGCGAATATATAGCAATATACATGTTGGACATATTAATAACATAAAATATTGCGAACATATTTTTATGTGACTTCCGCGCGTGATCTCAACAAACTTTCGACTGATTTAATCCATTTGCAATTGGTTCGAGCTCGCCCAAATATCGAAGATCGAATTTCGCAAGCCCTCAACTATAAAGGCACTAAAAATTCCGTTGATAAATAAATGTTGCCACATTTTGTTTCCCCCTCGACCGGATTCTAAATTTGTCGAAGACCTTGTTCGACGTTGCTCTTGAACCTCATTTTCTTTCGTTGCCAATGCGCAAACATTTCTTTTATCCCCTAAAATTGTACCCCTAAAAAAATGTGTGTCGGTTCGAAAAGTGTTCGTAGCCCAATCTTTGGAATAAAAATGAAATAAAAAATCCTCACTTGTAAATATCCCATCGGTGCTGTGAATCGAATATGTCCGTAGGGCAGAAGAAGCACGCGAGCGTATAATCGTGTGTAGTTGAGCGCGTAAGCGGAATAACTTCGCTCGGCGGTTTACCTATGTTTGGTGCTCGGAAAATGGGTACTGTGCAGTACAGAGGTATACGTTAAACGGTGTATGAAATACACAATGATCCTTAAACTCATTCGTGACTGGATTAGCGGTAGGTAGTTGGCAGGCGGCACGCACAGGCGTTGTTATCTTCGATGCAAGCTGGGCGCATACCATCGACGGAGTTCTCCACAGTCAGTGTGCATCCCCCGCAACATCGTCATGTAACTTCGTCGTGTATAATCCTCACAGCGTATTGTACGAGAGTAATACGTATGCGCCGATGCACAACCGCCCGGAACGTAACGTAAAACTATGCAAGTTTAGCGATCGGCATGATGCACATTAATGTGGAGTACGCTCGTAATAATTCACGCGTCCGATGCACGCTATTAAGAGAGCGATGGGGAGGCTTGCGGCAGAGATATAGAAATACCGTGGCAAGTTAGTGAGCAGCTTATCGGTACTGCACTCTACATGCGCCGAGACTGCAAATAAAAAAAAAGAAGTAGTTACACAGATAGATGGCGTTAAAAAACAAATGAAAAAAAAAGTAAATAGAAAAAATGGGATGCATCTGTTCCGTGAGCATAAAATATGAACGCGAGAGTTTTAAAGTCCCATCAGGATAATACAAATAACGTGTCATCGGTGAGTATTTTTACGATAGCGGCGCGTGCTGCTAGCGGCACCGCGTCGTTACACACATATGGCATTAATTTAGCGTTGACGAGAAGAACGAGGCACATAAGCGACACGAGCACGACGATCTTGTTCGCTCACGTGGCCTCCGCCTGCACACAGTAACAGTTATCGTACACGTATAAGTATATATGTGATTATGCTAGCACGCTTAAGTTCGTCGGCACATGTGTGACATACGCAGGGTCTCATAATAAACCGAAGAAATATGCGAGAGCGGTGAACGTGCGTGTGTTCGATATATCGCATATAGGATGAGCGAACAACGAACGCGGCGATAGCTCCCTTACTATCCCTTCGCCCCTACCTCCCTAGGGACACGCAGTGTACAAACCTACGCGCCGCGTGGTACGACCTAGCACGTGACTCGCTTATTGGCTTATTTACGTATATTATACAGTAAAACACTGCATAAGTTATACTTTTTCATCTCATCCCACGGAAACCAGCGAGAAAATTTTGTCATTTTGCAAACAAAAGGCAAAATAAATAAATTGTGTGAGAGTGATGATCCCTAAATCAATCATATATGGTCGGGTCATATTGTCGGCAACCCATTTCAAAAAAATATTATTTCGTTAACGAAAGGTGTTTAACTTTACCCGGTCGATGCAATTTACAGAAATTCTGATCTACCGACCCAGTATGAAATAAAAAAAAAATGTACAAAAGACACAATGTGATAAATCGAATTACACGGAGATTTAAATGACGGTGGGGTGAGAATTTGTCCCGGCGGCTCGGCGTGCCTCGGGGGATACAGACGGTCGACGCCGGATCGACGACGACAGAAAGCACCCGGACAGTCCTAGTAAGCCTTGTCATAGACGAGAGACGAAGCACCATGCACCGCATGCACGCCTCTGTTGCCGAACCCTCCCCATAAGCTATACCGTAACGGAAGTGAGTTTCTGCGGGATGTTGCAGCCTGTTTTACGATATTAAATCACGCCGGGTGGACCGGTAGTTCGTTCCATCCACCGTACATATTTCTCCCTTGGTCCCCCTCGGCTCCGCACCCTTTTCCACCCTTTCCGATTTTACAATGTTTTTCCCTCTCATCCTGGCACACGAAACTCTCCCACCCGCCGACCACCCTTCTTTTCCGAGCTCGGGACCATTCGCGTACCGTAGAAGCACCGCGGTCACCTCCGCTCCTCACTGCCTTCCAGTCGTTCAAATTGATTTCATTTGCATGCCACGCTCATTGTATCCTCCCTCGGTACACACATGCACGGACGGTGCAAGAGAGGCTGGTATTCGGCTTCTCGCACGTGCCAAGCCACGGGAGAGAACAGGCCGCAGTCTCTCGCACCCTTCCACCGAACACTTATTGCCTCCGCTGTATGCTTCGTACAAGTGTACGGATCGTACATCCGTGTATATCGGATGGGCAAACGAGGGAGAAGGAGAGCGAGTGGGATATCTCGCTTGGTGGACCAGACAAGCATACAGGCTGCAATTCATTATACTGCTCCTGCAGGAGGAAAGGGTCCCCTCTGTGTATATCGCGGTGTATGCCGTTCGTGACCCACGCGGTCTACTCTCGTCGCGGTGCTTGCTGCCGTTGCAGCCTCGCATCACAGAAATTATGCCTCAGCGTGTGCATGCACACGAAGCTAACGTTTGTGGCCAATACCGAATACATATAGATGTGAATGTGTTACATAAATATATAAGTATATATATATATATATGTATATTTATTTGTAAGGTGTATATACATGTTGATAGATGCAGTTCGAGAGAACTCGGTCGAGGCCGTCCATCGGTGCACCAATTCCTTCGGCCATCTCGGTAATTTATTACACGCCGAAGCGTGTATTCCGGTACTTATTCCAAACTCGAGAGAATGTTTCGTCCAATCGACGATACTGTCGTTGGTGATTTTTTGTATTTATTCGAAAGATGGAATTTTTATTGGTCGTAGTTAATTTTTCGTTTCTATAGCAACGCAATTGATCATTTAGGATTACAGACGATTGTACTCTGATAGAAATTTTTGAACGTTACATGAGGCCTAGTCAGAGCCCGATATGAAGTTCTCTAAAACTTCTACTACACAGTAAAAAAGGTTTGTACTTTTGACAATTTTTTTTGTCCAATGTCCACAATTATTTTCTTGTTAACTTTACAAAAAAATCTTTGCGAAAGAAACAATTTTTTGTTGTTGTTGTAAAATTAACATGAAGGTAATTGTCGATGTTTGTCGATAAGAAAAGTTGCTACCTACTTTACTGTGTCGAGGTATGTTTTTCTTCTTTTGCACAGTTACAATAGTAAAGAGTGCTTTTTTTGCCACAGTCTTGTCCGGTCGACATAATAATTTTTTAGCTCGTTCGTGGAACGAGATCGATGCGACAGGATGGCAAGGAAAGCGTTCGTCGAGTCACCGTAGTAATAAAGCTGATGATCAAGAACTTTATAGGCTCCAAAAATAGTTATGAGCCCGGAACCGCCACGGAGTCTTCCAATCCGTCTGACCTTTCGATACCCGATTCAGTTGGGATAAAAATAATTTTTCTCAACACGAAAGGGACTTCGGGGGCGTAAATTTTTTTGATTTCAACGGTTACCCGAAGTCAATGAACTTGATTACAATGGAGCTGTTGAGAGTTCGCGTTGGTTAACTTCCGTGTCGTAGCTCTGCAGCGAGGGAAGACGCGGAAACGCTGTAGCCTCAATCTATGCCGTCGTGTAGCTTCGTTCGGGTCGAAGCTATAAGAGTGCCTAAGTCCATTTGGATCAGAGCTCCGGTAGTCGTTACCGGGCTAATCCGTTTGCCAGAGCACTCTTTACCGCGAGTATATCCTCAACTTCGTAGGGGATCATCGGACCGATGGCTGAAAGGGGGTTGCCACTACGACGCGATCGTGCTGTTACTGCCTCTCCTGCTGCTTCTTCTTCTTCTCCGCCTCCTCCGCAGGGACTTTATTGTACATGCCGCGGGACCAGCGCTATGTGCGCTGTTCCATGTACCACTCACTTCGTTCCTCTACGAGTTTGTCGGCATAACTCTAGGGATTAGTTATTCGGCTTATCGACGCCCGCCACTTTTGCCAACCCTGCCTGGATCGTCCCTCCAAGCGCTTTCGTCTGTTCCAAAGCGAGTTACAGGATTTCACTGTTGCGCCGTTCCGCTCGTCCTCCCTCTAAAACCCCCCCGTACCGATCTTCGTAACGCTCGAACACGGCAACAACGGGCCAACTATGAATAAATTTTACCGTAGGCAATACACGAAACGAGTGTTTCTACAAATTGAAGTAGGTCGACCCCGACCTCCCCGACTTATGCATAATAATCAACGGTCTTCTGTGACCACGTCGCTACCTGCGCTATAGTACATTTTCAGAACACTCCGCGTACTTGTGCATATATTTGACTCTATCTGAATATAGGATTTTTTATTACCTGCCTCGTGACGCACATAACGAAGTGTCCGACTAACAAACCGGCAACCCTGTTCCCCGGATTTGCCGAAGCAAACCAGCCGCAAATCGGGTGCTTGCAGCAAACTTTGGTAGCTTCTGTTATTTTTGTTTTCTTTTTTTTTCGTAAAAACTGTAACGATCATTCGAGCGTTTCGTAAGAAGCACTCAACATTCAATATTAGGGACTGAAGATAATCGATCGACTTTTTCTTGTTTAAACAAAGGAGAGACTGGATGGAACGTACTCGGATCCTCCCCTAGTTGGATTGACAGGGCTGGTGCTGGCCAACGCTGTGCCAATGCTGGTCCCGTGTGGCGCTCCCACTGGCGTCGGTTTTAACCAGAGAAGAAAATGGTTGAAACAAGAGTGATATTCTTGTTAAGAGGTCTATTTATTCGAATCAAGAATAATTATACCTCTCCCAAGTCTTTCGTTTGTAACCGGCAAATAAATTGGTAAAAAAATGCCTCGACGAACGACATTTAATACATTTCGAACGACCCAGACGGAAATATCTGCGCGGACGAGAAAAATGATGAAAATGTTCGATCATCGATGTTTCGTTGCCTCCCACAGGAAATTTCGTTAATGGGCGCAATGTCGTACGGAAGTCCACGTGCGCAGTACCGTAACAACATTACCGTTACACATACGTTACACATTTCGATTTGACGCGCCGGAGATTTGCTTTGCAGTTCAATTTTCACGATATAATTTTCGCTGTAAGCTCGGAGAGAAACTGCCGACTGTCGATGGTGGAACGGAGTGTGCACAGTGCATACACTACAGATTACTACATCAGACCGCTACCTACACCAGTATGATTATTCGGTAGGAGCGTACCAGACGTTCGCAGAGGGGTCGACCGTTCAGGATCGCGTCCCGTGGTAAAACCGACGAACCTCTCACTCCCCATTTCTCTACGTGTAGAAATTATAATCCGACATCGGGCAGGCGCCAGCGAACGGAGGAGCCAAAGCTTATTTCATATCCCCCTTCCGGTCGACGCGTACGCGAGGATGAGAGACCAGGAAAAGAAGGGAAAAAAATTGAGTGCAGAGGGTCCAGCCTGGTGGGCTGCGTATATTGTGTTACAGACGTATACCGAGTGGGGAATTCAATTGAAAGGGACTAATTCCCGGTTACGCTCGATCGCATATGGATGCCAAATGGATGAGAACGAGAAGTTGGTATTAGTATTAGTCCATACTGTTCCGGTCCCCTTTATCCATCCATGTACGAATGAGATCCGAGCACGCCTCTCTCTGTCTCTCCCGCGCCCCTTTGTTGTTACATTTTCGGTCCGGGCGCGCATGAATTCATGTAGGATGTAGTATACGCGTATGTGGGGAGCACGACGGGGCAAAACGAAACACCGTGGCAAATCGAACCACTTTTAACGATTATTATTATTTTTTTTTTTTTTTCGAGACGTAAAAAAAAGATATGCCATCTCGAATGGAAGAGCACGGGTCTGTTTTTCCTGCACTCCCCTACAGATGCGGAAGAATAGGTGTCGAACGTCTGACTACCCGATGTCTGGATTTCCAATGCCAGCGTCGATTGAGCACGCGACTCAGATTCTTCGCGGTACAAACCCCTTTGTACACGATCCTCCCCTCGCTGCCATTTCCGGATTGATCCATCCAGTGTGTGAGCGATTTGGCACGCGACAACGATTTTAACACGTTTACAAATAATTTCGTTAACCGGCATAATCGCGAGGGGAAAGAGACGATTCGAAATTGCCGAGTACGCCGCACCTCGGTACGAGCGCGAATGATTTCACTACCAAATCGACGGGGAGAATATGTATGTAAAGTCGATTCAGCAAACGCACTCCTTCGCAGCTGGTACGGGGAACAAATAATTTCCGGAATGAATCCCTTCGTTCATTCGACCGAATATGAACGCTACAAAACTAATAGAATATTCGACTACACAGAAAAAAAAAGTTCGTACTCTTAACAAACTTTTTTTTGTCCGTAAATATCCACAATGATTTACTTGTTAAATGATTTTAAAAAAATGTAAAATAAAGAAATATTGTTGTAAAATGACCAACATAAAAAAAAAAATTAGCAAGTAAGAATTGTGGAAGTTTGTGAATAAGAAACGTCGGTACCTATCTTACTGCTTGCGTTCGACTTTACCAATAGAGTCGATGGTTCGATCATTCAAAATAAAAAAGAAAAGAAAAAGTTATTTCATTGTCGCTAAAAGCCGCTGTGTCGGCATTTTCTCTTGCAATTTAATCGAGAAAAATCGTTTTTTTCCGCGTTCACAGCGGGCTGCCAGTAGATTTTACGGGAACGCTGTCGAGATATTTTCATCCTCCGTTCCACACTTATTCTATCGGTTCGCGCCTCTCGCGCGGAAATTTATATAAAATTATAACGACCCCCTCCTCCTAATATCCGTGGAATGGAGAGCTCTCAGGAATGGGACAGTGGGGTAAAATGAATATTCTCCCTTTGAGACGGGACTTTTTACGTTCCTTAAAAAAAAAAAAAAGCCGATACCCTAATGACACACAGGATCGGTACTGGCCGAGGTTGGCCGAACACTCCCAAATCCAAGACAATATTTGCGCTCTTGTTATAGAAAGATATTAGTCTTCGCCATGTTGTTATCCGCGGTATCTCGTTAATGTAACTTTATTCGATAGCCCTGCGGAATGTGTATTTTGCGAAAGGTCGTATTACCGACGTTTTATTTACCCTAAATCTTTATCTCTCTCTGCTCCCCCCCCTTGTCGCAATCTTTCCGCAGCTTCATCCAATCTTTACTCTCATCCCCTTGAGGGTTAATCTATCGATTTCACAGCGGGACGGCGTGCGTCGGTAACGCTCGAGCGGATAGCAAGCTCGTCGTCTTGATAGTCTCCTGGTCGTCGTCGTCCTCGTAACGTTAGTCTCTCTTGTGTCGCTGCCGCCGCGGGGATGGGGCTGAACATGTAATCGTGGAAACGGCTGAGACGATCAACTGGGGTCTCATTAACGCGGATATAAATACGAGCGTGCCGACAAAGAGTATTGGCGAACTTTCGCCGCACGTACAAACTACACAGCTCGAACTGTTTTTGCTTACTCCTGCCCTTGATGCTTATACATATGCGGGACGCATGATGCACGTACGCGTCACACGAAAAGACTTTCATTCCGTCTGGTGATTCCGAGGCCGACACAGGGGGGAAGAAACTACCCCTATTGACGATACGCATTATCCACGGTTCTCTCGAGTATTCCAGCCGATTTCGCTGTTCTGCTGCTCCGCTCGGCACATTCTATTGGAAATGGAAAGCTTTTGTGATTGAGGGGCGCTTCCCTCGATATCAGGCAAACAAAATGAAAACGTGCTTTATTTTATTTTCTTCTCGGTCACACGAAATTTTATCGAACATCGACTGCAATTAATTGTTCGTTACTGTATTCTCGTCTTGGAAAAAAAAAAAAAATAAAAACAGGTACGAATATTCACAATTTTAGGATTTCACTTTTTTCGAATACAAAAAAAGTATTGAACAAATGTTAGCCCTCCTACAGTTTTTTTTGTTCTTCGTATTTGGTACTGGGGATTTTTTACACTACCATGGTACCGTTTCGAACAACAGACTATGGAGGATAGTTTATTCAATTCTTATTATTGACGAGAAACAATAAAAGCACTTTTTGGTTTGAAATCGATGCACGGCACTCACTCCCTTAACATCTGCATATGCCAGCCAAACTGGCTTGTTATAAACATTTTTTGTACATTGTCAGAAACAATTTTTTTAAATTACATTAAAATTTGGGATAACGTTTGCGCCATTCAGAGTAAAAATTCTTGAAACTGAATAAAATTGTATATCAATTTTAAGTGAATATAAATAAAGCTTCATAACGCGAGCCGTTTAGAAACTGAGTACGTTAAGGTGCGGAGATAAAGTTTGATACATGTATGTACTGTAACAAAGCGGTAAATAGCATTAATGAGAACAATTCTAAATTCGTGTAGATAGTAGAGGCCTGGCGTAGCGCGGTGGTCAGAGCAGTCGACCGGCAATCGGTCCCGCATTTTTTCTGATTGTGTCAATTTTCGTTACAGCGTTAAATGCTCCGCATAAGAAATTGTATCCATCTTGTTTGGATTACTCGGTTTAGTAAATTTATTTATACATTGAAATAGTGCAATAAAAATAATTATTTGTGGATTCATTGATATACTTTATTTACTTAAAATGTACGTTTTATTATGTGTATATTTATATCTCATATAATATTAATAGTTACTTTATTTATTTACTATATTTTTATAATTTTTATATTAATCAAAGTACTTTGCAAATTATTCCGGTCCAATCTCTGGTGAATTCATAATCGGGTTTTTAGAAATCCGAACGTTTCACTGAGCAATCATCGCCGACATGTACAAATGACGCTGAATCTAGCGGCCGAAGCTAGCGGCCGAATGCTGCCGGTGCGCAGTAGCTTTTGGACGTGACGGTACGCGCGCGGCTCTCTCGCCACTGAGTGTGGCAGCGGTAGCGGAGCGACACATACTATAGAATTTCGTTGTCTAAACCAGTCAAAATATGAATCGGATATGTAAACGGATGCACTTAGCGATTTGACAATTTTTACTAATATTCTTTATAGTATTACGAAGCCAATAGACTATGTTTAATCCGGGTGACGACTTTTGTTTATTGAGAAAAAAAATCCAAAAGTTTATTTTTCGCGCGCGCAGATTAACATCTACGTAGCAAAGGTACAAGGATCGACGTAGCAGGTTGAAAATTTACACAGACATTCTTCAGAACCTCACAAAGACAATAGACTAGGTTTAGTTCGGGTGACGGCCTTTGTTTACTGAGAAAAAAATCCGAAAGTTTATTTTTCGCGCGCGCAGAGTAATATTTCCGTGGCAAAGGTACAAGGATCGACGCAGCAGCTTGAAAATTTACAGACACATTCTTCAGAACCTCACAAACACGATAGACTAGGTTTAATTCTGGTGACGGCCTTTGTTTATTGAGAAAAAAAATCCAAAAGTTTATTTTTTCCGCGCGCAGAGTAATATTTCCGTGGCAAAGGTACAAGGATCGACGTAGCAGCTTGAAAATTTACACAGACATTCTTCAGAACCTCACAAAGACAATAGACTAGGTTTAGTTCGGGTGACGGCCTTTGTTTATTGAGAAAAAAAATCCGAAACTTTATTTTTCGCGTGCGCAGATTAACATCTACGTAGCAAAGGTACAAGGATCGACGTAGCAGGTTGAAAATTTACATACACGTTCTTCAGAACCTCAGAAAGACACTAGACTAGGTTTAATTCTGGTGACGGCCTTTGTTTATTGAGAAAAAAAATCCGAAAGTTTATTTTTCGCGCGCGCAGATTAACATTTACGTGGCAAAGGTACAAGGATCGACGTAGCAGCTTGAAAATTTACAGACACATTCTTCAGAACCTCACAAACACACTAGACTAGGTTTAATTCTGGTGACGGCCTTTGTTTATTGAGAAAAAAAATCCAAAAGTTTATTTTTCGCGCGCGCAGAGTAATATTTCCGTGGCAAAGGTACAAGGATCGACGCAGCAGCTTGAAAATTTACACAGATATTCTTCAGAACCTCACAAAGACAATAGACTAGGATTAGTCCGGGTGACGGCCTTTGTTTATTGAGAAAAAAATCCAAAAGTTTATTTTTCGCGCGCGCAGCGTAACATTTCCGTGGCAAAGGTACAAGGATCGACGTAGCAGCTTGAAAATTTACAGACACATTCTTCAGAACCTCACAAAGACAATAGACTAGGTTTAGTCCGGGTGACGGCCTTTGTTTATTGAGAAAAAAAATCCGGAAGTTTATTTTCGGATTTTTTGCGCGAAAAATAAACTTTTGAATTTTTTTTCTCAATAAACAAAGGCCGTCACCAGAATTAAACCTAGTCTAGTGTGTTTGTGAGGTTCTGAAGAGTGTGTCTGTAAATTTTCAAGCTGCTACGTCGATCCTTGTACCTTTGCCACGGAAATATTACTCAGCGCGCGGAAAAAATAAACTTTTGGATTTTTTTTCTCAATAAACAAAGGCCGTCACCAGAATTAAACCTAGTCTATTGTCTGTGTGAGGTTCTGAAGAATGTGTCTGTAAATTTTCAAGCTGCTGCGTCGATCCTTGTACCTTTGCCACGGAAATATTACTCTGCGCGCGCGAAAAATAAACTTTTCGATTTTTTTTCTCAATAAACAAAGGCCGTCACCCGAACTAATCCTAGTCTATTGTCTTTGTGAGGTTCTGAAGAATATCTGTGTAAATTTTCAAGCTGCTGCGTCGATCCTTGTACCTTTGCCACGGAAATATTACTCTGCGCGCGGAAAAAATAAACTTTTGGATTTTTTTCTCAATAAACAAAGGCCGTCACCAGAATTAAACCTAGTCTATTGTCTTTGTGAGGTTCTGAAGAATGTGTCTGTAAATTTTCAAGCTGCTGCGTCGATCCTTGTACCTTTGCCACGGAAATATTACTCTGCGCGCGCGAAAAATAAACTTTTGGATTTTTTTTCTCAATAAACAAAGGCCGTCACCAGAATTAAACCTAGTCTATTGTCTTTGTGAGGTTCTGAAGAATGTCTGTGTAAATTTTCAAGCTGCTACGTCGATCCTTGTACCTTTGCCACGGAAATATTACTCTGCGCGCGGAAAAAATAAACTTTTGGATTTTTTTTCTCAATAAACAAAGGCCGTCACCAGAATTAAACCGAGTCTATCGTGTTTGTGAGGTTCTGAAGAATGTGTCTGTAAATTTTCAAGCTGCTGCGTCGATCCTTGTACCTTTGCCACGGAAATATTACTCTGCGCGCGCGAAAAATAAACTTTTGGATTTTTTTTCTCAATGAACAAAGGCCGTCACCAGAATTAAACCTAGTCTAGTGTGTTTGTGAGGTTCTGAAGAATGTGTCTGTAAATTTTCAAGCTGCTACGTCGATCCTTGTACCTTTGCCACGTAGATGTTAATCTGCGCGCGCGAAAAATAAACTTTCGGATTTTTTTTCTCAATAAACAAAGGCCGTCACCAGAATTAAACCTAGTCTAGTGTCTTTCTGAGGTTCTGAAGAACGTGTATGTAAATTTTCAACCTGCTACGTCGATCCTTGTACCTTTGCTACGTAAATGTTAATCTGCGCACGCGAAAAATAAACTTTCGGATTTTTTTTCTCAATAAACAAAGGCCGTCACCCGAACTAAACCTAGTCTATTGTCTTTGTGAGGTTCTGAAGAATGTCTGTGTAAATTTTCAACCTGCTACGTCGATCCTTGTACCTTTGCTACGTAGATGTTAATCTGCGCGCGCGAAAAATAAACTTTTGGATTTTTTTTCTCAATAAACAAAGGCCGTCACCAGAATTAAACCTAGTCTAGTGTGTTTGTGAGGTTCTGAAGAATGTGTCTGTAAATGTTCAAGCTGCTACGTCGATCCTTGTACCTTTGCCACGGAAATGTTACTCTGCGCGCGCGAAAAATAAACTTTTGGATTTTTTTTCTCAATAAACAAAGGCCGTCACCCGGACTAAACCTAGTCTATTGTCTTTGCGAGGTTCTGAAGAATGTCTGTGTAAATTTTCAACCTGCTACGTCGATCCTTGTACCTTTGCCACGGAAATATTACTCTGCGCGCGGAAAAAATAAACTTTTGGATTTTTTTTCTCAATAAACAAAGGCCGTCACCAGAATTAAACCTAGTCTATTGTCTTTGTGAGGTTCTGAAGAATGTGTCTGTAAATTTTCAAGCTGCTGCGTCGATCCTTGTACCTTTGCCACGGAAATATTACTCTGCGCGCGCGAAAAATAAACTTTTGGATTTTTTTTTCTCAATAAACAAAGGCCGTCACCAGAATTAAACCTAGTCTAGTGTGTTTGTGAGGTTCTGAAGAATGTGTCTGTAAATGTTCAAGCTGCTACGTCGATCCTTGTACCTTTGCCACGGAAATGTTACTCTGCGCGCGCGAAAAATAAACTTTTGGATTTTTTTTCTCAATAAACAAAGGCCGTCACCCGGACTAAACCTAGTCTATTGTCTTTGCGAGGTTCTGAAGAATGTCTGTGTAAATTTTCAACCTGCTACGTCGATCCTTGTACCTTTGCCACGGAAATATTACTCTGCGCGCGGAAAAAATAAACTTTTGGATTTTTTTTCTCAATAAACAAAGGCCGTCACCAGAATTAAACCTAGTCTATTGTCTTTGTGAGGTTCTGAAGAATGTGTCTGTAAATTTTCAAGCTGCTGCGTCGATCCTTGTACCTTTGCCACGGAAATATTACTCTGCGCGCGCGAAAAATAAACTTTTGGATTTTTTTTTCTCAATAAACAAAGGCCGTCACCAGAATTAAACCTAGTCTAGTGTGTTTGTGAGGTTCTGAAGAATGTGTCTGTAAATGTTCAAGCTGCTACGTCGATCCTTGTACCTTTGCCACGGAAATGTTACTCTGCGCGCGCGAAAAATAAACTTTTGGATTTTTTTTCTCAATAAACAAAGGCCGTCACCCGGACTAAACCTAGTCTATTGTCTTTGTGAGGTTCTGAAGAATGTCTGTGTAAATTTTCAACCTGCTACGTCGATCCTTGTACCTTTGCCACGGAAATATTACTCTGCGCGCGGAAAAAATCAACTTTTGGATTTTTTTTCTCAATAAACAAAGGCCGTCACCAGAATTAAACCTAGTCTATTGTCTTTGTGAGGTTCTGAAGAATGTGTCTGTAAATTTTCAAGCTGCTGCGT
The DNA here is from genome assembly GCA_964017025.1 of Stenichneumon culpator. Lineage (NCBI taxonomy): Eukaryota > Metazoa > Arthropoda > Insecta > Hymenoptera > Ichneumonidae > Stenichneumon > Stenichneumon culpator. The sequence goes on along the minus strand of OZ024769.1, from coordinate 5,237,303 downwards.
CGATCCTTGTACCTTTGCCACGGAAATATTACTCTGCGCGCGCGAAAAATAAACTTTTGGATTTTTTTTCTCAATAAACAAAGGCCGTCACCAGAATTAAACCTAGTCTAGTGTCTTTCTGAGGTTCTGAAGAACGTGTATGTAAATTTTCAACCTGCTACGTCGATCCTTGTACCTTTGCTACGTAAATGTTAATCTGCGCACGCGAAAAATAAACTTTCGGATTTTTTTTCTCAATAAACAAAGGCCGTCACCCGAACTAAACCTAGTCTATTGTCTTTGTGAGGTTCTGAAGAATGTCTGTGTAAATTTTCAACCTGCTACGTCGATCCTTGTACCTTTGCTACGTAGATGTTAATCTGCGCGCGCGAAAAATAAACTTTTGGATTTTTTTTCTCAATAAACAAAGGCCGTCACCAGAATTAAACCTAGTCTAGTGTGTTTGTGAGGTTCTGAAGAATGTGTCTGTAAATGTTCAAGCTGCTACGTCGATCCTTGTACCTTTGCCACGGAAATGTTACTCTGCGCGCGCGAAAAATAAACTTTTGGATTTTTTTTCTCAATAAACAAAGGCCGTCACCCGGACTAAACCTAGTCTATTGTCTTTGCGAGGTTCTGAAGAATGTCTGTGTAAATTTTCAACCTGCTACGTCGATCCTTGTACCTTTGCCACGGAAATATTACTCTGCGCGCGGAAAAAATAAACTTTTGGATTTTTTTTCTCAATAAACAAAGGCCGTCACCAGAATTAAACCTAGTCTATTGTCTTTGTGAGGTTCTGAAGAATGTGTCTGTAAATTTTCAAGCTGCTGCGTCGATCCTTGTACCTTTGCCACGGAAATATTACTCTGCGCGCGCGAAAAATAAACTTTTGGATTTTTTTTTCTCAATAAACAAAGGCCGTCACCAGAATTAAACCTAGTCTAGTGTGTTTGTGAGGTTCTGAAGAATGTGTCTGTAAATGTTCAAGCTGCTACGTCGATCCTTGTACCTTTGCCACGGAAATGTTACTCTGCGCGCGCGAAAAATAAACTTTTGGATTTTTTTTCTCAATAAACAAAGGCCGTCACCCGGACTAAACCTAGTCTATTGTCTTTGCGAGGTTCTGAAGAATGTCTGTGTAAATTTTCAACCTGCTACGTCGATCCTTGTACCTTTGCCACGGAAATATTACTCTGCGCGCGGAAAAAATAAACTTTTGGATTTTTTTTCTCAATAAACAAAGGCCGTCACCAGAATTAAACCTAGTCTATTGTCTTTGTGAGGTTCTGAAGAATGTGTCTGTAAATTTTCAAGCTGCTGCGTCGATCCTTGTACCTTTGCCACGGAAATATTACTCTGCGCGCGCGAAAAATAAACTTTTGGATTTTTTTTTCTCAATAAACAAAGGCCGTCACCAGAATTAAACCTAGTCTAGTGTGTTTGTGAGGTTCTGAAGAATGTGTCTGTAAATGTTCAAGCTGCTACGTCGATCCTTGTACCTTTGCCACGGAAATGTTACTCTGCGCGCGCGAAAAATAAACTTTTGGATTTTTTTTCTCAATAAACAAAGGCCGTCACCCGGACTAAACCTAGTCTATTGTCTTTGCGAGGTTCTGAAGAATGTCTGTGTAAATTTTCAACCTGCTACGTCGATCCTTGTACCTTTGCCACGGAAATATTACTCTGCGCGCGGAAAAAATAAACTTTTGGATTTTTTTTCTCAATAAACAAAGGCCGTCACCAGAATTAAACCTAGTCTATTGTCTTTGTGAGGTTCTGAAGAATGTGTCTGTAAATTTTCAAGCTGCTGCGTCGATCCTTGTACCTTTGCCACGGAAATATTACTCTGCGCGCGCGAAAAATAAACTTTTGGATTTTTTTTTCTCAATAAACAAAGGCCGTCACCAGAATTAAACCTAGTCTAGTGTGTTTGTGAGGTTCTGAAGAATGTGTCTGTAAATGTTCAAGCTGCTACGTCGATCCTTGTACCTTTGCCACGGAAATGTTACTCTGCGCGCGCGAAAAATAAACTTTTGGATTTTTTTTCTCAATAAACAAAGGCCGTCACCCGGACTAAACCTAGTCTATTGTCTTTGCGAGGTTCTGAAGAATGTCTGTGTAAATTTTCAACCTGCTACGTCGATCCTTGTACCTTTGCCACGGAAATATTACTCTGCGCGCGGAAAAAATAAACTTTTGGATTTTTTTTCTCAATAAACAAAGGCCGTCACCAGAATTAAACCTAGTCTATTGTCTTTGTGAGGTTCTGAAGAATGTGTCTGTAAATTTTCAAGCTGCTGCGTCGATCCTTGTACCTTTGCCACGGAAATATTACTCTGCGCGCGCGAAAAATAAACTTTTGGATTTTTTTTTCTCAATAAACAAAGGCCGTCACCAGAATTAAACCTAGTCTAGTGTGTTTGTGAGGTTCTGAAGAATGTGTCTGTAAATGTTCAAGCTGCTACGTCGATCCTTGTACCTTTGCCACGGAAATGTTACTCTGCGCGCGCGAAAAATAAACTTTTGGATTTTTTTTCTCAATAAACAAAGGCCGTCACCCGGACTAAACCTAGTCTATTGTCTTTGCGAGGTTCTGAAGAATGTCTGTGTAAATTTTCAACCTGCTACGTCGATCCTTGTACCTTTGCCACGGAAATATTACTCTGCGCGCGGAAAAAATAAACTTTTGGATTTTTTTTCTCAATAAACAAAGGCCGTCACCAGAATTAAACCTAGTCTATTGTCTTTGTGAGGTTCTGAAGAATGTGTCTGTAAATTTTCAAGCTGCTGCGTCGATCCTTGTACCTTTGCCACGGAAATATTACTCTGCGCGCGCGAAAAATAAACTTTTGGATTTTTTTTTCTCAATAAACAAAGGCCGTCACCAGAATTAAACCTAGTCTAGTGTGTTTGTGAGGTTCTGAAGAATGTGTCTGTAAATGTTCAAGCTGCTACGTCGATCCTTGTACCTTTGCCACGGAAATGTTACTCTGCGCGCGCGAAAAATAAACTTTTGGATTTTTTTTCTCAATAAACAAAGGCCGTCACCCGGACTAAACCTAGTCTATTGTCTTTGTGAGGTTCTGAAGAATGTCTGTGTAAATTTTCAACCTGCTACGTCGATCCTTGTACCTTTGCCACGGAAATATTACTCTGCGCGCGGAAAAAATCAACTTTTGGATTTTTTTTCTCAATAAACAAAGGCCGTCACCAGAATTAAACCTAGTCTATTGTCTTTGTGAGGTTCTGAAGAATGTGTCTGTAAATTTTCAAGCTGCTGCGTCGATCCTTGTACCTTTGCCACGGAAATATTACTCTGCGCGCGCGAAAAATAAACTTTTGGATTTTTTTTCTCAATAAACAAAGGCCGTCACCAGAATTAAACCTAGTCTAGTGTCTTTCTGAGGTTCTGAAGAACGTGTATGTAAATTTTCAACCTGCTACGTCGATCCTTGTACCTTTGCTACGTAAATGTTAATCTGCGCACGCGAAAAATAAACTTTCGGATTTTTTTTCTCAATAAACAAAGGCCGTCACCCGAACTAAACCTAGTCTATTGTCTTTGTGAGGTTCTGAAGAATGTCTGTGTAAATTTTCAACCTGCTACGTCGATCCTTGTACCTTTGCTACGTAGATGTTAATCTGCGCGCGCGAAAAATAAACTTTTGGATTTTTTTTCTCAATAAACAAAGGCCGTCACCAGAATTAAACCTAGTCTAGTGTGTTTGTGAGGTTCTGAAGAATGTGTCTGTAAATGTTCAAGCTGCTACGTCGATCCTTGTACCTTTGCCACGGAAATGTTACTCTGCGCGCGCGAAAAATAAACTTTTGGATTTTTTTTCTCAATAAACAAAGGCCGTCACCCGGACTAAACCTAGTCTATTGTCTTTGCGAGGTTCTGAAGAATGTCTGTGTAAATTTTCAACCTGCTACGTCGATCCTTGTACCTTTGCCACGGAAATATTACTCTGCGCGCGGAAAAAATAAACTTTTGGATTTTTTTTCTCAATAAACAAAGGCCGTCACCAGAATTAAACCTAGTCTATTGTCTTTGTGAGGTTCTGAAGAATGTGTCTGTAAATTTTCAAGCTGCTGCGTCGATCCTTGTACCTTTGCCACGGAAATATTACTCTGCGCGCGCGAAAAATAAACTTTTGGATTTTTTTTTCTCAATAAACAAAGGCCGTCACCAGAATTAAACCTAGTCTAGTGTGTTTGTGAGGTTCTGAAGAATGTGTCTGTAAATGTTCAAGCTGCTACGTCGATCCTTGTACCTTTGCCACGGAAATGTTACTCTGCGCGCGCGAAAAATAAACTTTTGGATTTTTTTTCTCAATAAACAAAGGCCGTCACCCGGACTAAACCTAGTCTATTGTCTTTGCGAGGTTCTGAAGAATGTCTGTGTAAATTTTCAACCTGCTACGTCGATCCTTGTACCTTTGCCACGGAAATATTACTCTGCGCGCGGAAAAAATAAACTTTTGGATTTTTTTTCTCAATAAACAAAGGCCGTCACCAGAATTAAACCTAGTCTATTGTCTTTGTGAGGTTCTGAAGAATGTGTCTGTAAATTTTCAAGCTGCTGCGTCGATCCTTGTACCTTTGCCACGGAAATATTACTCTGCGCGCGCGAAAAATAAACTTTTGGATTTTTTTTTCTCAATAAACAAAGGCCGTCACCAGAATTAAACCTAGTCTAGTGTGTTTGTGAGGTTCTGAAGAATGTGTCTGTAAATGTTCAAGCTGCTACGTCGATCCTTGTACCTTTGCCACGGAAATGTTACTCTGCGCGCGCGAAAAATAAACTTTTGGATTTTTTTTCTCAATAAACAAAGGCCGTCACCCGGACTAAACCTAGTCTATTGTCTTTGTGAGGTTCTGAAGAATGTCTGTGTAAATTTTCAACCTGCTACGTCGATCCTTGTACCTTTGCCACGGAAATATTACTCTGCGCGCGGAAAAAATCAACTTTTGGATTTTTTTTCTCAATAAACAAAGGCCGTCACCAGAATTAAACCTAGTCTATTGTCTTTGTGAGGTTCTGAAGAATGTGTCTGTAAATTTTCAAGCTGCTGCGTCGATCCTTGTACCTTTGCCACGGAAATATTACTCTGCGCGCGCGAAAAATAAACTTTTGGATTTTTTTTCTCAATAAACAAAGGCCGTCACCAGAATTAAACCTAGTCTAGTGTGTTTGTGAGGTTCTGAAGAATGTGTCTGTAAATTTTCAAGCTGCTACGTCGATCCTTGTACCTTTGCTACGTAAATGTTAATCTGCGCACGCGAAAAATAAAGTTTCGGATTTTTTTTCTCAATAAACAAAGGCCGTCACCCGAACTAAACCTAGTCTATTGTCTTTGTGAGGTTCTGAAGAATGTCTGTGTAAATTTTCAAGCTGCTACGTCGATCCTTGTACCTTTGCCACGGAAATATTACTCTGCGCGCGGAAAAAATAAACTTTTGGATTTTTTTTCTCAATAAACAAAGGCCGTCACCAGAATTAAACCTAGTCTATCGTGTTTGTGAGGTTCTGAAGAATGTGTCTGTAAATTTTCAAGCTGCTGCGTCGATCCTTGTACCTTTGCCACGGAAATATTACTCTGCGCGCGCGAAAAATAAACTTTTGGATTTTTTTTCTCAATAAACAAAGGCCGTCACCAGAATTAAACCTAGTCTAGTGTGTTTGTGAGGTTCTGAAGAATGTGTCTGTAAATTTTCAAGCTGCTACGTCGATCCTTGTACCTTTGCCACGTAGATGTTAATCTGCGCACGCGAAAAATAAACTTTCGGATTTTTTTTCTCAGTAAACAAAGGCCGTCACCCGAACTAAACCTAGTCTATTGTCTTTGTGAGGTTCTGAAGAATGTCTGTGTAAATTTTCAACCTGCTACGTCGATCCTTGTACCTTTGCTACGTAGATGTTAATCTGCGCGCGCGAAAAATAAACTTTTGGATTTTTTTTCTCAATAAACAAAGGTCGTCACCCGGATTAAACATAGTCTATTGGCTTCGTAATACTATAAAGAATATTAGTAAAAATTGTCAAATCGCTAAGTGCATCCGTTTACATATCCGATTCATATTTTGACTGGTTTAGACAACGAAATTCTATAGTATGTGTCGCTCCGCTACCGCTGCCACACTCAGTGGCGAGAGAGCCGCGCGCGTACCGTCACGTCCAAAAGCTACTGCGCACCGGCAGCATTCGGCCGCTAGCTTCGGCCGCTAGATTCAGCGTCATCATGTACAATTTCCGTTCTGACGCATCCGCTTTTGTTCGACACACGTTAAATAAATAAAACAAGAAAGTTTCGATACAGGTTGTCATTCTCGAGACGAAGGCATACAGTGGTCTTTATTATCGAGGTATTGACCGTTCGTTCGCTATGCGAATAGAAATAAAGAGAGCATCTAGAGGTATAAATGAAATCGCCCGAAGGCGTGCAAATATGAGAGAATTCCTGGAGACCTCACTCGGGAGTTCCCTCGGGAAAATGCGAATGTAATCGAGCGGAATGGCCGATATCACCGTGGGGCCAATTGCCGTGTAGTTTTTTCCCCATATACGGACAACAACCATCGACGATCAGTTTTACAGCTATAAAATATCCTTTCATGTCGTAATAAAGTTTTTAATTAAATTAAATAACTCGTAAATACGTGGCGAATTGAAACAAACAAAAATTCCGATCGCTTACTCCTATCAATGCCTACGGGTCAATGAATTATTATTTTGTGTTAATAAAAATGGAAGATTTGTAAATTTTCACATTATAATTATCGTAATGTACTTTTATATACAAAGCTCCTTCTGTAAGAAAGCAACTTTGCCATTTTTTGGCCGTCTCACCGAAGAAGTTTAGTAAATAAAGGAATAAAGGCCATGAACAGCCACTTTTTCGAGAAATGAACAATTTACAGAGTCTGTTCGATACAACGAATTTTTTAAATTTATCCATATCTTATTTAATTGTAATGAAATTTATGAATTTTTTAGCTGAATAGATAAAGTTTGATAGAATTGAAGCTATGAAGGTAATTTTTGAAAAAATAAAATAAAAAAGTTAAGAACTTTGACATCTTTATGAACTCTTGCAAAACTCAATGTAAAAAATCTTTGGTCATAATTCAACTTGTGTTCAAACTTTCGTCTCGATCACTCAACATTTATGACGTTTATATTCTTAATGTCCTCTTTGTCATATACACATACACCCAAAAATTTCTATCGGTGTTTTCATAAAAATCTTTAAAAAAAAAAAGAAAAACCACAAAAATAAATCTTCTATGACGACGTTAAAAGAAAAATTGCACAGTTCATCGAAACTTTCGCTCCATCCCCGTCGGAGTACATCATACTGCGTACAGTCCATTGGAATGCGGAATCAGTTTTCCCCATTCGCCCGTTAACACTAATTGCTTTAGCCGTGAGCGCCGGGAGTTTTACATAGATAACTAATCTCGGTGCGGTACGCAAGTATCCTTAAAAACTATAAGCGTACTTACAGCGCCGCTTGAGTCCTTCCTGTTGAGAATTAAGAGGCTTCGGATCGTTAGAGAGCCACACGAAGTAACAACGAAGAATATAGGAAGGGAAGAACTAATAAACGAAAACGAGCCGGTCGCGAATGTGGAAGTAAAAAGGTTTTTTCTTCCGTAGATTAGTCGACGGACCCAGATGTCGTGGTGGCCATGTGTGCGCGCGTATGTGTGGCAGCCTCGTGCGCATGCATTCGGCATAAGTTGGACGCGTAATAAAAAAAACCGTACTTATATACATGCAGTCGTTCCGTATTTCTGACAAGCGCTTAACGACCGTGTACTGACCCGCGAAATTATGCGCACGAGGATGCTAATGCCGCGGTGGCTCGCATACCCCCGGCAGCCTTTCGGCTCTCTTATTTTTCCTGCATCTCGGTCGCATCATACCTATGCTGACATTATGTACAACAACACCGTGTTACCCTAGAATCGCGTTCCAACACGGGGGTGGCGACGGCGAGGGGTGGAGGAACTGCTTTCAGCCTCGCACGAGAGCGTGTTAACGTGATATATTTTTACATTTTCAAATACACCAGTGTCGAGCTACGAGGAACGTCAGAACTATCTACTTAGATAGTACCCTTCGTGTCGTGGCGAAGTGAGGCAAAGCGAGATAGAGCGGAGAATGAAAAAGATCCCAAAAAAAGAAGGAGGAAAAAAAGCGAGCACAAGCGCGGTAAGGGTGGTGAGGAGGGGAAGAAGGGAGAAAGGACAGTAACATGGTTTTAGATAGAAAGAGAAGATGAGGATGTAAAAGGATGGAAGGGGTAAAACGGGATCGCGAAGATAGAGACACGCGAGAGAAAGAATGGCCCCAGGAAGTGAAAGAGGCTTAACGAAACTGTGGAAGAGTAAAAAAAAAAGAATAGCAGACCGAAGGAGGGAATAAAGGGTGAGGATGATGCCCCGAGTGGCAAAGGTGGCGGAGAGGTAAATTCATCCTTGTCGGAGTGAGAAGGTGAAGAACGAAGTCGGTACCGTCATAGTTCGGCGTGTATAGCAAAGAGCAGCAGTCAGCGAGAGACATGCGAGCGATGCACCCCAGGACGGGTACGTGTGTGTGTAAATGTAGAAATAGAAAATGTGAGGGTTCCTTTGAGAGAGTCCTGATGAAACTCGACACGAAAAGCACGAATGGCTAGCTGGTCAGTCGGGACAGGCAGACGCCTCCGGTGCCTCCATACTTTGTGGATGAGGTAGATGTGTGTGTGTGTGTGGATGAAACGGCAGGAGAGAACCGTCGGGGGTGGGTCAGCAACGCAGCTTGCATTCGTTTCTTGCGGTAATATCATACTTGGAGCATTCGACCGCAAGTGGGCCAACCGATTTTCTTGAAGTAACGAAGAAATGTTTATGCATTTTCAGTCATCGAGTGACCGGCGCGCCTTGAGTGACGACTCATTTTGGCAATTGAGGTAGTAAGAGCATGAACTTGATGATTAGATGCAATGCCGACTTTTTAAATGTTACAATCAATGCATAGAGGATCGTGCCTATAAAAATTCAAGCATATTTACGAGCTATTTACGTTAAACATATAAATCCTAGATCGGCAGATTTAGCATGGTTTCTTGTTGAAAAAGGGTCACCGTCGCGTTTTTGCTCAGTTTTATTCATATGTCGCGATTAGATGGAACACACTGAGGGAAGAATCCCGGAAAAACTGACAAGTCATATGGTGAATTTCGACCAGGCGACAAGGTACAGACAAGACCATAGTAATTTTTCTCACCCTACATTGTAATTTTTTCTAAAAGGCGGGTTGGCAAAAATTCGAAAATATTGGACTAACCCTATGTTTTAATGAGAATTTATTAATTAATTTCGGCTATTAATGTGGTGGCGGTGATCTCACTGTATACCAATATGGCAACACTTTGAATTCGGGAGTGCTGGTTTATTATTGGCTGTGCTAAGACATTAGGTTGGACCGGTAGCCCACAAGCATATAGAATAGTTTGCAAATTTATATCAAATATTTCTCCCGGTCAAGCTGTGTGAGCGACAATTCGTTCCGTATTAATATTTAACAGTTCTCAAAGAATGCTATCGGGTAGTGTCATACACATGTAAAAATCATACTTATCATAGTACTATTTTTTTGAAACTTAAATTAGCGATATATTAAAAATTTTCATAATACAACTCTAATTTCACTAGCTAAAGTGCAAGGACAACCTTAATTCCGAATTACAAGACCATTGATTTTTTTTTCGAAACACACCCGGCCCAACTTACATATAGTTCCCGAGTTAATCGAAACGGGGCGTATTTATCAATTGTACCCTACTTAATCCAAAATAAAAAATATATAATAGTGATGTGCGTATACTGAAAACAATGTCAATGTTAGTAAAGAAGAGTAATTCCATTGCGGGTTTCCAAAAATATATATATTGATATTTCAACTCTACCACTAATTCTTAAAATTCCATTCAAGATTGAAAGAATAAGATGCCATCTTAAACGGTTATCCATTATTGTTTCAATCTCAAATGGAACTGTACAAATTATAAGTTGCGTAAAAATAACAATACTTATTCTTTCGGTACGCCGCGACCGATCGCTTTTCTGTTTCTTTTTTTTCACTGTACGAAATATTTTCACCATCACATTTCTCAGATCTGTTAAGACTCTCAAACCCCAGAATTCGACATCCACCTCATTATGAATAGTGTATTACATTTTTTTCGTAGAGATATAAATTCTCATTTTCTCAGTCATCCGTAAGCCAGAAGCTAGAAATTCACTTCATCCATCTCCCAAGTCTGCAGAACATACTCTTGCGTACCACAGCATGTATACGAAAGGAGAAAAAAATACTTTGGCGCGTAAGAGAACTTCCATTGTGCTTTACCCGGAATTTTCTGGTGCTGTACGCGCTATGACGGACAGAATCAAGGTAGAAGAAAATTACATCGAAGAGAGAAGGTATATAAAAAGGTCTTGCGGTGAGAAAGAAAAATTTTAAATCGCACACCCACACACTAGCGAGCGCGTCCAGCCAGCATTTGAGCCGCTGACCGGACAAGGTGTGGCCTGTAATTACTCGCCAACTCTCTCGAGCCGCTCGGTTGCCCTGTCATTCGGTCTCTGCCTTTTGTAACAGTGACCATATAGAAGGAACCTTTGACCTCATCGCTGCATAGTACATCCTCTGCACCATGTTTCTCACTTTGAACACTCGCTTCCTCGTTCGCACCTGACCGCCCGTCCGACTCGGGTTTCTATCTTTCGAGTGTTCGTGCATCGCGAAATGTAATACGATATGCCGCGGATCGCGAAATGACCGCGCGCGCGCATACACAGAGTTTGTTGCCGTTATCTCCGTGAGAGAAACTGAATAAGGCAGATAGCAAAAGCATTAATCGAACTCCTCTCCGATCCCGTTTTCGCCCACGCCTTGCTGTGTCCGAATCGAAGGCCTACCAGACCGGTGAACGCTATTTTACAAAAGGAATACCCGATGAAAAAGATCTCTGATATTCTACCTGCAAACTCCGATGTTGATTTTATGACGCTGTTTTCCCATCCATTGTTACATCGCCTTCCATCCCCCCAACTGTTATCTCTCTGGTTCAGCTTATCCGACGGCCCGTTGTGCTCCGTGACGTTTTACCTTTGCCAAGGGTTTTTTAAATTTTCATTGTACGAAACACAACATAGAACGGTACACGCTACACCCTGTTATACGTTATCCTCGTCATCTCTTCTTCGCCTGTTCGCGCGTGCGTATTATTTTTTTTCACGCTTCTCTCACTGGCTTCAAAGCGTTAAGGAATCTTCTTTTTGTCACGGGCTTGGAATATTTATTGCGAGGAAAATTATACAACACAAGTTGGAAAGAGTGAGGCACTGGGTGCTTTTTTCTCAGGCGAAATTTACCGTTCCTGCTGAGGACTATTCGCAAGATTTTTTCGTTGTCGACGTATTGTTAAAGTCTCTCGAACAGGTTTGAAACATGATTTTCATATTTCAAACCTGTTTTCAGGATTTTCATGAAACCCTGATCGATATTTTACAGCGTTACATCTGTAATGGATGGCCGGTGCGAGTGCAAAGGAATGTCAAGTCGGAGATGTAAAATATATACTTGATAATTTATTAGAGTCGCAGCGATGAATTAGGGAGAGTGTACCGTTCCGTGGTTCGAGCTGGACTGATGATCCGAGGTGCGAGGCTGAGGGCCTCGGACCCCGTAACAAAGTCGCGACGGACAGTCGCGACGCTCGCGATAAGGCCCTTTCTCACGGCGCTGAGCCGTGAGAGCGTACGCAGATAAGCTGCAGGGCTTCTTCGAATGCTGCGCGGCGGAAAATGACGCCGTCGCGAAAAATAAGATGCATGGAAAGAGGCTGGAGCCGTTACACATCAGGCCCGCCCTAGCCGTAGTGGGAATAACACACAGGGCCGATAATGGCCAAAGTTGGGCGAACACTGGCCGACACAGTACCAATACTGTGTGGTATACTCCAAGTAGGGAGTGAATATTTTCGGGCGTTACGTCGAGGCCGTGTATTTATTTATTTTATTCGATTAAATATATTTAATTAAAATAAATATGCGGCACTTCCGTGAAATAATATTTTTTCTGGGTGTTTATTTCATGACTTTATAGCCGATGTGTGCCTTTTTTCCCCGGCGAATCTCTGCATATACAGTTATGTATCCACGTAAACCTTTCACGAGATAAAACTGAGTGTCTGAAATTGTTTTCATTTTTTTTACTCAACCTTTTTGGCTAAAAATCGTGAATCAGAACTGTGCCTCTGCAGCAGACTGTGCTCTTAGTCTCCCCGATTCACCAAAGAGTTCATTGACTTTTCTTGCGCTAGGTGTGTTCTCGTGCAGTAGGATGTACTCTTATCTATGTTGGTATCAAATGCTTAGGAGAGTCGATGAGATTGCAATCAGTTATCGCGAGGACGAGCTTTCGTTTCAATCCCCACGCGAACTAACCAACCCCTTTGGCTTATCGGACATGTACACCCCCTCTTTCACTTCGTTATGCAATATTGGAATTGTTCGCCGTTTCCCGTGTGAGTCACACGTGTATGAGTTTGAATGTTGATTTTTCTCTTTATTTGTTATTTTCATTTCTCGTTCACCGTCATAAACGTCTGAGATCAAGCCAGGTTCGTTGAGACCACTATTGTATTCCGCGGAATGTGCAATTTAATGCCGTGCCTTTCGGCATTCGACACTTCATTGTAGGCATGCATCGTGTTGATTATTCCCATAGTACATGAAACTTCTGTTGTACCGTACACCGGTAAAGATAATTATCGAGCGAGACGAGGAGAAACTGACTATCCATATCATTGTGAATATCGCTTTCGTTTCACGGCCCACGGGGCTCTTCACTTGCGATGAAGAGACGAGCGTATGTACGATGTGCCCGGAAACGATATCGGTGAATCACAGAAACCTCCCTCCATTTCCTCTAAGCCGCTTATCGTTCTCTCTAATCCGTATCGAAATCCCTTAAGGTAAATCGCGAGACGTCATGCCAAAGTTGCACGGTTGCAGTAACACACCTTACTCTGTAATCTAGAGTGCATACCGGAAGACAGCAAAATCGATGAAATCTCCGCATTGGTGGGCTACGTCGAAATGTTTAACACTGCTGACGTGAGCACACGGTAATTCTGGGTGCTGCGGTCTGCCGAGTGATACCGGTAATAACAGTGGAGTCCCGATTTTCTTTTCTAGTGCGATACCGCATTAGGAATGGAATCGGAAAAAAGGAGCATCAGTTGAGAGGTTTATGTAGGGCTTGGATTGAAAGTCATTGCAGCCCATTTGTGGAAGCTTTAGCCCGTGTGCACTCATTGTCGGCTTGCAGGGCGAAAGAGTAAAGGCACGCGTGTGGATGAATGGAAAATAGGCCGGGGGTGGGGGGGGGGGAGAAAATCGAGGCTCCATTGTATCTTCTAACAAGCCGGGCTAATTGCCGACCAGTCTCCAGGACTTCAAGCTTATGATCGCACAGTGGCATCACAACCGGTACGATTTCCATACCGAGCAGCATTTCGTCCCGAAATTTGGCGAACCCTGGAATATGATATGACCAATCGACTCATTGTTTTTTAATTTTTAACTTTTTTTTTACAAAGTACTGCGTCAAAAAATGTAACGGGTGGAATTACGCTTATGCTGTATGTAAGGTGGGGAAGATTCGAAAGGACTTCTTTTACGAGTACTGAGGCATTGACGGATACATTTCGTATCATTTTCTGAATCGAATACTTGACTTTAATGATTGCAATGTCGCTCCGTACGAATATTGGTATACATTTTTAACCCTAGAACTCACATATGGGCTACTAAAGTACCCTAGAGGATTTTCAAACTGCGCTTCTAAAGTCGAAATTAACATTATTGACTCGGGACCTGCACGATAATTTAGTTCCATAATTTAACGACGTGTGGAACCCGGCAAGTAATAGCATCAATTGTTCGCTGGCTGCCTCACAGGACGCTACGGCAGCGCGTTTGAGGTAACAATGTACCCCAGTTGGGAGTCCCCGTAAGTTTTTTTTTATGTAAGACTTTTTTTTTTGTTAGAACTAGTGAATCTAAGTTGCTATTATATCATTTGGACGTATATAGTAGCCATTTTATTTTTTTATAATTTTTATAATTTTATAATAGTTATCATTATCTTTAATTACCTACAATGTTCCAAGAAAAACAAATGTTAAAACCCATGCAAAACCAATTTTGTTTGAGTTTTCATTGATTGTTTCCATGTTACAAGTTTTCCACTTTTCCCTATTTCAATATGTCCATATAAATAGACTTTTTGAACGGAATTCAATGGGACTATTATTTTTCCTAATAGCCTGATGTGTCCTCTATAAAATGGCATTCGAAATTTCATAATCGGACCATAAAAAAAAACCTACAACTTTTTTTTCTCAAAAATTTCGTTTTTTGCCAATTTTCGTAACATTTTGGGCTTTGACTGTGATTTCCACCCCCTAAGCTTTAATAAAATCAAATTTGCCGCGTATTAGTCCACAATTCCGCCGCAATTCTGTTCCTTATGAAAAAACGAAGAGATTCCATGTGTGGCAAAACCCATTTATTGCTCATAGGACCCTTGTACATAGATGAAACGCGTGGGGTACATATGTACCCCAGTGAGGAGTTAAAAGGTAGAAAAAATGATATATGAGTTCTAGGGTTAAGACCGTACCCTGTGCGACGTGAAATCCTTCACCAACTGTAACGTCGAGCCTTAACGTGTTGAGAATGGATTACGCCGGGTTAGCATAGTACGTGAATGTCCTTATACGTGCGTAGTTATATTTTGACAAAAGCTTGTATCGAACAATCGAACGGTACGAGCATTTTATAGTTGCGCCATATGTGCATATACCCACATAGATACATATATAGATAGATAGATATATTCCAGTGTACGGCTTTCGCCTTTTACAACCCCCAACATCGTCTCGACCTCCAATACATACATTTATATTTATATCAAATTTATTCGAACTATGTAACGGGTTAAAAACTATAGAACCGACAATACGATGTCTCGCAACCGTGCTATTTTAGCGCTCCAATACGAGGGTGCATGAAGATGTTCGTGCTCGATGTATGTAGTCTAGCCATCGATCGCAGATGCCACGCAAGTTTTCCTCATATACATATAGGGTATGGCTATGTACATTCGAGAGCTCTCTCGTTAATCGATGCAACCTTCCAACCCTCTTCATTTGCACCAGCCGTAGGAACAAAAAAACTCTAGAAAAATGTCGAGTTCGCTCAGTTATTCCGATCTACCGATGCGATAAAATATGAATAGTAACGCACATTCATTATATATTTATACCTTA
Organism: Stenichneumon culpator; assembly: GCA_964017025.1. Classification (NCBI taxonomy): domain Eukaryota; kingdom Metazoa; phylum Arthropoda; class Insecta; order Hymenoptera; family Ichneumonidae; genus Stenichneumon; species Stenichneumon culpator. Next base: position 5,221,929 of record OZ024769.1, on the reverse strand, counting down.
TTATTATTATTATTATTATATGCTACAACTATGACGATTATGATGCACTATGATTGCGAGTCAACCTCTTGTCGTAATCTCTGCGGCGACAAGCGCTGTCGCTTTTTTAGACTGGCAAAGCGAGATACATATCGCCGAGTGGAGATGTGACGATTGCCGGAGTCATTGTTTCGATGCCGGGAGAGAGTTGCTCTTTCACCCTCGTATAACTCTCCTTGGCTATCTTCACGTGGAAATTAACAATTCCCATTACCAGCCCTCAACGAATATCGCTTTTATTGCCGTCGACGTCGTAGTTTATGAGCTCACTCCGCGGCCCGACGAAGCAGAGGGGGAGATTTACCCACCATCTCATTCTCCCGTCCTCGTATGTAGTACTACGCGATAATAAACAGTTGATCAAAAAAATACTTTTGACGTTTGGACGTGAAAAATTCTTTCGAAATACTCTAAAAAGCACGAAGTGTGTATTATTTTTTGTCCGTTCTAAAATGCGTGTTTTTCTCTTCATTTTTCATTTTCTCTTTATTCAGTAACAGCATCGTGGCATAGTGGTCTATAGAGAAACCGGTTTGTACGAACATTGCGCGGTCTATTCAAACATACATCTCAAGCGGGTCGTAAAGTTATGGTATTATATGATAGTGAGAGACGATCGGTGGACGATGTTTTCCCACGGCGACATTTTTATATCATGAAAAATACGATAACTGGCGCCGATCGCTGAACCCATATATATATATATATATATATATATATATATACATAGTGTAGAAGTGGGGAATATGGCCCACCGCGATTACCACGCAAGTCAATGATATATGGACCGGGCCATATTCTCAAGTTTTACCCTACATATTTTCGATTCATCGATCTCTGTTCGCGGAAAACCTTACGGTGTTCATATATCTATATATACATGTATATGCATAAATAATGTATATTATATTCACGCTGTTCGAAAGATACATAAAACGACACGAATTGTTGACCGGAGAGAGTTCTCCCGAGATCTTACGACGGCAAGGATGGTTCACGGAGAGTATCGGTTATCGAACAGGTACGAGAGAAAGTGTTACGAAGAATGAAACGGGAGGATCGTTATCGAAAGTTTTGTATCGACGTCGGAACATGAAACTCGAGGAATTCAAGGTGGATGGGGAAAAAACGATAAAGTGTAAAAAAAAGAAAAAATTCTGCACAAGAGCGTTAACGGTATCCAAAGCGGGCGAGCCAGAGTTCCGTACCGGTAGTATTGCAATCCCCTTTCGTGCTCCAATGATCAATCTCCCCGCTTAAATAAACGATCGGAAAAGTTATTTTGTCTGTTGGCCGAGTTTGGAGGAAGCGTGGAATAAAACTCGATGAATGTCCCGAGCTATGCAGCGCCCTTGTAACTAGGAAGAGAAGAAAAGAACGCGGGGTGATTGTCGATCGACCCTCCCTTAATTTCCTTCGAGCGGTAATTTCTAATCTTTCGGCACGTCTACGGGGAGCGTGCCAAGCGGGAAGATTGAGGGTTCGGTAGAAGTTGAGAGGGAGACTAAAGCGATGCGTCAGTGAGTCAGAAATAAAAGGGAGGAAAAAGCACAAAAGCGATGATGATGACCAACGGAGGGTAAAGAAAAAAAGAGTGCGCGCTTGCAATCGCCGGTACTCTACACACAAACAATCCATACATATATCTATAAATGGGACCGAGGTGCACACCCTACAGTCAAACTCGCTCGTTACTTCGACCCTATACAGACATTATATTTATAGACGAGTGGTCGGTCGTTCGGTAGACGTGAGGGAAGAGCCTGTTACCCACTATCGGGGGTTCCTCCTTTTTCTTTCACTTTTTTTCACCCTCGCGGTGCTCCCGGGCTGTTGTCGTCCCTCAGGAAGCGTGCCGAGAGACGTGAACGTCCCTAATTAGATTTCTCACGGAGTTCGCCTCGGAACTCTAAAGGTCTCTCTGCTATTCCGGCGTCGAGCCGTACAAGATAACGCGCTCTTTGCTCCCGTGATAATTACATCGGAAAATAAATTGACTTCGAAAAAAGTTTTCCGAATGAGAGGATCGTGTATAAGTGGCTTACAAAGACTCATCGTCGGTCGTTGACGACATGGAAAAATTGAAACTTTCAAAGCAATTTCTATTTCACGCCGAAAGTTAGCGAAACATCAATTTTCGAAAACGAATTCACATGAGCGCAAAAATGTAAATAAAAAATGAACAGTTCTCACGACCAAGGTGTGAAATTAAAGTATAAATACGGAATCAAAAATAAAATATATTTGAAATTATATGTATCGGTAATTCGACGGTTGGTGGTCTCTGCCCCTTGATTGGAGTATCGACACCGTCTGCCTGCTCATCTTCAGCTCCGGGAGACCCGATAATCCGAATATAAAATTTAAACGACAATTATCGGCTCTTCGTGACTCTCGGCAGAGTCTGTGCTAGACTTTTTTTTCATCGCGGTTCCTACATAGTTGGCTCGGTGATTTTGCTTGAGGGAAGGTCAAGAGTAAACGTTGTGGTTGATTCTAGAGGAGAACTGCGCGAAACGGAATTCCGGACCTAAACGAACGATTTTCATCGATAATTCGTGGTGCATGAAGAAATAGAATTTCAACTTAGATGGAGGGAACCTTGCTCTACCGACTTGTGTTTATTTATGTTTGCCTTGTTATAATTCATTGGTTTTTTTCTTTCGTGTTTGTGCAACAGTTAGTCTTTAAGGTAATCAAAGCACGAACTTGATTATTAGATACAATCCCAATTTATTCAATAGGTGGCAAACAATCCATCCAATCCAAGCGAGGTTATTTGGATTAAATAAATAAATCCAACGTCGACAGATTTAACATGATTTCTTGTTGGAAAAGGGTCGCGATTACGTTTTTGTTTAGCTTTATTTGTATTTCGGGACTCGATGCATATAACTCCGGATCACATTACGGAACAACAACCGTAATGTGATCAGGAGATTTCAAAGATTCAACTGATATTAGAGAATATTGGGCTTACCGAATGTTTCAATAAGAATTCGTTAATTAATATCGGATATTAGTCTGCCGGTAGTGATTTCACTCTATACCAATATATCAACACTTTAAATTCGGGCCCGCTAGTTTGTATACTGTGCCAAGCCATCCGGACAGCCCGCCGGTATCCCGCAAGCATATAGAAATACGTCGAATTTGCAGATTTATTATCGAGCGCCAAATTATAGTGATCAAATTTCTATTAAAATACATATCTTTTTAGTTATGTTCGCGTATCCAATTTGTCTCTCGGTCAAATTGTGTGAGCCAAAATTCGTTCGGTCTTCATATTTAACAGTTCCCAAAGAATGATATCAGTTAGTGTCAGACTTAATCATGTTACTATTTTCCGAAACTTTAATAGCGATACCTCAAAATTTCCATAACACAACTCTCATTTGATTAGCTAATGTGCAAGTAGTACCTTAGATTTTTATAGTTCCTAACCTATGCGTATACGCTAGTTCCACGGCTGTGGTGGCGCGACCTGGTGGCACAAAGTATAGTGAACTTGGCTTTTTGAAAGTTGGAAAAATTGGATTTTTTAAAGTCGGCTGCGAAGTTCACACAGCTACAAAGTATCCCTACTCTGGGGTGCAATCTGTCATCCGTCACTGTCGTGGCCGTCATCAAGATGTTTGAAACGGTTAATGTAGCTACAGGAATTCATACATTCAGTCAAAAACTACTCTTCGATCGTGCCGATTTACCTCGATTACGTCATACCGTCGATTCGTTACTCTCGTTTGCGGCAAAACTTTCGCAGTCACAGTCCTAGTGTCTCCGTCAATTTTTACACATACGTTAGTTACATACTTGCTATCGTACAGCTTCTTTTCTACAAAAAATTAACGAAGAAATAAATTTCTCGATGTGGAACAAATAATACTTCGTACCAGAACGATTAAACCTAATTTTGTTTGATGATGTAATTGTTTCTTCAACTACCTTTCAATATGTTTGACACTTGGCGTAATACGCAGTCAGGAGTCACCCCAGAGTACTGCCGTCAACCGCCGCTGAGAGGGCGCAAGCCGTGGCCTCGTAAAGCGTGGAACTAGCGTATGGGGAAGCATATCTGCCCAGAGCACCGATATTTCTATTAATACAATAAATACGATACACTGAGGAAAGGATCTGGTAAATATGTCTATATCGCTTGAGAGATTGGCTTGGCACAATTTATAAACTAGCGGTCCCGAATTTAAAGTGTAAATGCCGTTTAGTTCATCACGGAGTACACTCATCAATGGGACGAATTTCTATAATTGATATTGCCGCAAATTGATCCCGCATCGTTGCCCCAGTTTTTACGAGCTTGCGGGATACTACAGTAAAATATATTCTGCTCGCGAATCGCCGGGAATACCTGTATCATCTCTGGCGTAACCTGTATAATTGGGTCAACGTGTATATATAGATAAACGAGCAATGAGCGTTAAAGTTTAGCTCTGTATCGTGACGTACAGTGAATTTTCGCTCTGGGCAGGTGTTTTATGTACACATATACATTTTGCGTATATACACCGTGCATAAGTATAAGCTCTGCCCTATACCTATCGTTAGATGCAATAAAATTCCACTTTATTGCTCTTCGCGTTTATTATACGCTTATTCGGTTTCATCCCCTGGACTCGCGCAGGGAGTTTCCCCCCTTTTAATCTACGCCGTACGATGTCTTGCATCCTTCGGCAAGAAAGTGCTGGAGGGTCGCCGCCCTCGACGCTCTCAAACCACTGGCCGACTTTGCTCTCGGGGTTTATAGTCGAATGTCGAACTTGCGAATGAGAAACTCTACCGATGGGATTCTCCGATATATACCCTCTATTCGTACTATGCCACGCCAGCTCGAACGTTTTATAACACCCTCGTGCTTCGACTATAACGATTCGACGCTCGTTTCATATATATTTGAAACGGTGACGGAAGGGGGGGGGGGGGGGTAACAAAATCTGCAACACATAGAGTTACTATGAGTGCCTGAATGTTACCGTTTGTTCGTATCTAAACGGCAGTGCGAAAAAACTTTTCACCCGAACGGGGAAAAACATACGATTCAGAAAGTGATCAGTAAAAATGAACGATGAGTCGGTTCGCTTCGTAAAATTTCACGGTACTAGAGAAGCGAATGTTTTCATTGAAAATCGAAAGTGAGACAAAATGGAGGACGATTTCCCTTAAAAAATCTGGTCGACAGGAAAACAGGTTCGGAGTTCGCCTATTCGTTACGCTGGGAAAACTTTGTGACACCTTTGACGTAGTCATGGAATGAGGGTTTTTTCCAAAATTTTGTAAAACCTCGCGTAAATGGTTATTCGATCTGTTATCTAAATATCTGTGTAATTTAAATAAAATGTACTTCCTAATTCTACACATTTTCACTCGAAGCTCTACACTTTTTATCTCTTATAACAAACACGAACAAATGACGTGGCCATAATTCTACCATTCAGACGAGATTTAAGAGTTTATCAAAAACGCGATTATTTTATCGGTACGTAATCGAAATATATTGAAAAAATACCTTTTATCTTCTGAGATATTCACGTCACAAACAAGACATCGAATTTCTGCCAAGGTAGTGAGGCGTTTGGGATGACGCGAATCGAACTTCTCTCATATGCACTCTTCCTTTTTCCCGCAGCTAGCATCTGCATGTAGTTCATCCCCAAGCTGCATCCCGCTGATGCCTCTTTCATGGCTGTTTCTACAGATCGAATGACAAGGCAGGAAATCGACGGGGCCGTTGAAAATACTTCGATGAATCGACTTTGCTTTTGGCTTGATGATGGCGCGCAAGAGAGACCTGCAACGGCTCCATGATTGCTTTCGTGCAACGTTTGCCTTGTTCGCACGATGAAACTGCATCGGGACGTCCGACGGCGATATTATACTTACTTACACACATGCACTCATCGTTCTCTCGTGGTCGTGTCGGAGCTCTTCCTTCGCCTCTGAAAGAGCTCGTATAGCCGGGTGCAGCTTGCCCCAGTATTCTGATAACCCACTTTCTTGGTCCGTGCTAATCGTTCGTAAAGCTATTAATTTTGTTCGATATGCGAGTCGCTACTGGTAGTGTTGAAGAACGCGCGCGCTGGTAACACGTTGCGTGTTATAACTCCGGGTTGGCGAGAGTGTAACACGCTAGTCTCTTGACTTGGTAACTATCGCGTCATAATATATACCTTTGTTATTCTTAATCGTGGGTGTTTGAAAAAAAACATGGCAAAACTATTTCCATTGACACGCACACACAATTGCCGATTTTTTCGGCATTATCGAGTTCGATTGAACATTACCTTCCGCTGAAGATATATTATATTATAGCCGTTCGGATGTTGCTTTCGTATCAATGTTGATTTTTGTAGGATAAGTAGACTCGAAGAAGTCGTTCCTTATTACATCGAAGTGCAATGTTTACCGAACAATTTATATGCACAAAGATCGTTAAAAGGGGGAGAAATATTCTCCTCAAAACTGATTCCGCGCATATGACAATTAAATTTTTACTTCAAGACTACATTGTTACAAGTTAGAGATTACAATTTTGACCAATGTTTCAGGAGAGTGAAGTGTTCCGTATGATTTTTCGTATTTTTACAACGAATTTGTGTACTTTCGTCAACGATTAAGACACATCGCCTCTGACGGGGAGCGACCCGTTCGTCGTAGCAATGGTCACCGACGAAGTTCTGCGCGCCGCGGCTTTGGTGATGAAAATAAATTCGACAACCACAAACACGAAGGTCGCCCATTCAATTTCATTTGGTGTAATCCGTGTCACGATTAATTCTCAGTTACGTTCGCGTCGAATTCGCTGCAGTTGAGAGTCAGAAAGAAAAAGAGCCACACGAACAGAAGCTCAGGGAATAAAATCCTATAGAACAGAGAACGTGTTCTAGTTTCGTACCAGTTATTGATGGTAATTCAATAATTGATACGTCTCATCATGTATAAAGTGTGAATTTCATATATCCGCAGTATCCAACTATCTATCCAACTATCTATCCAACTATCTATCCAACTATGTATCCAACTATGTATCCAACTATCTATCCAACTATCTATCCAACTATCTATCCAACTATCTATCCAACTATCTATCCAACTATCTATCCAACTATCTATCCAACTATCTATCCAACTATCTATCCAACTATCTATCCAACTATCTATCCAACTATCTATCCAACTATCTATCCAACTATCTATCCAACTATCTATCCAACTATCTATCCAACTATGTATCCAACTATCTATCCAACTATCTATCCAACTATCTATCCAACTATCTATCCAACTATCTATCCAACTATCTATCCAACTATCTATCCAACTATCTATCCAACTATCTATCCAACTATCTATCCAACTATCTATCCAACTATCTATCCAACTATCTATCCAACTATCTATCCCACTATCTATCCAACTATCTATCCAACTATCTATCCAACTATCTATCCAACTATCTATCCAACTATCTATCCAACTATCTATCCAACTATCTATCCAACTATCTATCCAACTATCTATCCAACTATCTATCCAACTATCTATCCAACTATCTATCCAACTATCTATCCAACTATCTATCCAACTATCTATCCAACTATCTATCCAACTATCTATCCAACTATCTATCCAACTATCTATCCAACTATCTATCCAACTATCTATCCAACTATCTATCCAACTATCTATCCAACTATCTATCCAACTATCTATCCAACTATCTATCCAACTATCTATCCAACTATCTATCCAACTATCTATCCAACTATCTATCCAACTATCTATCCAACTATCTATCCAACTATCTATCCAACTATCTATCCAACTATCTATCTATGTTATATATATGTATCTACCATGTATATATATTTATCCTCCATTCTTGATTATCTCTCCGACCAATACAAAAACAACTGACCACTATTATTTTTGTAACACGAATAGATTCACAGATTGACGGATTACGCGTGTGGAAACCAGAGGCGGAAAAATTCCAACGTAACTGAAACGAGACAAACATTGTATGCTGAAAGTTTGTCGGAGTATTTGGAACGGTTTGGCATAAAAATTCTTGTCAGTACGGTCCGTACCAGCTGCAAGGCTATTCATGGCATTGCCGACACAAATTATAAAATTTTCGCTATTTTAAAGCAATACTACAACTCATCACTTTAACTTTCTCGGTTGGAGTTATCAGCGTCAGAATTTCGAATATAATTTATTTTGACTGAACACTGAATATCAAAAAAAATAAAATAAATAGAAAACAAATTTCACGATTCCAATAAGCTAAATGAAAAAGTGTGAATACTAGATTTGCACCAAAATGTTCGTCTGTAATTAAAACAATTTATCCTCATAGTCGAAAATTCTATAAGTAATACGGTATCTTATTTTCTTGAAGCAATACAAAAATCTAACTTCGGTTAGAATGAATGCTCGCATGGGTCGCTTTGGCCGATTAATCGTTGCGACACTCGAATCTCCCGACATTTCGGGTATCCCAATGTCGTAGGAGCACAGATAATTGAATCAAAATCGCGCGTTAGCGAGAAAGCTCTATGGCCTCTTCTTCCAAATTCGATATATATTTGCCATAGTCGGCGGCAGCGGAGCGTCGGCAGTCTGTAGAATCCGTGCTCGAATCTCCTTCCTCGATGTCGACCTCTTCCCATACGAAGCGCACCAACACGATCCGTGCAGAGAATTATTCAGTGCCTCACTGCCTCCCGCGTGCAGCAGTGCAATCAATGCCTACTCGGGCGAGACTTTCTAAGCTCTCGATCCTCATAATTGATCGCCTTTTTTCCTCCCTCCATCGAATCCGCGTCTAGCCACAATGGCCACGCCTAGTCTCTCTCGCTCTCATCTCTTTCTCTACCACCCTCGATTTCACTGTAGCGCTCAACCCTGGCAAATAAAAAAACAACCATGTCGATGATAACTCGTGGAAGTTCGCGTGCCGTGACTTCTCGTACCGGCGCCGCTCGACTATAAGACACGTGGATCGGTTCGCAGAGTTCCTACGTATATATGTATATATATATATATGTATATATATTTATTGCCTTTCTGACGATTCGCTCTTATACATTTTCGTAACACGACCATCACATGAATTTATTTTCTGTATTAGTCACGCTCTACGATTCGGATCGTAATGCAATTTCGTCATATTTCCGGTAACATTTTTTTACACATAAAATTTAATTGAAATAATCGAGAAATCGTCGCCAATACAAGTTTCTTCTATCGTTCGTAATTTGAATAATCGACACATCGAAGAACGTTTTGGGAGACCAAAAAAAAATTAGCGATGTATATTCGCCAGACAGAACATTGGAAGGCGAATGTTTACTCAGAATAAAATACATTTTACCTACCGAATAATTTTGCAGCAAGTGGATTGTGATGTGCCGCAAATAGAATCCTCAGTGATCAAATGCGTTTTATATAGTGTGTTTAATAACTCGTTACCGATAAAGCCAATCTCAGATCTCCGAGTCATCTCGCGGAAGCGTCGGTTCGGAATGATAGCTGTGAGTATTTTCGCTCTGGGTAACAAAAGGGGGTCGCTCGTTGATATGATTCCGCAGCGAGTGAGCTGTTGTTGGCATCGAAACAGATGAAATCCGGATTCACATCTCGATGCTAAAGACTAACTCCTTCGGTTCGGCGTCTCGAAATAGTCCTTACGCCTCGTTTACAAACGCGGAGACCGCTTTTGGATAAAGGAGCCGAATCTACCGCTGCAGCGTATCCCGGTGTGTGCTATTTAAGGCACGCGCCCGATGCAAACGCAATATGTACCATGCCGGATGGCTTCAGACTTTGATAGCGCTTGCCCTTCGACAAGCTTAGATTTTATCACCGGATGTTAAGTTTGCCAGACTAGAATATTCAGCTTCGAGTGGCAGACGCTGAGAGCACTTCACTCCCAAAGCCTATTTGAACAATCCCCAGTCGTACTCGTATGAGGTAAACGTCCCAGTGACCGAACACGTCTCAGTGGGCGGACAAAGCGTGCGTGCAATACGATTCTTTATGCATGTCCGGGGACCGGGACTGCTCCCTTAGGTGTGCGGCGACTTTTACCCTAACATATCGACATCATAAGTGTTGCATTAACGTCCAGACAAGTGGAATAACATTTATTTTCACCTGACTAAACGTTTACCAAAAAAATATATAAAAAACAACTGAAGCTCGATTCCATTCGCTCGATAAATTAATCAATCGAGGAAAGCTATCGATTTCAGGCGTAAAAGAGCGCTTTATTTTTTTCTCGATGATAACGAATTTGATAAAAAATGTCCCCCCACGGTCGATTGTTCGTAACGATGTTCCGATCGTTTAAAAACAAGCCGCCAAATACATATATATATATAAGATTCTTGGATTAGGTCTACCTTTTCTTCAATATTATTTTATTTTAATATCATCTACGTTTAATAGAAGGAGTAGAAGGAACTCCTACCATTTTTTAAATATTCGGACGCGAGCATTTTTAAACATCACCAGACCGCTCTCAATCGTATTTTTAGAGTATCAACCCAAATGAGAGATTTTCGATCTACTTTTTTGTTCCCGGAGAAAAAAGATAAACAACACACATTTTTTCCCCTCAAATCGATGAGACTCCTCCTCAGTTCGGGCGACTATTGACAGGCGTAAAAACGATATCCTCGTCGCAATCGGCAAGTCTCTCGTTAACGGGCATATTGCCAAAGCGATTGATTGAACTAGGGCTGCGATGGAGCTCCTCAAAGCGTTTGATATGGGTATGCTCGAGAGCTCAAAATCGAGGAACTCCGGAGGTCCTGGCTCAATTATTCAATTATACGGTAGAGAACACGAGTCTATGAGGGTAACTCGATGTACATAGACTCCGCGAGTCATTCTCCGGTCGGAGGTCTGCGCCCAACAGTGAAAGGGCGCGGCCTTACGATCGCGGTACTTTGAGGATATTTTATTAACCCCGAGCATACTCCCACGGCTTACTCTGAGTTATACCAAGGTGTATTTGCTCCATCGCTCTCTGTGTGGATCGAGCTTACACATGTCGAATCCGGTATGTTATTGCCTCGAATAAGGGTGACGTTGGACGACGGGGCTCCTCGCAAATGAAACCCTTTGTCGAGATGGTTGCGCCTCCTGTACGCTCTATATAGCTAACGATGGTGCATTCATAGGGGCCCGGGCCTGCAGGGATGGTTTCGAGCACTCGTGACGTTTGATACCGCATACGCACATCTGCACCTATATATTCCTCCGACTCTCGCGCACCTTCCAGGCGTATTACAGATATACGACTGCAGGCCCCTCCTTCGCCATCCTATCCGCGACTCTGTAGTTATCCGTTGTTCTGTTCTACGCGTGACTGTCGGTTTGGAACAGTGCGTGCGTCGAATAAACTATCGTGTATGCCCCGTCCGGTAACTCGGTACTCGGATTTCTCTACGTTCGCACGTTCTCGTCCGCATACCCCGCACACCATGGATATATGCAACGTACGCGCCAAGAGGCAATCCACCCGAATCCTCTTAGCCTGTCGGATATAGTGCATAGCTGAGAAGGTACGATAACGATAACCCGCTAACGTCACGCGATAACGTCGTTCATCTCTATCGCTCACTCATTCACGCTCATCATCCTTCTTTCACCCTCCCATCTTTTGGCACGACTTGATGAATTTAATTTCGATTTCCCGGCGACTTCGTCTCGCGGAGCCGCATGTACGGTACAACTGTATAGCCAGCACTGGTGCATTAAAAAAATAATTTATTAAAATTGAAGCAACATGATTTCTTTTAAACGACGAGGACATACATAAACCGGACATTGAGATAAGAGAACAAATTTAGCATCTATAGTGAAGATGTACTATGATTCGTTGTTGTTGTTACACATAAAAGAAGTCATTGATTTTATTCGAGTGTGACGGCTAATACCGGCCAGATCGATGATTTGTTCAATTGTTAGTAACAGTTAGTTGACCATAATATTATAGCAACTAAATAAATAGAAAATTGTAATTTTTTTTAAACCAAATAATTTTTTTTCAATAAATATTGATTGAACTTTTATTGTTATTAATAGGTATTCTTTATCGTTTATTAATTGCCAATACGAGTTTCAAGTCATTTCGTCAACACGATAAACGCGCCATTGAATATAATTATTATTATACTGCATGAGGTGACGTCGACGTAATAATTTCGTCGATCAGGTACGCTCGTTGGGCAATAAATCGTTCACTTTACTAATGAAGTGGACGGCACAACAATTATTATCATCTCGATCGTTATAACACGAGTTTCGATATGAAATTTGATTAGGCATTAACGGCCTCGCGTGTCACGGATGTCGGAGAGTCATTATACTCCTGCGATAACGATTAGGAGTGAGCCTGACTGGGAGATCGTTGATCTGTGAAATCTCGCAAGCTTTAAGATTCAGCGATCCCGAGGATGGGACTCTGACTGTTCTGAGCCGTCACACTCGAATAATATCAATTATTTTTTATATTTAACAACAACGAATCATCCGTCTATTAGACGCCAAGTTGACAGAACTTAATTTTTCTCGATGAATTCTTCTCGGACAAAATCTCCCTTCCCAACATTAAGTATATATATATTTTTAAACAGCATTGACTATTTAATTTGGTAAAATATCTAATCTAAGCTACAATGTGTCCCTTACAAGGCCTTATTAGTGCGCAATAAGATATGCAATAAGGTCCAAGTGCTTATTTTTATAAAATTTTAGAAAATTTTTAATGAAACAAAATAAAATAACATAGGGTTGAAGGACCTTGGTCAATGGCTCATTCGCCTGAAGGACTTTAAAAAATCACACATTTATACACGCGGTATTATATGATCATATATTACTGGTGCTAATATATCGCATTTATCACCAGCACTACTGAAATAAAATAAATGTTATCAGTAAATAAAAATAATATATTCAAATAATGTATAGTCCTGCATCCGAAACAAAAATTGGAACGAGGTCCTGGTAACGTTATAGGGTTCCGGGTAAAGTCCCGCTGACAGGAGGAGGTAGGGGAAACCGGGGCAAAACGGGGTACTGGAGCAAAATGGGGACATGTACCCCGTTTTGCCCCAGATGGTTTTTTTAACATCCTTGCAAAACCAGTGCCAATACAATTTCGGTGTAAAATACAATGGATCTATGCTTTCGCTATCGTTTTAGCAGGTTTTCTTGCTTAGCGTCCCCGTTTTGTCCCGGTCCACGGGAAAACCGGACCATGGGGCAAAATGGGGACATGTACCCCGTTTTGCCCCAGATGGTTTTTTGTTTTTAACCTTTCAAAACCGGTGCCAATACAATTTTTGTGTGAAAAACAATGGACCTATGCTTTCAGTATCATTATAGCAGGTTTTATTGCTTAGCGTCTCCGTTTTGCCCCGGGTTCCCCTATATTTAAATAACCTACCGACTGTTGTAAACGTATCGGTCGGAATAACTCCTTATGAAAGTGTGGCAATTATTGTCTAAAAATAAACAGATCGTCCTAAAAACGATCTCAATTGGTTTGGTTTAACGTAGGTGACCCACATAAATGAAGGTTCATCTTGACATCACTGTTGAATTATTTAAAATCAGTCTTGCCGGTATTCGTCCGCTCTTCCGTAAATCTGCTTCTGTGGGGATAAAAGCATTTTTGCCATTCATAACACGTTCTATATATATCTGGCGACCACGCACGACAGCACTGTCGTCATAGTCGTCCGACATTTATACCAATAATAATATTATACTGTATATGTCCCATTCATGCGATGTATGACTCTGGAGGTGTATTTCATCCGGTATAATATTCTACTATAACGTACATAGAGCACAAGAATGTGTACCGAGAAATGCCACAAGGCATCGTACAGCCTCAGTCATTCATGAGCTCTCGACACGCCGTATAATATGCAAACTGTTCTCGGTCAAGTTACCATGCATCACGTATAGTTTTGTTAACTATTTCTGCGTGTTTCGTATAAAGAAGAGCCATAAGACACCTGGTAATCCTCTATTAATTACATATGTGTCGGTCTGATACAACATATTTCAGCAAACCGCGTAAAAAAAAAGTATTAAAAAAGTATTCAAAAATATAAAAAATGGAAGTATTAAAAGTATGTCGTATTGGACTCAATAATACTCAAATTATACTCCTCTAATCTATCGCTAAAGAGTATTAAGTATGAATCTGATATACGTTGTAATATATGACTATTAAGTATGAATCTAGTATACCCAAGAATATTCGAGTATCAAGTATATTAAGTTAGTATACAGATTGAGGTTCGGGTATCAAGTATGAAGCTCGAATCTCAATTTGTATGCAAGCTTCATACTTGATACTCGAATATTCTTAGGTATACTATACTTCTTAGATATACTAGCTTTATACTCAATACTCGAATATTCTTGAGTATCCTAGCTTCATACTTGATACTCGTGTATTACAACGTATATCAGATTCATACTTAATGTTGCTCAGCGATAGATTGGAGGAGTATAATTTGAGTATTATTCAGTCCAATCCAACATCCATTTAATACTTCCATTTTTAATATTTTGCAATACTTTTTTTCCCGGCAATACATGCTATTTTTAGGCGCGGATGAGAAAAAAAAAGAACGAATTCCCGAACAACTTTCTAGAATGTAAAAAGAACGATCCGAACGCCCCCGAGTCGACATAAAAATACACCGATCAAATGAGAAATGGATAATGGAAAATACGATCGGAATAGGTGAATGCACTCTATTTCGGTTGTGGATTTCATATATAATACATTTTTCCCATTTTTTTTTATATTTATGTTATACCGATATTGTATTCGAGACACGACGGGCATGCAAGGTGTCCCTCGCTCCGGAGAACGAAACAGACACCGCAGGTGCTGTATACAACGGTACGAAAGACTTCCCACACGCATAAAATATGTTGGAGACTGTTGGACCGCGTGTTGTTATCGGATTCGATGACACGACCGGATCATAATAACATCGGGGAGTCAGTCGGGTGAGTAACGTCGAGGGATTTCGCGAGAACCGCGTACATTCTCACCATCCCTGTACGCAGCAGAGCGAATGGAATCAAGGCATGGGAAAGATTCAAGCGCGGCAAGACTGACGGAGCAAGCATCAGATTCATGTTACACCCTCGAATTTCTCTCGTTTCGGGAGGCTGGCCTCGTTCGCTCGTTTCCTCGTTCCCTCGTAAAGCTTTAACGACCCCGGGGGTGGTTTTAGAGTGATCCGCGAGAGACTGAGAGAGCGAGACGCATGAAACCGCGGCGAGTAGTAAGCTTCACGCCGCTACCACTGCTGTTGCTGGTTTTCTGGTACACCGCATGTGTCCCGGGTATATCGCATTACCGCGAGAAAACAACTAAATGAGCAACGGCTTTTTTTGACGTCGTCGTGGAGGATAAAAAATGCTCCGCGTTCTCCTCGTCTCAACCT
Source organism: Stenichneumon culpator (assembly GCA_964017025.1). Classification (NCBI taxonomy): domain Eukaryota; kingdom Metazoa; phylum Arthropoda; class Insecta; order Hymenoptera; family Ichneumonidae; genus Stenichneumon; species Stenichneumon culpator. The sequence goes on along the minus strand of OZ024769.1, from coordinate 5,206,381 downwards.
AAAAAAAAATTCAGACAAATTTTGAAAATTCGATAAATATTGTTATTACTATGGCTATATTTTTATTACTGTCGCATGAGAATAAAGTTTAAAGCTTCTCATGGATTGTTTCAGTCTTGCCCAAAGAGAGCAAAAAAATTGTTTATGGCAATTATCTCTGTCCCACTGGTCTCTCGGCAAAAAATTCGATTGGATTCATCCTCGGCGGCAAAGAATTCACGGAGTAAATGTGGTCTGTGATATTTAAAAAAATGAAATTTTCATATCGCTTCCTCATAAAAGTTGAAAATTGAAATTATTATATCGCTTTCTCATAATGTTCCTTTATTCGCGAAGCCTCTTCTATGAGGAAGCATTGTCTGTATTTTTGGCTTCCTCATAAAGGAAGTTTCGCGAATAAAGGAACATTATGAGAAAGCGATATGAAAATTTCAATTTTCAACTTTTTTCAACGTCAACATCTTGATCGACTTTTATGCGAAACGGCTGGCCGATTCATGTTCAGCGCGTCAAAAAATACTCCATCGTCACGGTTCACTTCGTCAGAAGTGCGCTTGGCGCGAAAAAATACATGGAAATATATGCTCCTGATTTTTTTTTGCACTTTCGATTTTTACTCAAGAAATCTAAGTGATACCTCTTTATCTAACTTTTTTAACCCCATCATATCCATCGTCTTGTGTATGTCTTGCTGTAGGTCACAATAGGCACCTGGGTTTTTCCGCGATGCCATCGGAAAGCATAGAAATCGCTGTGTAAAAATACCCAAAATCTCTCATTTTTGCAATTTTGGCTACAAAAATGCCCGATAAACCTTTTGGCTAGTTGTCGCTCCGGGATTGTAATTCCATGTATTTTCCACACTGATCACGAATTTGACACTTTTATATTCATAAATGTATATTTAATACGGAAAAATGCATCTCGAAAAAAAAATTGCATGAAATTCAAAAAATTCAAAATGACATAAAATTTAAACGGTTCTATCGATTTTCGTGAAATTTTAATGGGATTATCGGGTGATGATATTCTATCTGTGTACGCGTTTTCAGCCCGGTAGCTAAAATTTTAGCCAGGTAGCTAAAATTGCGAGCGTTAGAGAGCGCACAGAAATTTGCCAAGAAATAAACGCACGCACGCACACGCACACATACACACATCCGGATATTGTTTCAAAATGTGGTTTTTCGATGTTTTGGAACATTCTGAACGCGTTTTCATTAAAATCTCGAAATTTTTTTTTCACCATAACAATGCTTCCTCTATGAGGAAGCAAAAAACAATTGTTAACACTTCAAATTGTATAAAAATAACTACAACGTTCTTTATCACACTTTTTCCGGATTATTCATCACGCTGCAACGGATCAAAACAACAAGTTGTCCCTCTGCATTTTTTCCGCATCACTCCGTACTCTCTTTTCTGTCGAACGCGTAGCTAAAAAAAAATTTCACTCATCATTTAAAGACTATCTGTCCGATGTACTTTTTCCCCGTTGATCGCGAACATTGGGGTTATTTTACTTCCAGCTTAACACTCGACAGGTTGCCACGAGTAAAAAAAAATAATAATGTAGTCGAGCGTAACTTTGCGCTTATTGGTGTGGAAACACGATTAAGCAATGATTTACATACAAATCATTCGTTTCCGAAATTTAGATCAGGTACGTTGGCACTTCCGAGGGCGACCACAACAATCGTCTTACATTCGATAACTTCTCTGGTTATGACAAAAGTTTGCAGCTCTAGTGTAGCTTATGAAATGGAAGCTGCAGGAGCGATCGACCAGCGTACCCAATTAGGGTCCATCGAGCTCCTAATTGGGAATACTCGTCGGCGTCAAACACAGTTCGAAGGTCTTTTTTAACTGCCATTTTCTCCCCGGTTATTTATTAATCAAATGTCCATTCTTCGGTTCATTGAAACTTTTAATGAGAAATTGAAGGAGAATTGAAAAAAAAAATTATGATAATTTTAATAATAAATATCCGATAGAAAATGAGAGGAAAAAATATAAAGCAAAATTCTAAAAAAGAAAAAACCCTGACTGAAAAGTTGCTAATTCTCAAACACATAAATTAGTATATAATGCTACAAGGGAGGAAATGGAGGGATGTTCGCTGAATGTTAAGCTTGCTACCCGAGCGAGGCGAGGGCAGAAATCATACGAGATGAATCCGCGTCCTTCCGTTTAATATACGTTATTTTTTTTCGACTTTAAAATAACCACATTTCTTGCATCACAAAATCGTCATATTCGCCTATGTCCATCACTCCCCGGGAGTTATGGGGCTTCTAGAGGGACCAATTAGCCCTATTACTCCCTATTACCAATTAGCCCTATTACTCCCTATTACCAATTAGCCCTATTACTATTAGGGAGTAATGAAACTGTACTGCGCATGCGCGAAGGTTAATAATGAGCCTCCGTCAATAATAGGCTATTTTCCACCCATATTGCACGCAAGGAATGTGACTATTTTAGTGCAGTCGGGAAAAAAAAATAATTTTACGCTCATCGCAGATTAACAACCTTTGGGCCGGAGGGTTTTGTTTATTCAATTTTATTTTTTGTTGTTCAAGTTAACAATCCATTGATTCGTTTCTCATAGATTTTCTCTGTGACACAAATTCTGGGAAACCGGGCATAATAACAACCTCTGTCATGCACACAGACTGTAGCAGTTGGTAACAGTCGCGCTCCATCTCGGAGTTGTGCTCGGTGCATATTCTGTAGTTCAGCGTACTATATGTATGTATTTCGACGATATATTGCCCGGGCAGACGAAGGAAGCTTGGCTTAATACGGGTTTGAACTATCGGCTACATGGTTTTAATTGAGTTAGAACTGGTCGGCTCTCCATTTCCGAGGTTGAAGTGGAACCTCCCTTCCCTCCCCCGGAATAACATATTATGCCGATATAGCTTCCACTGACCGACCCACTTGAAGATGAATGAACAATCACAGCATACTATGAAAAATGTGACCATCGCGGTAACGCTTATCGATTCGATTATCGGCGAGATTTCATCGCTTATTCGGCGGAGATTGTGATGACTATAAAGCGAGAACAAGAGAATAATTGAACTTAATGCTGTCAGACAAGGGTATTTATATACCCTAGGTTGACAAAAAAAAAGAACAAGGGATGAGGGTTGACGTGAACACGCAGTTAATTGTATGGACAATAAGGGGTTATGCAATATCAGTGCATTATAGGGTATGCAATAATATGTTTTTTTAATCCGCTTAAGATTTCGCAGTCTGTCATAATCTTCTGTTTCCACTTTTTTTTAGTAGCCCTGCGATGAGATTCATATTTAACTAGGCGCACATTTTTTTCAGCTAATGGTTTTTTTTTATCTGATTCCAGTAACTCCATAAGATAATGGAGGCACTTTTGCATTTTCTACTTTCTATCTGGTTGGAAGTCTGTCTGCGGACCAAACATGCTTATATCAGAATTCTTCGATATATAACATGCTTCGGTCGTTTTCGAACCATTTTTTCATATTTTTTTTACATTTAAGATAAATTACCGGAAAGGTTTGATGAATTAATTCGAAATTCAATACCAAGACTGCGTTTCATATGTAGAAGAGACTTTCGATGTGACGCGAAGTCTCTTCGAAAAGTTATTGCGTTTTCAGACGGGACAGACTTACAGAGAATCAGACAGAAATAGTGAAACGCGTTTTTTCATTCTAGGATATGTAAAACATATTTCTAGACCATAAACTGACATTTCAATTTTTTTTTATTAAAATACTTTGCTTACATACTTCGTATGGCATGAGAAAGTAAAAAAACCGCCATGTGATTAGTTGTAAAATGTAATCCTTTCGCGAATTCGCAAATTGGTTTATCAAGAAAAACGATTCAACCCCCGTACGTTATACTGTACGCCATGCATGTATCTATACATTCGCGTGCTTCTACTCTCCATGCACTTTCGTCGTGTGTCTATATGTATAAGTGCATATACCGTACTACTGGTACTCTACGCTCGCTCTGCTGTATGCATGAAGGAGGAATGCACGCACGTTCCGTATGCGCCTTTCCATTTGTGCCCGGTGTACACACGCTACCAGAATATTTATGTAATCATTGTCACTGCGACCGTCACAGTCACAAGGATGATCCACTCCCCTTTGGCCGGAGAAGCGGCCGCACGTGAGACAAACGTGCGGTACTTGTATCATTGCCCGAGTGGCCATTTCCATTGAGACCGCAAATTCGCATACGCATAATACCCACCTCTTTCGGGTTTAAGTCAGCTCAAGTATATATATATATATATATATATATATATATGCATGTATGTATGTAGATATTAATATATAAAAGTCTCGCCGTAAGGTCCCTTTTTATGAAAATGGCCCTTTTCCTCTTTATCGTAAAGGAAAAAGGTCAGCTTTACCCGTTTTGTGCAGCTAAGCTGCCCCTCCCCGTCGCCCACCAAAGCTGAAATATTAAATCCCTCATACAGAAATATTCTAAATTCCCTAATAGCGGTGGGGTCGAGGAGGGGGCTGATTATTCTAAGTTCCCTTGGGCTTCTGCCCAGGTCCTGATTATTCTGAATCCCCTTGGGTTCATACTCAAGCTGCGATTATTTTAAGTCTTTTGGAGACTCTTCATACGAGCGCATCTATATATGGGGTATTCCGTACCAAGTGGGTCACTTGGTACGGAATACGTGGGTAAATTTTTTTTAAGTTGCTCATACTGTCAAAAATGTCCACCAATTATTGTAGATTTTCGAAACTTATATGGGAGAACCGTCATCATTGAACTATTGAAGAGAAAGTCTTCGAATTATTCAGTTGACAACTTACACTCATATTTGGAGTGCGGTCCATTCATGCATTCTATTTGTGTTCTCATTGGACTATTTCAATGGATAGACCGTCCCAGTTTCATGGATTCGGTGAAACTTTCTACGGATTTCCCGATTCAAGACAAATTTGATTTATTAGAACTTATCGATGTCTGAAATAAACTTTGCACCGCGATCCATCGTCGCATTGCTTCGAAACGCAAATTATCCATTCATGACGTTTTGAGTAGTTAATAATACAATCTCGGAAAGCAGAAGTCTTACGATAATGAGCCACGTCTCATTTTAAAGAGTCATAATCATTTTTTACGTCGCCCGACGGCCCATTACCGTAGATCTTGATCTCGCCGAGTATTAGGGATTGGATTTAAATGGGTCCGATGAAGAGGACTGTTCTTAGTTCAAATGTCCAAATTAAGGACTTTGTGATGCTCTTATCTTTTCTGCTGTATTCCGATGACTGTATTCTGATACCTCGAAAAGTAACTTGACTCGCAGCACCGCAATTCCTTGTTGCATTGCTGAGAAACGAAAGTGGTCCATTCGTTCAACTGCTGCAACCACGCGGAAGCTCCCCTATATAAATACACAAATAATGTTCTGTTAATAATACCATGGTAAAGGTGTGATACAAATAGCACTGATTAAAGAAACAAGATTCGTCGGAATCAGAAAACATACAGTGCCATTTTTAGTATGTTCGTTAGTGTCTTTTTTCAGGGTGGAATAGAAACGGGCGCTACGTCCCTTGGAGCGGCACTCCCACCACGTGTGTCTCAGCGACGCAGACAAAATTTAGTTCCTTTTTTATAATTAAAATAATTAAAGAGATTGAAGAAATATGTATCTCGCGTTTTCTTTATCGCTTGCCCCCTTAGTCTGCCAGGTTTGAAGAAAAGCCGGACGATAGAACTCTCGCGGGTGCAGCCAGTAGACAGCGGCATTAATATTTATGGGCCTATTATCACCCTCTCTGTACTAATAACTTTAGTGACGCTTTCGGTTCTCTCTCATATATATATATATATATATATGTGTGTATATTTCACGCAGGCATGTGGAGCAAAACGAGAGTGCGTGCTCGCCCTATACGTCAGTGAAAACGACACGGCTCTGCATCTACTGTCGCTGTATGTAGTCTAATAAAGGCGGTCGCGTGTGTCCCCCGTAAGTACAATTATCGCGAGGCTACCGATATGGATGATCTCGCATGCGGTAGCCCGACACACCTCGGCCAAGAGGGATGGAAAAGCTAGGTTGAGAGAAATTCTCGTGTTATGAAATTTGCTCTCCCACTCGTTTGCATTCTCTCTCCTTCAGTGGGAAACAGCTGGTTCGGTGCCTCGCTAACCAGCTTGACCAAGTGCAAAATTTCGCATTATATCGTGCTCGTGAAAATTATTTTCATTTCACGTTTGCACTGCTTTGTGGGCTAATGTAATTTTCACGGATGGCTACTCGGCACTCATCCCCATTTCTCTATCTCCCCGCGAGGTCCATTCCGGACGAAACAAAAGATATTTCGGCCGTTGCCCTTCGGTCGGGAACAAAGTTTTACCGCGTAATTCGTACCATACAATTTTTTTCCCGACTGTTGACATGCAAAATCAAACACCCATATGAACTTTTTTATTACATAGTTTGTTTTCACTCAGTTCCATTCCGTCACATTCGTTTCAAATACAGCGATAACTAAATTAACACCCTTATTTCTAACCATACATTACTCGTACGCATATTTTAAGACACTGAGAGAAAAATCTAGTAAAAATTACCAATCATCTGAGAAAAATTACTATAGCACATAGTAGTGGGGTGCCAGGACGCCACCTACGGCAGAAAGTCTCAGATTATCCAAGAATGTTTACCATGATATTGTAATATAATTTATATTTTCGAAACAAGAAATAATCGATGATTTTAAAAGGCGAAAGAATGAATCCCGAAAACAATTTCGAGGATAAGAAATAATTATTGTCTCCTCAAATAACAATCACCATTGATAAATTCGAAGTACAATTAATAAAACCGAAATTCTTGTACATTTCATCCATATAAACTCTCTTTTCTCACAACTCGTTCATATAAATTCGTCAAATCCTTTTTGCCATTATTCAATATAAATTCGTTATATAAATGTTCAGTTCGTACTCGTTATCAAATTTAGCATTCCTCACTTCCACATTCCACTCACGCGCATCACACAAGAACAATAAATAATCGAAATATACATTACTAAACTTTTTGGACTCGCATTCCTTCCGGGGCTCGCAGATCAGCTCGATTTTAGTAGCCGGCTGGCCAAGCACGGTTGAAGGCTTCCAACACGAGTTCGTCTCGCTATTCCTTCCAGATCTCGACCGTAACGTCCACAAGGCACGACGTCCCTAGAGCGGAAGAGGACGAGGTGTCGCGATTTCGGAGCTTCTCTCCTCGCTCTCCCCTCTTTCATTTTACTCCAATTTATCTTATACACCTTCCGCGGCTCTCCCGTCGCCACACGATGGGGCGCGAATATTCAATTTAATTTTGTCTGCTTACAATATCTAAGAAAAATTCTTATAAATCCAGTACTTCGTATCATAGGTCGCGCCCCAGCGCCCTACTACTATGTGCTACGGTAATACCTCTCAAGCGATATAGTCATTTTTACTAGATCCTTCTCGCAGTGTACACAACACTGACACGCATATTGTACACGATTCTCTGATTATATTTTGTGGCATAATTTGCGTACGGGATTTTAATTGGAGGAACATCGTTAATTCTGCGAACAGGATCTCTTGAATTATTTATCTACTGATGTATTTTATTTATTTTTTATTATCTTTCGGATATTTATACTGAAATGAGGCTCGAATTGCCAATGTATTCAGTATAGGTTTTGACGATAATGATCTGTCTTTTGAACTCCGTTCGGTGTGTCGTTTCGTACAATTAAGGGTGTCGTGTAACCCTTTGTGCCGGGTTTCGTTTGATATAACCAATGTGCCAACCCCATTGGACTGTACAGCGGGTCTATAGGTTGGCAAGTTATTCAAAAGCACAGAGTCAAAGGCCTGTCCCTAGGGTATAATAAATAATGACAGTTTAACAGCGAAAGAGGGCGGAAAGGATATGATATAATAACATTAAAACGTACACAAAGACTGAAGACGAGGGAATTCTGCATGGAACTAACAAAGGAACTTATTACACTATGGGAATATTCTCCGATGACTGTGAAACCCCGACATTCAAGCTCTGGACCCTCTATTATCGATAGTGTATTATGGCGTATTATAACGAGCTGAAAGATTATCCCGGATCCTCGATCGCATCCGTCGAGTCGCAATAAGAAAACAGCACATCGATAACAAATTAATATATTAATTCAAATTTTCCGATATACACAATTAAACGAGAATCTTATCGAAAACTCCAATCGTGTAGTTATTTTAAAGAAAAAAAAAAAACATTCGAAAAAGCCATTATGTTGGAAACGTAATTTCGAATAAAATCTCATTTGATCATAGCTAATTAAAAGTGCCCGTTAACGTTTTCCCGTTTCTCTCTATTGCTCTCCCTCTTTCTCTCTTTACCTCTGTACCCTGCATTACGTATTCCCGGAGTACCGCAATTTTGATTCTTTGACGGAAAAAAACTCATCTATATTATAAAGCGAAAAGTTAAAAAATAAAAAGAATTTTTCTCGCTGGAAGCTGCGGTAGCGACATAATCAACGCGAAACGCGCGCGATAGAGCTGTGCTGGATGGAACGATGAAAAAAAAAATATATATATATATAGATATATATCGGTACATTCGAAATTTATGACAAGCTGAGAGTTTCGTTCTGGTTCTTCGATATGTTTACGCACTGGCTGTACAGAAATAGTACAGAGTGTTTTATATAATATCGTAGGTTTTTAATTACGAGCTCAACACGTTATCCTTTTCTGGTTTGTGGTTACGAAAAACCCCGCTTCCCCTCCATGCGGGAAGTACTGTAGAATTATCACTATATATGCTATGTGGGCAAAATCTGATATGCAGTAAAATCCAATCAGAGTGATCAAGTCGATAACTTTGATAGAGGCGATACTTTCGACACTAATAACTTTGATGCAGCCGGGTTGTGTGGTTTAACGGAGCCTGTTGCTCGACACCCAATACATGCGCTCGGTTCTCTTTGACCAATGCGCCTCTTGATAGTATTACCCCGACACCATGTTATCGATTAACAAATGCAATTACACGAATTGTTAATAAACCACCAAGTCGATTTTCAGCTCTGCCGGAACCGGTAAATCAAAAGCTTCTCATGAACGGCGCACGTAACAAGCCGAAAGCCCCGGATACACGGCGGTGTCGATGACACTGGTGAATTCATCGCAGACCCCAATATTCTACGAACCTTCATGGTTCATCGTTTTCATTCATTATTTTTCCAAACCATTTTTTCTATTTATTTCCTCGTAGGGGAAGTTGTTATCGTAAAACAACAAATTTTAATGAGATTTTAATGTCGGAGTACGTAATCCTGTGAAGAACGGTGTATCAGAGGTACACCTTTTCGACTTTAGAAAAAATGCACTAATAACTAACCGATGTATTTGAAACTTCATACTTATAAAAGACTATATATATATATATATATATATATATATATATATATGTATGTGTATATATATATATATATATGTATATATATATATATATATGTATATATATCACACTTCCTGTGATATAATTTTCATGAAGATTGCGGCCCGGTTCGTGTTTTTGCGCGATTTTGAAATAAAAAAAGTCTGATAGCTCGAACTTGCATAAATTTTGAACTATCGTCTTAAAACTGCATACAAATACGATACCATGAACTTTGTATTGAACTTGGCCGAAATGTACCCAAGCAATAAGATTTTATGGAGTTTTATTTTTGTTTGGTTTTGCTTTGTTGTTGTTATTATTTTTATTTTATTTTTTTTTTACTAAAAACGGTCTATTTCGAGAAAATATGAAGGCAAATGTTGACAATATAGGGATAAACACTGCACAATGTTTGGTATTAAATTCAGGAAAATATTGATTAATCGTTTAAATTTTATGACATTTTGAAATTTTATGCATTTTTCGAAAAAAATTATTTTCTACGCCAGACATGAGTTTCTGAATCAAATATCACACTAAGAGTAAAATGAGTTACAGTTTTCTAATGAGCGATCCAGAATAAATTTAAAATTGCCTCACGATTTCGTACAATAAATTTTGCAGTAAATTTTGATGGTTTCAATTTTATGAAATATAGAAATTTGTTAAGTTACGAAAAAAGGTACAAAATTTGCATATAACTTCCACATCTATCACAATTTGGCGCATAGCTTTGTCTAGGCGTCAGCCGAAATCGATTAGCGAACTTTCTCATAGAGAAAACTGCGCGGAAAATTGTAATAAATGAGGAAGCCATGTGCAAATTATTTTGCACTTTTTTTCTTTTTAAATCGAATTTCTATCGACCACCTATCATGATCGTCCATGTTCATAATTCCTGTACGACTTCTACACTAGGACCTCGATTTTTGCGCTCTCGTTTTCCTCAACACTCCCCACCACGGAGCGAATATCAATCGACGCAGCAAGTTATTGGCCATGCTCGACAGTTAGTATGGGCTGGGCATGCGCAACCTCCATTTTGTTAAGTGTGATGCGGAGCCGTTCCCGCTGCTGTGAATGAAATCGAGGTCCTGGTGTACTTTTGATCGCCCAAACCATGTTTCTATATTTAATGTTTCTGTTTTATTTATTTTTTATCTTTTACGAGAAATTAAAAAAGAAAGTGATATCTGTGTTCAACATTGATAGGAAGGACGGATTTTACGTTGAACAAATACTATTGTCGCAATTCAGAATCCCTTATTAATTTTATATAAATTAATTAATCATGAACGCTACTAGAGTTCATGATTTAAACGGTTAATTCAACGGTTTAACTCAATTTGGGTGGTTCGATATCAATTAGTTGCCAGTTAGTGTCCATCACGCAGAAAGTTCGGATTAAGCCTGCTCAACGTCGATTATGAAGTGCACTCTCTCGTGTTTGAACATCGCAATGATCCTTGAGTGTATATAAATTAGTCGAGTATTGCTGAAATACACAACTTGGGAAAGTTACTCGAAATATCCGCCGGTGCTGGAAATTATCGGACGGGGAAACGTACATTGAAAGCTTGCGGCTCTTAAGACTATCGGATATTTATTCGTAGAGTAAACAACTCGGCAATAGAATAGATGAGTCGCGTTGTTCAACTCGGATTGTGCCGCTCGAAACTTTTAAATACGGTTACAGTTATAATTAATAAATCCCTCTCCAAATCTCATAAAGATCTCTTGGGCAAAGCACTTATTGAGAAAATCCGACGCCGTAAGATAATAATACCAGTTTTACCAATAAAGTTTAACAGTTTTTCAACGGCGAGTGGACCGAATCCATAGGACGTAATGGGATGGGGAGTTCATGTTTCGATTAACTGTCTGGCCAGATTTACGGCCAAAATTAACAAATTAAATGTTTGAATTGAAATGTGAGAATGTAAAACCTCTACATTAAAATCTCTTGAATTTATTATCATCCAATATATATTCATATACGTATATATCATTTAATTTATATCTCTTCACTTCCCACATCGTGCCGAGATTTTTTTAATAAATGGAAAATTATTCTTTTTTAGTTATTTAAATTTGTTCATTCTTAGCGCAGGTATATCTGAGGGCTATGACATTTAACCGACGTGATAAAAGTTATCCAAATGGCACGGTTCGTATTTTTTTTTAATCAGTGCTTTGCAGTAATTTTTTTTTTTTTCAAGAACGGAGACAAAAACCTCGGCCATTGTAATGCATTTCGCAGAGATATTTTCATCCTGGTTATATGTAATTAACATTTATTTTGAAATCCTGGGAGAGCACAACCTTACTCGACTTAACGATCATATTTTTACGACGTGTCTTCCTACACCTAGGAAGAGTTCGTCCACTGAAAAAAAATATCAATGATTCAAGTAAAATTCGCTTGCGGGCTGCCGAGGAAAAAAAATCTTATTTCAATTCTACTTTCGATTCTTACAATCGCGTATGGAATTGAAACGATAACATGTCACTTTGGCAGTCTTGCCGTCGTTGTTTCAGTATCATACGGATTTGTAAGAATTGAAATTAGAATTGAAATAAGAATGATATAAATAAAAGTTATATAAAGTAAGTAAGTTATATAAGAGTTATATAAAGTAGAATTGAAATAGAATTGAAATAAGAAAAATAAGAATTTTTTTCAGTGTCGAAAATGTCAAAAGCGGTAGAATTTTCACGAAAATGATGCGTACCAATCAGCAAGCAGGTTCACGCTAGCGCACACGTACGAATGATATGTTCCATTGAATCGAATTCACGCGAATTAAACATGATATAGTCATTTATGCGGCCAAACAGGCGTCTATTGTTTCATTTAATCGAGTGGAATATATATTCTATTTAATTTAGAATTAATTAATTATAATAAAATAAACAATTTTCGTCAGTTTATACCGAGTTAATAATTGCGGAAACTATTGAGGTGTAACAACACGAATATGGTACGTACGCGATTTATGTACGAAACCGTGACGATCGTAACACGCTCGTCTGTCGGGGGCGATCGTAAAGCGCGTCGAACAACCGTGTCGTTAGCATTGTACACCCTGTCCCCGTGCCTTGTGTAATAATCATTATCACCATCATCCTTTCCCTCCATGTGAAAGGGGGTTGTTGTACTACGTTCGATACCGAAACATCGTGGTCTAAGCTCGGCATTTCAACCGCGATATTAATGAGCGAAATCGGAGAGTATATGTAATCCGCAAGAGCTCTAACGTTCGAACGGTAGTGAGAACGATCACCGTAAGATAAATCATCGACGATCGCGAACTTGCGAGCAGCCCCACGTAATACAAGCCTTTCCAAGGCAGCGTTAAAGAAGTTTCTTGAAACTCATGAAAGCGTCTAGTTTTTACTCGTTTATTTTTTATCTTTTGTTTCCTCCGAAGCGGAGCTGTTTTCGTAAAGAAATAATAAAAATTCGACATTTTAGCATTATATATACGCATGAAAAGAAAGAAAGTTTGTCCTCAGTGAAATGTAGTGAAAACGTCATCGAACAAAAATGCTGGACATGTATGTGAATAATTTAAAGAAAAGGTTCCTCACAGAGGAAGCGTACTTGCGCATTTCGGGTCTTCAAAGGAAAAAATTAATTCGCTGGGTCAAATTTTCGTTATTCGTCGTTTTGTAGCCTCGTATAATGTCTTTTTCCCTGCTCATTGCGAATATCGCTCTAGGCTTAGCTTATGCCTAGAGCGATATTGAACTCGTGTCAAATATAAAATACAAAAACTCCAAAAAATTCCACACATTTTAAGCGGTTAGATAAATTTTCGTCAATTTAATACACTGATAAAAAAGTACAGTTGATTCAACAAACTTTGAACAATATATTTTAATGAGTCAACAATATTTTGGTGAAATCACACAAGAAATTGTTGAACTAACAAATTTTTCAGCTGAACCAACAAAATATTTAGTTGAACGTCCCTGCCCGAATCTTACTTGATTCAACCATATTTTTTTTTCAGTGTAACCAGCAAAAATCATAACTGGTCACTTCCTTCGTAGACATTGGCCGCATTCAAATACTACGAGGATGCATAATTAAAAATCATTAAAGTATTTAGTACCATCATGGCGTCATGGGTAGTGCCATCATGGGTAATCGATGCATCTATCGCGTCCTACATTTGCATTTCACCCACGTATATTGCAGTGTAGTGCAGTAAAGTTATGTACTATATCGAAGATTACATAGAGCGTTGAATGCAGACCGTAAGGAGTTGGGGGCTCGATTATGGGCGCGCACATACGTACCATACAAGAGTTTCAATATGGCAACGTCGATATGGCCCTGATGACGATAGCGTCGCAAGAATACAGGAGGTGGTGAGACGTGGAAAAGGGGTGTACGTCGGTTATTACGCGCGACAACGCGTCGGCGTCGAGCCTTCACTCTTCGTATACAAATTCTCCCCGTATATCACGGAATATTCCATGCACATGCACATGCACATGCACATGCACATGCACATGCACATGCACATGCACATGCACATGCACATGCACATGCACATGCACATGCACATGCACATGCATATGCACATGCACATGCACATGCACATGCAAATGCACATGCACATGCACATGCACATGCACATGCACATGCACACGCACACGCACACGCACACGCACACGCACACGCACACGCACACGCACACGCACACGCACACGCACACGCACACGCACACGCACACGCACACGCACACGCACATACAAATACACATAGACGTACCGATGACGTGGGTACACACGATAAAATTATCTTTTTATTTATCTCTTTCCTTTATGTCGCTTTGGGACCAATGCGCTTGTTACGCTGCCCGATTGATTGCACTTTGCCGGCTGTGGGGCAACTACAAAGGCGTTCGATTCTTCTGGTGTTTTTTTTTTGTTTTTTTTTTTATGTTGCAGCAAAAATGAACAAGTAAGGGTAGAACATATTGAATCGAGTCGGAAATAAAATAAAAATAATTCGTTACAGTGAACAAGTGTATTACATATATACAAGACTGGGAATCACGTGCAGAACGTCGGAAATAGAATCGACGATTTTCATTGGCGCTAATTACATCGATGGGTACGATGGGCGAAGCGTCGATTAACGCTCGATCGGTCGTTCCTGTCGGCGAAATTCGCGCGTCCGCTAGGAGAGAAGAGCGATAAATAAAACCGCGTGATTTCTGTGGCCGTTTCTCTCGTGCGCAGCACACACGAGCGTACAGTGGTTGTTCGCATCGTGCATGTTTTGGTTCCGAAGCCAATCACTTCACATATGTACATTGTGAGCCATAGCCGACAGCGCAGCATGCTGACGGCCTGGAGCGATGGAGCGAATAAGTTGAATTCAAAAAATAACCGCACTCCCGAGGGATCCTCGTTCCTGCATTTTCCGCAATTCAAAAGCTTGGCGTGTATCGTCAATTATACGTAAAGTGCTGCCTCGTAGGTAAACAGTAGCAAATAACATCGCCCAATGTTTTTATTGTCGATCGATAGATATTTATATATGTATCCGTTATATCGATATATTTGCATATATACCAATTTTATTATACGAAATTGTAATATCGCGAAATAGTTTTTTATTTAATTAAAAATCACATTTGTATGCAATTGGGAGCTTTCTTTAATCGTCGTAAACAATGTTTATTCTATTACAATATCTGACATACACTTGTGGAAACGATGAAAATTGCGTGTATTTAACAACATTTTCAATCTTTTTCGTTGTATATTTTAGGATGAGGTATTATAAATTTTCGTAAACTCATCTCGGCTCTGCGCGGAAGAAGTGCGCTAACGTGAATAAGCTGCTCGGGACTTTGAAGTTCCCTTTTTATATACTTTCAGCAAGCGCGGCTTCTATCATATTCTCCGGGTCCTCGGGCAATTTACATTTTAAAAATTCTCCAAGTTCTGCGAATGCATTCCATCAATCATTTTTTTTTAAATCCTTCGCTCTGTGGAACCGCAAGACGTTTTTCCGCTTTTGGAACGCAGGAGAGAACGGGGCAAAACGGACCTGCATATGACACAAAGCTTTTTTTTTACATCCCGCAAACAAAAAATTGGCAGAATCTATTTTGACCCGGAATTCCGTTTTGTCCCGCTCGGGCCCGCGTGTTAAAAAACTTGGAAACGATCGAGTCACCATTCATCGACCCTTCTATATTATGTCTTGCTCCCACCATATTATTCAATAATCCGACGAACATTCGATGTATTTACGAAAACTTTTCACCAAAGCTAGGACTATGCATGTATAAATTTTTAAGCCGTTCCTCGCCAGATCAGATTACAAATTGATTATTTATTTTGTCAACATGATACATAGACATCAGCTTAAGCCCTTATGTTCCCCACCAGTGTGTTGGCAACTCAATTATTTTCTATTACAAGTAATTAAATATATAAAATCACTGCTACTTCGTTATCCTCTCGATGTTATTTTTATTTTTATTTTTGTTTCAGCCAGTGGAACGCGATTGAGGCATTACAGGCACTTGGACGCGAGATCTCAATTTCTGACCGAAGCGGAATTAGTGGTGAGTGGCTTTCCATTACTTTTTATCTCGAGGTTGACGGCTCCTGATTCAATTTACGGTCTCGGTGTGTTTCTTACTATCCGCGTGGAATCGCCGTCGTTTCTACCCTAGCAACTCGAGAAAACGTCGTTTTTTTTTAAAGAACAACCGTAGAGTAACCGAAAAAATTACGGAAATTCCAGATCACTTGTTACTCCGTAGAGATAACTGCTTTTCAACTTCTGGACATGCGCAGTGATTTGTTCGGTTACTCAAACAAAAAAAACGACAGTTCGTAAGCACAGGACAGCGTGAGGTCTCGCACGCACACGCGGAGCAGAAAATTACCATAATTTTTTTCGGTTTTTTTTTTTTTTATGGTTGTCGACGCTTCTAGGGTAGTGCTCTACCTAGGCATTTTATCTCGACGTCAGTCGTGACGCGATGCACTTCGGCTTTTCGACTGGCGTTTGCCGCGGGATTCGTAACGCCCGCTACTTGCGGGTAATGGAATTGTCTGGGATTTCGAAACCGTTCGCTAAAATATTTATGCGACCCAGGTGTAATGTTGGCGTCCGCGGCTGTGGCGACGTTTCGGCCGGAAACCAGAGATAAGAGAACCCTCCGTATACGTACGCGGAGGGGCCTTCAACCGTGTATATCTATATTTGGACGTGGAGACTATGCTTCGAATTCCAACGCGGCAGCCCGAGTCTTTAAACGCCAATGAATAATTTCTCATCGCGTCAACTCCACTCTCATCCCTCGTGGCTCTCCCCGAATTGAAGCACATCCTCGATTCAACCCTCGCCGTGTTATACCTTAAGTTTCAACGATTCGAGGCAAATTCCAAGGAGACACAGGCTAAAGCGGGTCAAATCGGATCATCGTCCTCCGTTTGAGACGAGTCTTATTTTTTGTTCATGTCCGTTTTACCACCACGGTTTCGTTTTGCCCCGCTCTGCCCTGTTTCACGAAAAAGCCCTCGTGAATAATTTTCTCACCACTCCGTCGCTCCAAGATATACACCACTTTCCGAGAGTACTCGCAGTAATCATTGAGCTCTACTCAATGTATATGTGTGTGTGTCTGTGTATGTGTATGTGTATGTGTATGTGTATGTGTATGTGTGTGTACCTATCGTCGTTATGTTCGAAATCCACGCTTATGCATACTTAATAAAAGTCGATTGGACTTGGTGCACGGTTGAAAATTTATCTCAGCCATGGCGCACGAGTATTATTATCTCATAAATTTATTGAGCCTTCGGTCGGTTTCTTCTTTTTTTAACCAAAGTTGTTCATTTTTTCACATTATGTTTTTATTGCCGTAGCTCGTTAAGTCTATTAATTATTTATACAGAAACGAACGAGGAAGTTCAATGAACTGTTGATTCAATTATTCTTAGTCCGCAACAACGAATATCTAATCTTTCATCATTCATTGTTCTCTTCCCTTTTCTCCGAATGAAAGATTACGGAGTACCGATTGCATTTTTTATGCGTCTCACGTTCGCGACGATGTGACCTAAATATCTATTCTGGCATTTTTCTTTCGGTCACAGTCCAACCCCGGCATGAATATTGCACCCTGTCGACGAGCTTCGATCTTCCGGTATCCAAAAAATTAAAAAATCGACTCTTCGGTAAAACAAAAGTCTCAACAGATTGTATACCGTTATTTAAATCAGCGTTAACAATTTCATTGACTTCAATGAAATATTTGGGTAATATATATAGGTGACCAAATGCAAATGAACTTTCAGCCTAGACGAAATAACCAAGGCAATTCAGTTTCCAATGCGTTTGCGTCCAACATGCGTAATGTCCGTTTACCTGCTATTTCCGTATTAAGTTCCCTTAGGCGAATGCCGCTGATATTTAACAAAAAACGTAGGTCAAATTTTCTGCAGAATAATAAATCAATTTCGTTAGAGAAACTTTAAGACTCACTGCCCAGTAAGGCTCCCTAGCTGAATACTATACAAAGCGTCGAATGTTTCCACAATAAGCCGATCTTAATAAGTCATATCAGTAAAAATATAAGCAAGATTACCGGCTATTTATATTCAATAAATAAATTCAAAGTTTGTTGTTGGGAAAAGGTCATGATCGGGTTGTTGTTCAGTTTTATGTGTATTTCGCGATTAGATGCATATAAGACCTATAACTGTAATGTGATCTGAACATTTCAAGGATTAAAGTGATATTCGAAAATATTTGACTTACGGGATATTTCAATAATAGTCCTCTAATTAATATCACCTATTAGTGTGTCGGCGAGGGTTTCACTTTATACCAATATCGCGACACAGGACGACTGGCTTATTAGCTATGCCAAACCATTAGGTTACACTGGTAGCCCGCAAGCATGTAGAAATATGTTAAATTTGTGTGAGGATTAATCATTTGCAAATTTATTGTCGGTAGTGAAATTGTAGTCTCATATCGTATAATTTATGTTTACGCATCAAATTTTTTTTCCCGGTCAATCTATGTGAGCCAAAATTCTTTTTGTCTTAATACTTAACAATTCCCACAGAATACTATCATGTAGAGTCATGCACATGCAAAATAATATTTAATCATATTACTATTTTGCCGAAATTTTAATTAGCGATACTTTGACATTTTCATAATACAACTCTTATTTGACTAGCTAATGTGCAAGTGTTATCTTAACCCCGAATTACAAGATAATCAATTTTTGATTATCTTGTAAGATAATCAATCATGCAGATCGCAACGGTCAGTAAAAGAGGTGAATATGGCCCGGTCCAAGTTTTATATACTTCCCGTGTTAATTGCGGCGGGCCATATTTATCATACTTAACCAGGAATAAACAAAAATATGTAAAACTGATTTACGTACACTGAAAAAAAAAACGGCAGGAAAGAAGAATAATTCCTTTGCGGATCGAATTACACGAAACTGGAAAATTATAAGCTGATATAAAAATGATAAGTTATTATGTTATTGTCGAGAAACTTTGCGCTATGTTTCTCTTCAAACGTAAGTCATTCGGCCCGAGCAATTTAATACGGGAATTATAGCTAAGCGAACATTATGTCTGTTGGACCCAAACGGCATTGGAAACTTAAGTGCGCTGGGTATTTCGTCTTCGGGTTGTCTTAGTGATGGGACTTGATTTGCATTCGGTCAGCAGTATGTTACCCGAATATTTTTCTCTTCGTTTTCTAACTTGCTCGATGTAACTGCGATAACTTTTTTGTTCCAATATTTCTCTTAATATCCATCTAGAAAAAAAAATATATATATATATATATTCTTTTAGTTACCGACAGCGGTGGATCCGCGGTTGGCGCACGGCTTCGGTGGTCTCCCAAGTCAAGCAAGATCGTTCGCGGTCAGTGCTTGGATGGGTGACCGCTCAGCCGTGCGCTGGCTGACGCATCGACCATTGAGCGGGAGGCGCTTTCTTCTGAAACTTTGGTGTTTCTGCACTGTACTCAAGTTAAAAATACCGGAGGATCAGTTGAACATGGCCGTCTCTACCGGCACGAGTTTTCCGTAGTTTCCCCGTGTCCCCGGCAAAATGCAGTACAGAGTAGCTAAGTAGGTTACAGACGCACTGGAAGTTGGGTAACTTAGCTGATTGCGAGTTGGGAGTGCTAGGGCGGAATCGGGATGGGGTTCCGTAAAAACTGTTAAGGGCACACGGTGCAAAAATGGAACAAACATATTCTTTTAATTGCCACACTTTCGTACATACCGATTTACTGATAATTTTGTGACTTAATCTGTACACCGGTTAATTTAACGGTGAAGCTCCGCAGAGATTTGAACACGGTCATGAACATGAACAATATAATGTATCTGACCGGGTGGCCGAAGGTATGTACGTTCCGGAGGTTTATCGCGTTTATAACTCGTTATCGTTTGTTTTACGCCGTTCGGGCGTATGGGACGCGCTCGAATGGATACAGTGCAACTCACACACACGCTATTTTGACTTCGGAAATAATAAATAATATTAATGTTCAACGCGCGGAGGCAATCGTGTGAAACGCAAGCCGGATTGTTAAATGCGTGCATGCTATTACGGGAGCCGTGTACGAGAGAAAAATTGATACATCAAATTGGATAATAAGCGCGTCACGCTCGAACGCTGTTTCGTCGATACAACGTTGAATTCGTGACTCCAGTAATTCACTTGAATAATTTACTGTTGAAATTTAACCGACAGGAGAAAAAAAAATGTTTATATTTTTTGCCTATTCTTTTTCAGACACAGACCCAGCACGATGACAATCACAATCACAAACCAGTTTTCTCGAATTGTTCGCGATATGCGCCAGAGGTTAACGAGGAGGAGGCCGCGGGTACGAAGGTCATACAGGTGCGGGCGGAGGATCGCGACTTACCCGAGGAAGGAGGTAAGCTATTGAATTCCTTGCGTCTCATACGGTATTTAAAAATCGATCGGATCTGGTAGATTTTTGTCGAGAATTTTTTCTCGATCAAAAAGATCATTTTATCTTATCGAGGAATTAATAAATCATTTTTGTTTGTTTTGTTATTACAATAATCTGTGGTAGATCCGAGTATGCACGGGAAAACAGTTTGTACATTTGACGAACGTTTCTTGTCCACAATGGGCTACCTTTTTTTTCTTGTTAATTTTTTTTTTGTCAACTAACGCTATTTTTAATGAAAAAAATTGTGGATTTTGAGGAAACATTCTTGGACAACAAAATTTTTAATGTACACACTTTTTTACCTTATCGATTCAATAATTGATTAATAATAATCAATATTGATAATTGATGACTTATTTGAAATCTTTCAAGGTACAATAACGTACAGTTTCGTGACCGCACCTGGGGAAAAACTTAAATTTGAGATCAACAACAAAACCGGATTGATCAAAACAACCCAAGTTTTGGACAGGGATGAGCCAGCCCGCGAAAAAGAGGCATATCTCACTGTATTGGCTACCGACAACGGTAGACCGCAACTCGACGACGTCTGTACGTTCAAAGTTACGATCAAAGACGTAAACGACAATGCTCCGGTGTTCGACAAAGTGGTAAGTCTATGTCTAACTCTACGATGACTTTATGATTGCAATTTCGAATCCCAACTAACATCAAGATGTTTTTTTTTAAACTTGTCTTCAAAGGGTTAATGGCTCATTAGCGTCGACAAAATAATCATTTATGTTTTATATATATATATATATATTAAAACAAAAGAAAATTGTCCAAACGCACAAGTGCGACTAACACAATACTATGGTTCGATTTTTCTTTTTTTCCTCAAATTAGGTCTTCCGTGGACACTCGTGGAAGGTTGGTCTCGATTTTATCGAGTGTGAAAAAATTTTTAACGTGTTTTTATCGATGTTTTAATTTTTCTTTTTGTTCTCTCACTGTTTCTTCGATGTACCAAAAAAAAAGAAAAAACACTCGACGTAAACCTATCACGTTTTCTGGCAATACTTCGAATGTGGTCACTGCAAAATTCGGACGCTTTTTTTTCACTGTGCAATTCACTTATCGTCACGTTTCGTTAACTGCCGGTACGTAGTTTTCGTCATGAAAGCCCATGTGTTTCGAAATCCATTGAAATCTTGACGTACGCGAATGGCCGATTCTCGACTGCTCGGGCAGTGCATTCATCCGAGTGTCGGATGATAGAATCCGATCGCAACCGCTACGAACAGCATCGGCATACAATTCGCGAATAATAGCAGCGTTGTGCATATTTGCGTCAGCAAAAAAATTATTCAGCGTCCAATCGATTTCCGATGCTCTTCGGGTACATAAAAAACACATACGTATATATGAGGCATTCTCTGTCATCTCAGCCATTTTTTTTTCGACGCTCTCAGATGTATCCCATAATTGGCCAGATTTTAGTATCACCTGAAAGTACTCTTTGTGAATTTTTTCAGATTTTTGAATCCATCCATTTAGGGAGATGCGTTTTTTTTCAAATTCATATATCTTGAAAAAGATAAGTCGGACAAAAAAAATCTAACGACAAATAAGTACTCATTATTCATTAACTATTTAACGCAATATGTGTTATATTTTTGTCCATTTGCAAAAGCTATTTTTAGCAGAAAGGAATGAAAATTATATTTTTTTGTGCAATGCGACACCTTCGATTTCGGTGCCCATTTTTCAGGGTATTCGGCGATGTATGAAGAACATACAAAAAAATTGGCAAAGTGGAACTTGACATAGTTGCGAAGCACAATAATATAATAATATAATAACGATATTTCAATATTTATTTTCTCGGAAAATACGTCTAGTTCCAAATCGCCAATTTTTTTTTAGGTTTTTCCTACATCACCGACTATCCTAAAAAATTAACAGCAAGATTGAAGGTTGGATGAAAAAGAAAATTGTAATAAAAATATTATATTATTATATTTTTTTTGCTTAGCAACTACGTCGAGTTCCACTTTGCCATTTTTTTGTAGGTTCTTCATACATCGCCGAATACCCTGAAGAATTGGCAGCAAAATCGAAGGCGTCGCATTGCACGAAATAATATAATTTTCATTGCTTTCTGCTAAAAATAGCCTTTGCAATATGAAAAAAATTTAACACATGTTGCAATACATAGTTAATGGATAAAGAGAACTCTTTTGCCGTCAGATTTTTTTTGCCCGACTTATCCCTTTCAAGATATATGTTTTTATGAATTTTAATCAAAAACGCATCTCCCTAAACGGATGGATTAAAAAATCTAAAAAAAATACCCAAAGGCTACTTTCAAGTGAAACTAAAATGTGGTCAATTAAGGGATAAATGCGAAAGGGTCGAAAAAAGTGGCTGAGTTGACAGAGAATGCCTCATATATATATACATATATATATATATATATATATATATATATACGTATCTATATATAATACGAAAAGACGATAAAATAATATTCGACACTTATTCGTGCTTCAGAAATGCTTCGATTTTTTTTTTATTTAAATGTGCCGATGAAAGTCGAAAAGATCGATACGCTAAAAAAAATCTAATTTTCTCCACTACAACGTGGTAGGAATAAAAAAACCGAGACATCATCACAGAGACAGTTATGATAAACGGTTGTTCGAAGCTTCTTACGACAGCGATATTATGATTGATCGTCCACGCGCATGAGTTGTCTCACAGGAATGATGCACTTCGCGCACGATTGTGGCACCACCGATCTTGCTGCATGCCGACTGTGAATACTCTGCATAGAATATCTTCGAAACGAGTTCTTTCCAATTTAAGTTAAAAAAAAAATCTTCGATAATATTTGATTAATTTTTTGTTGTTGATAGGCTTACACGGAATCTGTGCCGCAAGATTTGCCACCGACTCGGGAAGTCATGAGAGTCTCTGCCACCGACATAGACGATGGAAACAATTCCGTCGTCGTTTACAGTCTCTCTCCAAAGAAGCCCGACGACGGTGCCTACTTTCGCATTGACAACAGTACCGGAGTAATTTTTCTCAAGAAAGCCATTGACGTGAGTAGAAAACAAAAATGCTCAACTATAAATAACAATAAATCATTATTTATAAATAATAACAGAGAGTAATGAAAAAAAATGCTAGCAAACTTGGGGTAAAACTTTGGATACTTCCTGAGTCATCTTTTTTTTCTCATCGTATTATTACTCGATTATTGCAATCGTTGTTATTTTCGCGATTTAATTATTGGTGTTTCGATTATGAATTTGCAGCGAAGTCCTGACTACAAATTCAGCATGACGGCGAAAGCCGAGGATCTCGGTGCGAAGCGAAAGGCGAGCGTGATAGATTTGGACATAAGAGTTGTCGAGTCGCACAAGAAGGCCCCAGCGTTTCTGCCCCGACCGCTGGAGCCGATAAAGCTTCAAGAGAACTTCAGCGATTTCGACGCGAGCATCGTCAGACTCGAGGCTGTCTCGAATATCGACGACAGTCAGACAGGCTTGATATTCGAACTGGTTCCCGGACGTACCGAGCAAACAAATAAGGGAAATACTTTTAGGTAAATATCGGTTTTTTTGTTTTCCATAAAGATATAAATAATATGTCAACGCAACATTATATTTATATATTGTCATTTTTATTAAAGATTGGAGTCGACCAAGAACGTCGCCGACATAAAGCTCGCGCAGCATCTCGACTACGAGAGCAACACCGAGTACACACTGATTGTTCGTGTGCAAAACAAGTATCAACTTGCCGCCGAAACTGTCGTCAACATAAAAGTTTTAGATGTCAACGATAACATACCCGTTTTTCGGGAAATGGAGAAAGGCAGCGTGCTCGAGAACGAGGCGCCCGGCGTGCCGGTAATGCAAGTGCGGGCTATCGATGCAGATGGAACATCGGCTCACAATCAGGTAGATCAGGCGATTTAATTTTTTTAAATTTATTCTTTCCGATGTCGATTTGGACAAGTCGGTGACTCGTCGGCGCGATAAAACGGATTGATAAATGACAAGAACAAAATAATTTCTCCCCGCAGGTGACGTACGAGTTAGACAATTTCAAGACCCTATTCGCGATCGACAAGAACACGGGAAACATAACGACCCTGACGACGTTCGATCGCGAGGCCGAGGATACGTACAACATAAAAGTGATAGCGGTGGACAATTCGCCGAGCGCGCTCTTCAAAACTGGCGAGCACAACAAGGGTCAGCAAGTTTTCCGCATCGAGATAGCCGACAAGAACGACAACGCTCCGCACTTCACCCAAGCGGTTTATACAGCAAATTCGATTCTTGAAAATGCTAACATAAACGCTCCGGTTACGGAAGTGAAAGCCCTCGATTCGGACACCGCGAGTCCGGTGACTTACAGCATAGTAGCCGGAAATACAAACGACAGTTTCTACATCGAGGGTACGACGGGAAAAATTCGCGTAAACAAGGATCTCGATTACGAGCAGATAACCGAGTACAATCTTACGGTAAAGGCCTTCGACGGTTTGTACAATGACACGGCGCAGGTGAAAATATTCATCGAGAACGTCAATGACAATCCGCCGGTTTTCGAGGATTTCGAGAGAAATCCAACGATCGACGAGGAGGCTCTCGTCGATGGTTGTATAACGACCATAGTCGCCTACGATCCGGACATAAAAGATCGGAATGCCGATCAGCACATAGCTTACTTCATCGTCAAAGACGATCAGCAGCCGCTGATCGGTATCGACAAGACTGGTTGCATGACCTTGAAAAAACCATTGGATCACGATCCACCGAACGGTTACCCAATGTGGACGATACTCGTCATGGCCCGTGACGAGGACGGTTCGCCGACGGCTCTGCGAGAGCTCGTTATGGTAAACATAACGTTGAACGATATAAACGATAATGCACCGTTTTTGGATATGCAACAACCTGTCGTCTGGAACGAGAACAGACCGCCTGGCAATGTGACCAAGCTAAGAGCCCGCGATTACGATTCCGACAAGAACGGGCCACCTTTCCACTTCAGCATCGACGTAACGGCCGACGACGAGATACAGTCGAAATTTTACATTCACGACGAGGATCTTTACGCTCGCGATACGTTCGATCGTGAGGTGCGAAACAGTTACGAGATTCCGATAGCGATAAGCGACAGCGGTACACCGCCGATGACGGGAACGTCGACGCTGACGGTTATAATCGGCGACGAGAACGACAATCCGATGGCGGAAGGCTCCAGTTCAATATTCGTTTACAATTACCGTGGCGAAGCGCCGGATACGGAGATTGGTAGAGTTTACGTCAACGATCCAGACGACTGGGACTTGCCCGACAAACATTTCGCTTGGGCCTCAACTCACGAAGGCTTTCAACTCAATCCGAGCACCGGTATGATAATACTCTTATCTGGCACATCGAACGATACTTTTCTGTTGCAATTTATCGTCACCGAGGAAAGTCCACTTGTGCCGAGGCACACCGTTAACGCATACGTCAACGTCACCGTCAAGGAAATATCTGAAGAAGCCGTCGATAAATCGGGATCCATACGGTTTCTGGGAATAAACGCCGAGCAATTTGTCGAACCCGACGACGCGGGAGTGAGCAAGAAAGAAATCTTGCAAGAAAGATTGGCGACAATGTTGAACACAACTGTTGAGAACGTCGATGTGTTCACGGTTTTGCATTCGCCTCATCACAACAATATGAGCCTCTTGGACGTGAGATTTTCGGCGCACGGTAGTCCGTATTACGCTCCCGAAAAGTTGAATACCATTGTCGCCCAAAATTCCAAGGAAATCGAGCGCGAAATGAACGCTGATATTTTTTTGATAAACATCGACGAGTGTCTATTCGAAAAAGTTCACTGCAATAGTTCTTGCAGGAGCGTCCTTAATCCTAGCAATGTGCCGTATCCGGTTTACACGAATACGAGCTCATTCGTTGGGGTCAGAGCTGTCGTGGATCCCCAGTGCACTTGTCACGTTGCTGAAACTATCGTGTGCCTGAACGGGGGGACACCCCTCGCCGAGAGATGCGAGTGCCCACCGGGATTCGAAGGTCCGAGATGCGAACTATTGGGTATAGGATTTCACGGAGATGGATGGGCGATTATGCCGCCGCCCGGACAAGCCTGCGATGATTCACACTTGGGTAAACTTTTTTTTCATTCATTCATTTTTTTGCCTACTGCTTATGTATACTTTCAAAAAATTATTTCACTAATATGCAAAAATATATTCCGAAAATATAATATTAAATTTGATCTTTGGCAAACATATTTTTTATTCTTATTATTTTTTCTACGTATTTTTAATGTTACATTATTGTTCGGACAGGTCTCCAGCTGACACCTCAGATCGACAGCGGTCTCGTCTTCTACTTCGGACCGATGAGCTACAATCCAAAGCTGGGAATTCAGGATTTCATGTCGCTGGAAATACAGCAAGGTTATCCAGTATTGTACGTCGATTACGGCACGGGAACTGTTAAATTGGAGCACAATCAGATCAAATTAACGGACGGCAAGAGTCACAGAATAGACGTTTATTGGACCAAAACTGTAATTATTTAAATTATCACGAAATCATATTATATTCCATTACCATTGCGGATAATTTTATGTTCATTAACCGGTCGATGCTTCGTTACAGACTATAGAAATGAAAGTTGACAATTGCGGTCTATCGGCCTGCATGAGTTTAACAGCACCTCAAGGAAACCACGAATTTTTGAACGTTAACAGCCCGCTCCAGGTTGGTGGAGCGTTGACGAACTTGGCGGAGCTTTCAACGAATTTAGGATGGAATCACAAGCCAACGGACAAGGGATTCGTTGGATGCATCCGTAACTTGACGATCAATGGAAATGTGTGTATTATTTGTAAAGATAAAAAAAAAAGAAAATGACAATATTCGAGACAGTGTTGCTGACGAATTTTTTCTACCGTAGACATACAATTTGGGAATGCCAGCCCTCTCCAGAAACGCTCATCCTGGTTGCGATCACGGAATGGCGAAAGCCGTATCGTTCAGTATCGACTCGAATTTCCTTGTAGCGATTCTCGTCTGTATCGCTGTCCTCCTAATACTACTGCTCGCCGTAGTAGTGCACCGAAGAAAACGCGACGATCTCTACAAGGACATGGACGACATAAGGGAAAATATAATAAACTACGAGGACGAGGGTGGCGGCGAGGTCGACACCGGATACGACTTGAACGTCCTGAGAAGAATATACGACGCGCCGCCGCTCGACTCGAAACTCGCACCGGCGGGTCTGCAGACCAGAGGTCGGTACAGTTAGCTGGGTCTAGATAATTAATAACTCCTTTCATCGTTTGTTTTGCGTTTTGGCAAAATTTAATTTTTCTTCATTTTCTTTCAGGACCCGACGAGGTGCCCGACATATGCGGTTTTCTCGACAGCAAGAAAGAGACGTGCGACAAAGACCCGGACACAAATCCGTTCGACGACGTTAGGCACTACGCCTACGAGGGCGAAGGAAATTCCGACGGTTCTTTATCGTCTCTCGCTTCCTGTAAGTGAATCCAATCGTATCTATATAAAAGTTACACATATGCCTTTGTCGGATGATAATTATCGGACTAGTGGAATTTTATTCAACGGGAGCGATTGATAACACGCAGACGCACTTTGTGTTCACAGGCACGGACGACGGTGATCTCAAATTCAATTATCTGTCGAACTTTGGTCCGAGGTTCAGAAAGTTAGCAGACATGTACGGCGAAGAGCCGAGCGACGAGGAGAGCGACGGCGTTGGCGAACGGGAGAGCGAAAGTTGGTGTTGAACGGCTCAATCTCCATCGTCAATGTTTAACTAATTATTTTCCACTTCCCACCCACCTCCGACTCCCCTATTTCGTACTTCTTAGATATGTTTATTATTAAATGCGAGGAAAGACAAAGAATATTGTTTTCCTGAAAGCGAAAAGAAAAAACAAAATCAGTACTTAAAAGAAAAACGAACGAGAGTCTCTCGGAGCTTGGCGATAAGACTTGAGGAACATTCTACTGGATATTTCGTATCGACGTCGAAGTTCCTTACGTGACGCCAAAGATTCGGAGCAAGAGCGAAAGTGATATGTGCTTTGACTCGGAAGACTAAATGATAAATACCTATTATGACGAATTACATTGAAAGGTATGAGAATTTCGCAAAGCTTTTTCAAAGACGCAGTGACTAGCCGTTACGAAAAACGGAAAAGGCGAAGCGAAAAGAAAAGGAAATCGACGACGATAAATACATAGAGTGCCCGAAGATATTTTTTATTTGTTTATCGAAACAGGTCGGAACTGAAGGAACGAATAAAAACAAAAAGCTATTATCTATTTTGTTAATATTTTTTTAACATCACATATGAAAGCCTCGAAATGCAAATCGACTGACTTTAGAACTCGCCAGCTGGAGGAAATCGTGTAACTACGTGCGAGGCGTTTTTTCCCCCGTGCCACACCACCACACCATACTTCTTATCGGGATAACGGAGTTCAGTAGTTCTGCGTATATATTTGGCGTCACGCTCTCGTAAGCTTATCTCGATCTACGAGCGGGAGGTTCGTAATCATAATTTTTTTTTTTCATTGTTGGCACATTAGCGGTTAGTATAACTGCAACAACGGTAAAGTAACTCGCCAACTCCATGTATAATCGAGGGAGGCGCTTGAAAATAATTTAAAAAATGTATACCTGGCCTGTGAGGCGTCCGTCTGGCAATTATTCGAGTTACACGGTTCCCGGGCTATTTTTTATACATAAATATATGGATATATTATACATATATAAATATATATAGAACGAAAATAAAATCGTAAATTCAACACCGAACTATAAACGCTCGAACACACATACGCAGGCGCACGCGCGCGCGTACACACACACACACACACACACACACACACACACACACACACACACACACACACACACACACACACACACACACACACACACACACACACACACACACACACACACACACACACACACACACACACACACACACACACACACACAAACACACACACACACACACACACACACACACACAAACACACACACACACACACACACACACACACACACACACACACACACACACACACACACACACACACACACACACACACACACACACACAAAATAGAATCTTAATAATAAGAAAACTGTTGGATGACAAAGTATGTGTGAAAAAACGAACCTTGAGTGAACGATAACGATATATATATATATGTATCGGTCTACAGAATTTAGCAACCGAATAAGGCGTATTTAATTTATATCGTGTTTAAATAATTGAATGTGAACGAATGCGTTTGTGAGATCGGAGAATGTGAGTGACCAGATTATGCGCATGGCACAGCGAGCTTTTAGCGAATTTTAGCCAGTGCGAGAAAAAAATATAAAAAAAATAAATACACGCATCCGTAGATGACATTAGTGCTATATAGTGCGTGTCGAAACGCTCATAAAGAAAAAAAAATCAATACGTATTCAAGTACATTTACAAAATACATACGAAGCGAAGTTAGCTCATACGCGAGAGAGCGAGGTGATAAATTCTATTGTTCATATAAATTATAATAACAAGTGTATGTCTCTCGTTCGGGATTCGACGATTCCCCTGCATACTTCTTTTATCTTTAAGTTTGTTATCGATTTATCATTTCGATATCGAGTAGGCTTATGAGGGAAGTTTTGCAGCTGTGTAGCTTCGAATTGACGGTGCAAACCTAATTATATTCGTACGCATTGCGTTCTTTGAGACTATCTACGATCATAAACTAGCTTTTCGTCAAATTGTTTTTCAAAATGTTTTCTGCGTCTCAAATTGAGGTGGGGACTTGGAAAAACTGATTAAATTAAACCTCGTAGAGCTAATAGGTACTGAAAAAAATGTATTCGTACTTCGGAGACCTATGAAACAGTTACAAATAATTGGGTCGTTAGATTTTTTTTTCTATTCTTCACATAATCGATGATTATTGTAATCCGCGCTTCGAAGCTACGTTGCTCTACAAAGCGATAATACAAGTATTGAAAGACATTTTTTTTCCTTTTCTTTCGCAAACGGACGGCTGATAACGATATATATAAAAATAAGTGACAAAAAGGGGGAGACCGGGTGCCATATAGCACACTTCCACGTCGATTTCCTCGGTCAACTATATTGCAGTTTACAATAGTTTTATAATGCGGTATCAGCAATCAGCGAGTCGAAACACTTGGCATGCAACTGTTGGATAAGTAAACGGATTGGCGCAACCTGAGGGTTAACGAGCGATCAAATAAGGATATAACGATGTACACGCTTACCGACCGCGGAGTTCGGACCTGGGCCCAGTTTCTACGGCATATCCTACAGTCGCATCAGAGTCTAATGTTAAACAAACATCCGTTGATTGCTCAGCACATTTTCACGATATAACGATTATCGTCGTTCTACATAGTGACTGGTGGAACCATTCGTATATTCATTCATAAAACAAAACAAAAACTCCATACCCAATGCATTTACCAGATTCGTATTATAATTCTTTTTTCATATCATCATATCATTTCATCCCTTAAGTAGAACGATAAGACGTTTCATAGATATTATATGAAAAACAAATATATATATATATATACCCGTAATTTCTTTACTTTGTAAGCTTTTTGTACAATGAGGCAAGAGACGTTATGTGTAAATATGTATTGCCTGTGAGTGGTCTCGTTGAAACGAATCCGTTTCGTACACTCGTGAAAAAAACGTGAAACTTCATAATCGCCAGTGAATGCTTCGCCGGGTTAATAGATTGAGACAGTCGAAACGTTCAATGGCCAATACCGGATTCGTCTCAATGACGCGCAAAGTTGATACATAATAAGCGATTTAGAATTATAAGCAAACAGAATATTTGGTGAATGAGTGCGATCTCAAAATTTACAACGCGGATCGATAACGAAATAATTGAATAAAAGAAAAAAAGCGACAACAACAAAAATAAAAAATATTAAAAAATCGCGAGCATTGTAACCGCTTGCTGCTGAACAACGACGTTATTGTTTTTCCCCGCGGACTTAACGATTTTTGGATGTAAAACGCCTGAACCCATAAGGCAAGTTTGAACGAAACTGTAATGTTTCGTTGAAATCAATGTTGTAGGGAATGTATAGCAGAGTTGGGTTACAATCGAAATGTGCGGTTAATTATAGAACATTTTTGCTGCAATGTTTATTCGCAACTGGTGTTATTCGTGAGAAATTTGTTTAATCGAAAGTTACAGGACCAAGTTTGATTTGTCCGACCCCTCTCTTCGGATTTACATCTTTTTTCAATTCAAATACATTTTTTTTCAGGTTGCAACGAACTAAATTACGAATAATACGAGTCGGATCGATTAATTGTTCGCACACTTATTTACTTTGATTGACTACGTTTTCGAAAGAAAACTCCAACTCTGTTATACACAATTTGTTTATCAGTTACCCCACGATGGCTGCACGTTTGTGTGCATCCCGGGCGAACTTAGTACGATCGATGTCATTTACGCAACAGATTATAATCGGGATACCGTTCGATGTGATCGTCAAAATATCGTGGAATCGTCGTAATTTCACTTCAAGTTAAAAAAAAAACTTTTATAGAAACGTATAAGTAAAATATATTAGACGAGAACTAACGACTTATCGGATCGTTGGTTTTATATATCGCGAATCATTTTTTTGATTTCCCATCGATCAGACGAATAATCGTACGGAACCTCGCTATAAATTGTTCGTAAACTAAATGGACATATCTTCATTCCGTCTAATAAGGTTCACAGGACACTGCCCTATACAGGTTAAATATAACTATGCGATTTGAACGCGAGGAAAAAATCGCACAGCGAATCATTGTATTTGTACGCCTAAGCATCCTCGCTGATCTCGCTATTTTTCTTCATTTAATTTTTTTTTCATAATTATTTGTTATTTGATCACCGAGGCTTGGTCTCGGTCGAATTAAGCGAGATCGGCACGCGAGAGGCTGTTCGGAAAACTTTGCATTTGTATTTATGACTGACGAAAGAGGAAAAAAGAAACAAACGCATTCAGTATCAGAAGGTATGTTACGGAGTGAATGCGATGCAAAACATCGAACATGTGATAATCGATGACATTGCTCGAGTATACCTTTATCATTTATTCCCAATTTGTCACCCATCCCACCCTACCCCATCTACCCCAATTAAGCTATCTGTAACAACCCAATTTTTTAGTAATAAAAATACAACTCAAACACAGTGATTATGAGTCTCTTTTATTATTGCACTTTACGTAACATTATACTCCCTTTAATCTTTCTGATTACCGTGATAGAAAAAAAAAATGGTGAATTTTTCGTATTTTTAGGAAATGAAATAGTCGACGCTTACCGGCTTTTTAACGCAGTACGAAACATTAAGCATTTCCCAACTTAATTTTTGTTCGACATGCAATTTTATATCATTGACTTATAACGCAGCTGTACATTTTTTATCGCACTTCGATAGTCACGTATTTATAATTTTAAAAAGAAAAGTGCACATGCAGGTACATAGGGAAAAGTATCGACAACGCGAAAATATATAAATAAATACATCGTTGATTGGAGACACGAGTTACGAGGCTTCGTGTCCTGCTGTGTAAGGAAAACCGACAAATTAGGAAGAAGCCCCTTTGCGCCCAACGACACCTACGCCTGGTTAATTGTAATAAGTGGCTTTGAAAAGATTGCGAAATTTTTTGTCGAATCAATCGTGTCCCCATGACGATTGTTTAAGGTCGCCGGTATAAAGCAGCCGCGGTCAATCACTTTATTCTCAAACGCAAGCGACCTTTCGTTCCTAGTACGACGAGTCTTTTTCACCCATCGAGAACTAACGGTCATCTATACAAGTACCAAATACCTCAAAATGTGAGTTTTCTTTTATCCTGAACCTACACACGTGTGATGTAGTGTAAATCTACCCTCTAACTTAAATTTCGTATATTGCTTCCGCATAGAGGAAACTAGGCTTTCGTAAAAAAAATTGAGATTTTAGTGTCGAGAGTTTAGAAAAAAATCGAGAGTTTAGAGTACTTAAGATAGTTCGAAACGTCGAGAAATGCGATTTCTAGCTGCATCCGGATGTGTGTGTGGGACAGAACTGATTCGTCTAAAACGTTTGTAAATCCGAAACAGTTTGAGATACCGTGTTGAAATCCTATGTACTAGTTAAGCGGATACGACTTTTCATTCAGCGAAATTCTCATGAAGATTGAAATCCGGTTGAAGATGTTACGCGATCTTGAAATTTGTGTAAAATGTCTGTGCTAGCTCTAATTTTCGTAAATGTTGAGCTATCATCTTAAAATTGTTTACAAAGGTAATCCTATGATCAAATACCTTTTATATTGAATTGGACCGAAATCTATTAAGCCAGTTAGATTTCATGATCTTTTTTTTATTACAAAAAAATCTTTAATTTGTGTAAACGTGGAGGTGTCGAAGTCAAATTTGGAAGGAGAGTGCATTAACACTGTAGAATATCTAATATTAATTTTTTTTTAGATTAAACGTTTAAATTTTATGAAATTTTGAAATCTTTAATTTTTTTTATAAAATGTTTGTTTTACGTTTGATACGAATTTCTGATTCAAATATCAAAATATCAAATGTTACGA
Organism: Stenichneumon culpator; assembly: GCA_964017025.1. Lineage (NCBI taxonomy): Eukaryota > Metazoa > Arthropoda > Insecta > Hymenoptera > Ichneumonidae > Stenichneumon > Stenichneumon culpator. The sequence goes on along the minus strand of OZ024769.1, from coordinate 5,172,219 downwards.
GTAAAATGAGCTACGAGTTTGTCAGCGGGAAAAACAGATAAAAAATAGCCTGAAAACGATGAATTACCCAAATTTCAATTAGCAATTTTCTACGATCAACTTTGCGGTAAATTTTGACTGTTTCAATTGTATGAGATGTGGATATTTTTAATGTTACGAAAAAAGGTGCGAAGTAATTTGCACATAGCTTCCTCATCTATTACAATTTCGCGCATACCTTCTTCTATAAGGAAGCCAAAATCGATAAACCCACTTTTGCAAAGAGAAAGCTATGCACAAAATTGTAATAAATGAGCCGTGTGCAAATTACTTTGCACCTATTTTCGTGTCTCTGTAGGATTATCGTTACTCGAAAATGACTGTAAAACGACGCTCGCAAAACGCCGTAAATCTACCACTTAGCAAGCCATGTTTTTACTAGTCCAGTAGATTCCGGTTATTTTGCAAACGTAAAATAACCACGATTCTACCGTCGCTGATTTTTTCGGTCAGTTGTTGAATGGTCGTTAAACGTCAGATTTTACTGCGATGGGCGACTGGTAGCTTCACGGTGGAAAAGTGTTTGTGATCTCGGTTGCCTAATCCGACAGAGAAAGCAAATTAATATTGTTGTTGTCATTGAGGGATGTTGTCGTGTGTCTTGATTAATCTTTCGTTCTTAGGTATTGCAAAAAATCTTCATCCTACGGTGCTGTGGTTCTTCTCGTGTGCTATCTACTGATATTGTCCGCTGAGGCGCAGTTAAATTTCTCAACTGGCTGGGGCAAAAGAAACAAAAATTTACAATCCGTTAGTGGCGACACTTCGTGCTCTTCGGACGGAAGACCGTCGCTGGAACGTCTTCTCAATCTATACAATTTGATACAGGTAATGTAGTTTATAAGGATTCAAAACGTATCTCGGAAAAACATCTCTAACGATACGACGGGAACGAACTTTGATTAAGAAAAATTGGATCAAACAAACAAAAATATTCCCAAAATTAATTTGGTTTATTAACTTTTCTGTATACAGTAGAAGCCCTTTTTGCATACGTCAACCACCCGCTTAACTCAACTCCTTCGTTTGTCAATTCTTTTTCCTTATCTTTTCCTTTTGCTTTTGAACTCCGCGAGTGCCGTCATTGCACTATATAGGCCATACTGTCTACTGACCTAGTTTGAACAGCTGATCGAGAGCGATGAACTCACTATAGTAACTTCGTCGGTAATCGTTGCCTTGTCAATCATTTGGATTTTCGTAACTTTCCCTTTCGTCGGCCGCTATGAGGGCTCCGCGAAAGTTGAAAGAGAAAGGAATGTAACAACGACAGAGTTGTTTAACCATGGCCTTAAGAGGAGGTGAAAGTCACGTGACCGCGCCACGAGAGCGACAGAGATACCGTTATTGGCGCTCGCAGTGAAGTGAAAGAGACACCACGAAGAGTGTTTATGTTAAGACAGAGCGGGTTCTGAAGCGAAGGATAGAACACAAAATTTCTTTTTATTTAAACGGTACGTTTATTCCTTGCTTGAGACCATTCTATTCTTTTTTCTGACATCGAACAAAAGATAATCCTCTAAAATATGAGAGATCGATATCAATAAAACACAATCTCATCGATGCTCGAGTGGTTGCACCTCATGGATCTTAACAGTTTCACATGGCGTATTACCTTTCGTTTATTTATCAATAACGCGATAGTCTCTGAGCGTACAATTTCTTTGAAACATACGTTAAGTATGTTCTGTTCTTGTATTTCAGATTGAAGCGCAGTGGATTCTGGACTGTCGAAAATCATCCGAATGATTCATGTCAATCTATCCGACCCTCGCATCGCCGATCAATTCATTTTACCTGTGCAATGGTGTTCTATCTCGAAAAAATGTATTACCAACTACAATTCTGACGTAGATATAGATGAATACTGATTATTGTTCATTGTAAAAATAGATACGTATAAATATACAATTGTAATCTTTGAGATCACTGGATAGGTGAAACCCCTTAGCCCCTTCCCGTCTCGTGCCCAGTTGGTATCAAAAGCTGCAATCAACTTTTTTCACGGATGCGAGCATCTACGGTCGAAAGAAAAGTGCGTGCGAGAGAGATAGTTGCAATTTTTTAATTAACTTCGTTCAATGGTGCTAATTTTTTTGAGAAAAAAATGAATTCGGGCCGGATGCGAAATTACCGTGCGCATCCGGCACGAATTTACTTTTTCCTCAAAAAAATTAGCACCCTCGAGAAAGGTTCATTACAGTTTTCATTACCGACCGCGATATTTCACTGCCCCTTAAGGGGAAGGGAAAGTCACGTGACGGGGCCATGAGTGTGAGAGAGATAGTTGCAAATTTCAAATGAACTTTATTAAATGGTGTTAATTTTTTTGCGAAAAAAATGAATTCGGGGCGGATGCGAAATTACCGTGCGCATCCGGCACGAATTTGCTTTTTCCTCAGAAAAAATTAGTACCCTCGAGAAAAGTTCATTGCAGTTTTCATTACCGACCGCGATATTTCACTGCCTTAACATATCAGAGGGCAAGAAAACGCATCCGCGCATTTTGACCGTCCGAAGGACATCATGTTTATAGCTCGAGTCCAACAGGTTGCGCCACCTGTGTGTAAAATCATCGCTTCACTCACCATGAGTCTCTCTGCTGGGGATCCATGTCCGAAAAGTGAGATACCGAGGCCGCGGCAGTAAGGAAAATGGCGTTGCTCATGTCGGTCGTGTCCGTTGCGTTTTCGCTGCTTCTAACGCCGTTTCTAATGTTCTTACTCTCAATAATATTTCTCGCATCAATCGGCAAGTCGCTCGGTATAAGAAAGTTCTACATAAAACTTCTCCTCGCACTCTTCGAGGTAGGTTGAAAGTGTTACATATTTAATATTCAATGTCAAATAATAGAAATCTCAAAAATGATCAATCGTCGTCACTCGCCCATCGTCTACCTTCCTTTTCTTCGATCTTACTCTGCCGCATTAATTACAATATACTTCTATTTATATGTTCGCACTCTTTCTCACGGAATAACAAACTACACCTTCGGACTTCAAGTAACACCGATTGCCTTGCTGAGATATCATTTTTTTTCTTAAATCTATATTATATTCATTCAATTTCGCAACGTAGGTGCTAACAGTTGGGCTCTCGACAGTCATCCTATAGAATATAGTCATGCAGACGCTTCCGGCCAATGTGCGTAGGTGTTTGAGCCTACCTGTGCACTACTTTACTCATAATTCCACCGGAAAACTCGTTAGATATTTAATTAATCGCTTCATTCACGCTGCTTTAGTAGCTGGGAAATCGGCGTTTTCACTTGCCAGTCCAACAAGTGACACATGTACGCGTGTGCTGTTTGCGCCTGTCGCCGATTACACAAATTCGATCAATTGCAGCACACTGTTATCTCCGAACAGACTTTACTGAAAAATGAATTGTCATCTACTTTATAAGAGCGTGTTTTAATACAAAGACTGGAATGTTGCGAGAAAAAAAAATGTAATTTCTGTCTGCGTCTGCAAATATGGCAAAATTCAAGTGCGAGGAATCTATCCATTTCGGGTGTTTCAAGGACAGTGGACAGCTGCGTTTTATCCCTTACCTCGCAAAGTTTGTACTGGGCGTTTAGTATCAATAAATGTGGTTTTTAAAATTAGAAAAAAATTATACAGCTGTATTACATCGTATGGTTTTGAGAAGAAAAAAAATCCTTGAAAGACTCGTTTTTTTTAAACAAAAGAAGCCGGCGCGACATTCTTACTGGCAAATAGTCGTAAGTGAGGGCTTACATATGCACGACTTGTATTAACGTCATACATCGAACCCTGATTCATAGGGTTTCGTATCAAACAAGACGATGCAGCGTTAAAAAAGCTGCAAAGTAATTTACACATGGCTTCCCGATTTTTTAAATAATTTTGCGCATAGTTTGCTCCATGAGCAAAATTCGCTGATGGATTTTCGGCTTCCTCGTAGAGGAAGCTACGGGCATAATTATAAAATATGCAGAAGCCATATGCAAATTTGGAATTTTTCCGTAATATATAAAATGTCTACATTTCATAAAATTGAAACGGTCAAAAGTTACCATAAAATTTATTGTCCAAAATCGCTAACCGAAATTTGCATAATTCATTGTTTTTAGGCCGGGTCTTATGTATTTTTCCCCACTAATGACGAATCTCCAAATAATTTAACTGCTCAGGACGACATTTGATGCACAAACTCGTGTCGGACTCAACATACAAATTTTCCGAAAAATTTACAAACATCATAATGTCATAACATTTTTACGGTTAGATCCATTTTCGCCAAATTGAATACGAAACATTGTATAGCGTTATTGGCGTTATAGTCTATTTTCGTGTCAAATTTTAGCTGGATATCGTCATGTTTACTCGAATTACACCGTTTCTAGTAATAAAAACATCGAAATTCCATAAAGTCTGATCACTGCGATAGATTTGATCCCAATTCAATTTCACAATATCATATTTGTATGCAGTTTTAGGTTGATAGTTCAAAATGTACGCAAGTTAGAGTTATCACACACATTTTTTAAATATTTCAAAATCGCGTTAAATCTCGAACCAGGCGTCAATCTTTATGAAAATTGCACCGAAGGAAGAGAAGTGACGAATCTACTGGTGTACTAAATTTCAACTCGCTATCTGAAGTCGTTTTCAAGTATATTCGTTTACACACACACACATATACATTCGGACGACAGCTAAAAATCGAATCTCTGAACATTTTAGACTATTTTAAGTACTCTGACATTAAAATCGCAATTATTAAAAAAAAAAAAAAAAATTGAAAAATGTGAAAATACATAAAGTATAACGGTTTTTTTTTTAAATAAATGCTGTACACTTTCAGAATTAGACTAATCTTTTGATAGTCTCGTGTACTATTTTGAGTGCTGAACAATAAATAGTTGAAAACACAAATTCAACTCGAGAACTTTCTCGATGAAATATTACACCGGCAATGTAACTTTCACTATATATCTCTCATAGCTCCAATGTAGAAACGAAAGGGTTGAGCGTTGATACCGTAGATTGTGGAGATTGAACATCCTCCGATCCGGACTACCGGTATCATTATCATTAAAAAAATAAAGCGGCGTTTCTGCTCCGACCTAACGTCGGTATGACACGCGATATGCGAATTATGCCGTTAAATTTATTCGCGGATGGTTTATATATTGGTTACTCGACACACTCTCGCTTCAATTTCATTATATACAGAGTCGCTGTAAGGAAATTTTTATCTGCACGTTACATTCGTAAAACTGCACACATTTTGTTATTATCGAGGGTATTTTCGTTTTTTTTCTTCAAACATTTTTTTAATCTCAGGCAAAATACATTAACATTAACCTAGAGTGTTTGACTTCTGCTCCCGCTATATACGAGGAGATGAGGATACTCTCGTTAGGCAAATTGCATCTTACGATCGTCGTTGCGTCATTTTATATCGAAGATTATGCGTTTCATGGAGTTTGCAAAGAAAATATCTCGTTTTTGTTCCCATACGCGCTCAGTCCAATGCCTGTGGCAATGAATCGAGCAAGTTTTCTTGCGTGGTTGTAAAATGTTCATTTATCATATGTCGAGATTTCAAATATTTTTGTTTCGGCGACAACGGGACAAAATATTAACGGAATATTTTTATTACTTTCTCATTCCATACGAAGTATGTAAGGAGATAAAGTAGTGTAATAAAAAAAAAGTCTGTCAGATTATGGCCTTGAAACATGTTTTCCAATGTCAGACAATGCAAGAAAAACTTTTGCCCTGTTCTATCCGTCGGTCTGACCCATTCGCAAATGCAATAACTTCCCGAAAGACATTAACTAAGTTATTACTTATGGTAATAACTTTTCAATGACACTTCGTATCGCAACGAAACTTAGTGTGTCTTCTACAAAGGAAACATAGTTTTGTTATTCAACTCCGTATTAATTCGTCCATCGTTTTTGGTGTTCTACCTTACATGTGAGTAAAGAATACCGAAAAAAATGTTAAACAAAAGTGTCGAACGTAAAAAAAAGAAATCGTAGAAAATTCGAATGAAAGTTTGTTTAGTCTGCAGACAGAGTTACACCCAGATAGCGTGCGGAAAATTAGTGTAATCTTACGGAGTCACGCGTGTCAGAAAAGAACAAACCATCGGTTGTAGAAAATGTGCTTCGAGTGAAATATGGATCTTGTTTTTATTATAACGCGTGCTTTGGTCTCATTTGGATGCAGTTGCGGACTATGAAATGAACAAAGGGATAACGCACTAAATATCCTGGACAGATGAGTATCCACAACGGAAAATTAAATTTGCACTTGTAAAATAGTATATTGCGATTTTTTAAAATCTTGACCAACGCAGCATGATCAACTCTGTCGATAAAAAAAAATAGACTGGAGTGTCAATTGCTCCTCTGATGAACTCTCTCTTTTACACATGCCGATGTATGCGAGGCTTGTTATTAGATACGATCTTGTATTCTATATTTCCGTACAGAAAAAATAGTTGAATTACACATATGTTTCTTTTGCTTTTCACACATGCACACCTTCATTCGAAATCAGCGAGAATACAAAAACAAGAGATTCGATCAGAAACAGCAAAAATTACTAATTTTACGCCCAAACATCAGCTTCAGCAAAAATGGCTCATTCAAATTGCTGTCTTGTGCAAACAAACAAAAAAATTAAGAAAATAATATTTGAACATTTTTTAAACCGAATGAAGGCTTCTTTACGATTATAGAATAGCTGAAAGGTTCGCGCGACGAACGGATCCAGTATACAGTGAAAACATTCGAGTATCTTTCATCGATCGGTAAATCGTGTAATTATCGCTCGCGGATCCAAAGGCCACCAGGTCCGAAGTATAAATTCCTTCACGATTAAAAAAGCTAAAAAAAAAAGAAAAACAAGTTTTGTTGCGATCGCTCGTCTACCCATGGCATTTTTCGTGAGCTACATTGCAAAATTTACCTTTAAAAAAATAAATAAATAACCGTTAACAAAATGATCGCTGTCGTTGATTCACGATGAAATGAACCTCGGACACTTTTGTGAGATTGTAAAAATTCGGAGAACAAAAAAAAAAACAGGGCGATAAATCGTAACCACTCGACGAGAGTATCACACTCGTTGAAAATTGGATGTAAAAGTAAAAGTTCGACCTTGTTCCGGTCCAAAGTTGACCAGCCGTTCAAGCGAGTGTACGGATTATGATCATTCTCTGCGACCAAAGGTTACCGCTGTGGCAACGACCGGACCATGAAACAATATGCCGTGAACATGATTCATTCTGTACAAACCATCCCGCTATGTTACAGTCTAAAATATCATGAGAGATCCATCATGCAATTACACTATAGCGGAAAATGAGAATGCAAATTTCTACAAAAAATGTCCATTAAATGATAATATCACAATTGTAACCACAATAGATATTAATGGTTCAACGCAAGGAGGGCATATAGGCTATGATTATACACAGCCTACACGGGCTTATAGCATTGAGCCATCGATATTGTCATTAAAAATAAAACACTTAAAATTTGTGGTTTTTGAAAATTGCTCAACTAGTTTTTAGTTACAATTTTTTTTCGAACCGATTAATTTTTAGTTGAGAAATGTTCGGACCATTATTCAGGCATCGGCCAATATCACTACTATAACTTGTAAATATAATTGACTTTAGAATGAAAATAAGTCAACCAATTAGTTTGTAGATAGTTAAGAATCTTCAGTTCGTTATTGAAGAAATGCCGCGTCGCGTGCGCACGCGCTAGGGATGACGAAAATACATGACATCTGTGGGATTATTGCGAAATCGTAAAATGCGCGGTGTTGTGCAAATTCATTCGACGGTTCACAAATACCTTGCGACACTTGTGAACGTGTCACGTGATTAATGATACCAATGCTCCGTTGGCACTGCAAATTGGGTGAATTATATAAATAATTTTTTGTCTCCAATGACGAATCGTATAAATCGTTCGTAGTTTAGCCGGGACGGAAGATGAGTAGACACTTTAGTTAGGTACGACAAAATCACGCAGTGTTCTGGACCGCGACGTTGACGACCTACCGTCATAAACTGCCCTCTCCACACCCCCCCCCCCCCCCCCGTCTTCTCGTTCTAGGACAAATTCTCAACTCGCAACCATTAATTGCATTACCGTTGCCGTAGACTGCAACTCCCCCCCCCCCCCTCCCCGTGACAGATTTATAATAGCATCTCGCCTTCTCTCCGCTGTGTTGAATTGCTCTCAAGCCTTTAGCCTCGAAAGTTATGGTCGCGTTTGAAAAAATGTATCATCGCGATATTAAAGAATCGAAGTAAAAACAGTAATGAAAAAACATTCTTTTTTCACTGCAAAATTGATGAATTTTGTATTTCGAAAAAAATTTGAAAAATTATTGTTTTTGTACGGATGTTTTTTTTGTGTCCCATCACGATCACGAAAGTTGTAATGTTTACTTTAACACTATGAAAGGAGAGATGTATTAGCAGTTTAGAAGTTTCTGTTACAAAGTCTGGTTTTCTCTTCTGTATCACGGATACAGATGCAGAATCCGTGCGAGATTTCGATATGTCAGAGGAACGACTCGAAGGTAAGCTCATGCTCGTTATGTGAGTTCGTTATTGTAACAACTTATGTACTCGTTCGACCGACGAGGCTGGAGTTTTCGTTAATGATTTATTTTCGAGAGAGTTGTAGTGTTCTTAACAGCGGTAGTAATTTTATTTTTACCGATCAAAAAATTTACATTAAATAATGTAAAAAAAATATTTAAAACCGTACTTGTTAATAAATAAAAAAAATAAGAAATCTCACACATTTCAACACAAAAATATGCAAAGGCACTTTGAAATGTGTGAACTACCTGCACATTATAATCAATTTTAAAAAATTGGTCAATCTCAATTCTCATAATAAGAAAGAATCTTTGAAAATTCGTCCATGCTGCTGTATCGATCGCAATGTCTCCGCCGCTCGGGAATTAATAGAGCTATCAGCGGTGTCGCGATTATCGAAATTCCTTCTCGGAGAGAATTCGACCTTGATGATTACGAATAAAAATATACGTCCAGTATTATAACACCGCAATCCTCTGGACTGGCCACGTGCGCGCGTCTCATATCTTACACGTGTTTACATTTTTTTTCCCCGGAGAGATATACGTTCGTACACACTCGTTACAGATGAACATTGTTAGAACAGCATGTTTCGCGCGTGTAACTACGTTATCTTATAATAATGAATCACGCAATGTCTCCACACTGCAAACGCGTGCTGACCGCGGCGGGGCAGCGAGTCAAAGTACGGGGGCGGGGGTAATCGTGGCGCTATAAAATTCCGTCCTTTTACTTCCCACTATTTTTTGTCCTGACAAGTTATGTTGATAGCGCGAGAAGAGAGGGCGATTATCGCGTATCGTGTCCCTTTCAATTGGAATGTTTCATCACACTCATTGTAGCGGGGCATTGTTGAATCGCAAGAGTTCAACACGAAGAGCAATGGTCGCGTGTCAAACTGTCGCATTATTATTATACAACCTCACACACTCTGCTCTTTGTGTCGCCCGATGTGTCGCCTCGCTTTCGAAACAATCTGTTGCGCTCTTCGATCATTTATCGACTTTCGCGGAACATTAATACGCGAGGGCTCGATCGGTCGTTAATCTCACAGTAAAGTATAAGCGGTGATACATTATTAATTTATATTTTTATTTTGTGGATGCAAGAGTTGCACACGTGATGTACATCATTTTTCATATTCTTCGCATGTTTTTAATGAAGCTGGAGTGAAAATATCTTCTAGAAAAATCATATACAATTATTATAGATCTTCAAAATCTTGTGTGTGTATGCTTTTTTATTTTTTTTTATTTTTGCATACCTAATGGCAAAACCTTGAATTTTTCAATTGAAATTGTGTGTTATGTACTGTAGGTCTATTGACTCGTCTGCGGCGCTTCGACATCCTTAAGGCTTCCCGTTATACACGGTTTTGTACAGAAGACTTACTCGCAACGATTTTCAGCGAGTTGCTTTTCACCGCGTTTGCACTATTCATGTATCAGACAGTGCATCGTCATCGTTGATTGTGCAACTCGTTTATCTCTTTGCCGTTTGAACTGCAAACTTGTATGACTTTTTTTACATCAGTGCAGGTAACAGACTGTCCTGAGATAATTATAGCTACGTATGCGGATTCGGACGAAATCAATGATCCAACTGTTGTGCCGTTCGGAGCGCCGGCTTAAAACCGAAACGAGGCAAATTCATCGCTTCTCAACGATTTCGAATTTTTTCCCCCTCAATCGCAGAAGAGAAAAGAAATTATATGTGGAGCATCGAAACGCGCCGATTAAAAAACATATCGTTTCAAAAAAAAGTAAAAAAACACTTAACAAAATCGAGGTTGCGCATGCCCCGCCCATACTACCTGTCGAGCATGGCCCATAGCTTTCTGCGCCGATCGATATTCGCCCCGTGGTGGGGAGTCTTCAGGAAACCAAGGGCGCAAAAATCGAGGTCCCAGTGTACAAGCAAGCTAAGGGGAGCAGTTGGTGGTAGGGATTCGGTCTCCGTCTGACACGCAGTAGGTCCGGGTTCGATTCCCATCTACCAATGGAAAAATGTTCTATGTGTTTTTCTGTTTCCCTGGTAGTTCGGAACCCACCTCTAAAACTGTAGGTCCAGGCTTAAGCAATCCTCATAGTTCTACACAAATCACAAAAACAGGCAAATTGTACTTGGCCGTATGGTTTAAAGTCGCTACTGTGTGACGTCCAGAGCCAGCCCCAAGCACGTATTTACCATTACAAGCAAGCTCTCTGACCGATTAAACTTTCCGACACTTCCAAGTCACGTCAATTTCGGTAGACTCTGCCAATATTCTCCGCACAATCTACAAAACTTTTTTTTTAATTTCCGTTACTATTATAGAAGAGAATAACAACCTGTCTATTTATAATTAGGATCGAAAACTTCGAGCGGCGAAAGTCTTTGACCTTGTTTTTCACAGTTAGTCGGGTAAAAGCTAAGGTTGTACCTCGGAACCTATATACTATCTCCGGGATTCGTGCCAATGTCAAAAATGTGCCGCACGAATCTCGTCAGTTTGAACATTGCCAGATTACATGCAATGTCGAGTAATCGATTTGTCGATGAAAATGTCGAAACAGAAGCGAGGAGGGCGCTCCGATGAAATTTGAATAAATTTTGTCAGAGTTTCGACGTGTTTTTATTATTATTAATTACTTTTGTTTTTCGTTCAATTTTGTACTCAAGTTGGATGTAGATACAAGTTTTTATTATCGTTAATTGATGATTTGTTTTTATTTAAATAAGTGATTGAATTTAAGTAAATTGTTTAGGTGGTTAGCGATTATTCAAGGTACTAGCATAAGGATAAAATACGGGTCGATTAAAAAAAAATGTTAATGCGGGTATTGGTTGGACAAGATCTGGTTTTTAGACACAGTTAGTACAAGGTGTAACACATTGTTGATGTTAATGCACAAAAGAGACTCTGCTACAGTTTGGTAAAACGGTGTACACCATTTCCACCGTTACAGGAATACTGAAATAGAAAACCAAAATTTTACTTTTAGAAAAGCAATAAAATTATTGAATGACCGGATACTTTTTTCAAACTTTGAAAATTGGGAAAATTGTGATCGGTGAAAAAAAGTTCGTTTTACGACAAAAAAAAGATCTTAATCGTTTGTTATTAACCAATAAATGAACATTTTGTAAAATCATCCGGTCATTGGATAGAAACTATTCCAATCAAGGATCTATCAAAATTTCAAATCAATCGGACGAATGGATTTTACGATACGTCCGTTGTTAATCTAATGCCGAATCTCTTTTCTATATTAACAATAAGTCCGTTGTTAATTGAAATTTTTCAATAAAAAAAAACGCTAAACTTCATAACACCGGTAAAAATCCGACTTTGTCCTTGTAATACCCGCGTTAATAAAAGTTTTGAAAATAGACCAGTTTTTTTATACCAAATCCTTATGCTAGTGCCTTAAGCAATGAGCAAAGTGGCGAAGAGAAGATATTATTTGATGTATTTATCGATTTATTTAACTTGTCTTAAAGAATATTTCGATCTATTAATGTTTGCAGTATGGAAGACAAAATATCGAGTACGTGAAGAAGAGAAATGGTACTTGGGAACAGGAGGAGAACGAGAGCGAGGACGAGGGCGGTGGATTACACGGCATAACGGAAAATCACAAAAAAACCAATAACATCGATAAGATGAACAAAATACAGAACGGATGTCCCGGCAATACGGTTATAGCTAGATCAAAAGATCTCATACTGGTGCCGGGGCCGGACACTCATCAGAACAATAAGAATCACGTTGAGAATTCGAAATCCGTAGGAGACTTGGTGGACGTAGGTAACGAAAGAGAGGTAAATTTTGTAGTATATTAAGATAACAGCAAAAAATGTATATATGCGCGCACACTGAAGTCATATAAATTTATGTAAATTCTAGTTCACGGTATCTTGTCCCAGTCAAAATGTATAAGCTTTTGCTGATAAACGGAGCATACATTTTTAGCATCTTTCAAAATATTTGAATTTTTATGACGGAACGTTCGAGTTTTTAAAATGTTTCATTAAAACTCATATCTCGAAAACAGTTACCTCATTGACAACACTAAATAACCAAGAATCCTCGGTTTTTGTAGCCAACAAGAAACTTTTAAAAAAATTCTAAACTCAATGTACCTGTTGGCATCGCACAACCTGACTATGAGAAATGATTTCAGATTTTTTTTTCTTTCTCGTGGCTGGATTGGAATGGAATGCCTCGTATAAGGATGTTTGAATTGGTATTGGTTGGTTCGAAACAAAAATGATTAATGTTTATTGTGAAAAAATAAAATTCACAATTCTATTTAAATAAACACACATTTCTACCTCCGCATTCTTTTCCCGTGGGCAAAGACCATGAAAATATGGTCCAATGCGTGTGCGATAAACTAAATTCCAACTTCGCATGCAGGGCATATTGTTCCCTTTTCACCGTAATTTTCATCGTGGACAATCGAAAAAGTATTGTCGGTACCGTGTTAATAACCAGGCGATACATACCTTCATTTGTTTCAGCATAGTTCGGTCGAAACCGAGTCCGCGGTAACTCTCAAAGGTGAATTTGATACGGCAGTATGTCTCGACTACATAAGAGCCGGAGTGGAGGCAATAATAGAGGACGAGGTCACGTCGAGATTCGAGGCTGAAGAGCTGAAAGTGAGTTTTTTTCCTCGAATGAAATTCGTCTGAAATCGAGTTGGAACGTCACAATTTTCACAATTTTATGCAGAAATTTGTTATATATATATATATATATATATATATTTTTTTTTTGTTGACCAGAACTGGAATCTCTTGACGAGGACAAACAGGCGATATGAATTCATTTCGTGGAAACTGACTGTGATATGGATGTTTGGATTCTGCATGCGGTACTTCTTTCTTCTGCCGCTCAGAGTATTCATTTGCTTCGTCGGGGTAAGCGGATAATTTTTAGATATTACTAAATCGCAAACGCAATCCTTTTACATTGAATTTCTACACATTGCACCAAACTGGTTGAACAGATTCGAAGAATGGTGCACTCTACAAACCCTTAATGCACAAGGTTATCCCCATTATCTCGTTGTTAGTCGTTCAACGGTCTTCACACCAAATTGTAAAGACATGATAATTACAAGAAACGATAAAAATTTATTTCTTTCCAATGATCGTTAAAAGGTTAAAATACTGTTTTTTTGACGACTCAGTGAAGCATTGCCAAATTTTTTTCGACATTCTCGTAGAGTCAACAGGGTCGTTACTGCGTCGATCCGTCGTTTTTCACTTAAAAAGAAATTACTCTCACTCAACGGTTTGGGTAACATCATTATAAAAACGAAACATGTACAATGCATCAGTAACTAACGCGAAAGCATATTTAGGTATTGTATCTCGTTGTCGCGACGTTCTTCATCGGTTTCTTGCCGGACGGCGGTCTCAAAATTTGGGCGTACGACTATGCGTTCAAGACCTCTTTCAGGATAATGTCGAGATCGTTGTCTAGCGTTATTACAATCCACAATCCAGAGAACAAGCCAAAGACCGGAGGTATGTGCGTCGCTAATCACACATCGACGATCGACGTTTGCATCCTATCGACGCAGACTACTTTCTCATTGGTAATATATAGAAAAAAAATAAATAAGACCATAAGAATGGATTGCTACGTGCAGCAGCTGTGTCTCGGGGATCTAACGGGTCATCGTCGCTACATTGGACTTTATATCGCATTCGTGTTTAAGATCGGTGTTCTCATTCGTTATGTTTTTTCCCGCCCTAATTGGAAGGAGGAAGGTAAAACGGATTCCCGGGGCAAACCAAACCCATGTTCCCCATCTGAGATGAGACTCGTTTATTTTCTGTCTCCAAAAATTAATTAAAATAGATCTTTTGCCGCGGGGTTTCGTTTTACACCGCTCTCTCCGATCGTCATTGAATTACCATTACGGTCACTCATCGGTATAAATTCACGCTTGAAATGTTATCGTCTCCATGTATCGTTCGTGATGTTCTTTCAGGTGAATGTTTATTATTACATCATCAAATGTCCGCTCAAAGTTTCTCTCACTATGTTCAACTTTTTGGTGCTGTTTTATTTTTATTATTTTGGTGCTGTTTTATTGATGAAGTCACACATTTAAAAAATATCTCTTCCAAATAATTTGTCTCGTGTAATAATTTCCCGTATTTTATCGACGTTCTACAAACTGTTTGTATGTTTATGCCTCGATCGGCAGGAGGATAGTTAAAATTAAAAAAAAAAAACTAACAGCACAAAGTGAGAAAGGCTCTGAGCATCGAGTAAGAACGTTGCAATACGTTGTAGCGATGTCCGCGGATGTCGAAGAGTAGAATAAACGGTGAATCGATGGTACTCAGGTCTGGAGATTGTTAATTTTCAGGTGATGTGGCTGACGATGTGTACAGCTATAGTCGGCTATTTTACGGAGGGTAGCTTCAAACGGTGGCTGAACTACAATGTGTCGATAATGTGTTTCGCGGTATTGTCCAGCGCTCTTTCCTCGGTTATTACCTACCACAACCCTGAAAATCGACCGATGAGAGGCATTTGCGTCGCTAATCACACCTCGCCCATTGACGTACTTGTCCTCATGTGCGATAATTGCTACTCCCTGGTATGTCCATTTGCATATATATCGTTGCACTTATTTATTTTTTCCATTAATATACCAGATATCGCACGTAAAAAATAAATAAAAATTCTTTACACGAAGACTCGATATTAGCGTACTTATCGAAAGCGTAATTCAAGCCCCGCTGGGTACGAAGGTTTCATCGAATTTTGAACAAACGGTGCACCACTAATAAAACTAATTGTCATTGCTTGTGTTATCTCGTCTCTGCTGTCTTTGTTACGTCTCGGAAAAACCTTGCAAATTCGATAGAAGCGCGAAGAAAAAGAAACCAGCTTGTAAATGGGAATAAAAATGTTACACATTTTAAGTCGTTTTAATTGCATATGATAAGGTGAAAATATTGATTTTGTTTTGGCGTTGTCAATTTTGAAGGAATACTCATACAAGGCGGACTTTCATTTTGCTTTATAGTAGGGCGTTGTTAACAGAAAAAAAATTATCTAAGAAAAAAAAATTGTAAACTGTCGACTTGCACGGTTCGCTGGATGCATTATTTTATAATAATAAATATATATCGATGATCCAATGCTCTTGCGGTATTAATTCATCGATATATCAACGAGTGCTCGATTGACATCGAAATTACTCATTTACATCTGATTCACTAGATCGGCCAGAGGCACGGCGGTTTCTTGGGAATTCTCCAAAGGGCTTTGGCTCGCGCGTCACCACATATATGGTTCGAACGTTCGGAAGTTAAAGATAGGGAGGCGGTGACGAAAAGGTAAAAAAAGAAAATAAAAAGAACCACGGCGATCAATAGCAGTGCGCCGCTTCGTTCGAGTCCGTGATATCTATAAATCTGAAAATATTTTATTCTGTCTCCAGGTTAAAGAAACATATTTCGGATCCTACGAATCCACCGATTCTCATTTTTCCTGAAGGAACGTGTATCAACAATACGTCCGTAATGCAGTTTAAAAAGGGCAGCTTCGAAGTCGGCGGTATTATTTATCCTGTAGCTATAAAGGTAAACTGTATGCTCCCACACCTTCGTATATAAGGCATTCTCCGCCAACTCGATCACAAAATTTACAGCGGAATTAACGATGTCGCATTCAACGAGAAAGAATTATTTTGATTTTTTTTTTTTTTTTTTTGCTGAAAATACACTTTCTGATATAATAAAAAATTTAACACAGAACAGATCCGAAAGAGTCAAGAAAAAAGTGGCCGAGTTGGTGGAGAATGCCTTATATAAAGGCGGCACATTTAAAGAAAATATAATAATAATAACAACAATAACTACTTGCTTCCTTTGCAGTACGATCCACGTTTCGGTGATGCATTCTGGAACAGCAGTAGATACACGATGATTCAGTATCTATACATGATGATGTCGAGTTGGGCGATCGTCTGCGACGTTTGGTATCTTCCACCGATGTACAGAGAGCAGGATGAGAGCGCCATAGACTTTGCGAACAGAGTGAAATCTGTAATAGCGAGGCAAGGTGGTCTCGTCGATTTACAGTGGTGAGTTAATTTCGGATCTTTCATTTCGCGCTGCTCGACCGTCATTAATATTTTCCATTATATATCGACCGTCTGAAAATCGAAGGACATAAAATTTCAATTTTTATTAACAGCGAAATATGCGCTTCTTTGATTTATCCAATCACAATAGTTTAATAAATTACCGATTACTTTGCTTATTGAAATCAGTGGAAACTTGAATGCGCTTTGTAGGATTTCCGTTCTACGGTTATTGACGTAGAACGGAACAAACAATGAAAACCGAATAAAATGCTTATTTTATTTTACTTCAGGGACGGTCAACTAAAGAGAATGAAGCCGAAGAAGGAATGGAGAGAAAAACAGCAAGAAGAATTTAGCAAACGACTCAAAGTCGAATAGGCCACCCGCTCTCGCGGCTTCTAGTCTTTCAACATCATCAGCTCGCGTTGCGTGGTTGTTATCCGTCGTAATCGAGATGCATTTCCGGTTCGTGGTTTCCAATAACTCGCGACTCTCAATAACCATCCGCGGACACTGTATTCTCGCGATTCTTCGTTATTTTCATGTCCGAACAATATTACCGCATAGACGAGGCCATCTCGCTCATTACGCCATCGTCGTTCACTGCGTATTCATTTACAGCAACGATTCAATTTTTCTTCACAAAGAAGATGCTCTCTGCTCTATCACGCTGAAGGAGATTCATTCGGATACATTGTTGGCCTAGTATAATCTCTGATGAGGAGTCAATGTATTTTTTTTTTACCACGTTACCAACTTATTCACTCGACTATTAGATTTTAATGATTATCGTACCGCAGATGGCTTTTCGTGGATCACTCGGTGCCCAAAAACTCCACGATATTTTTCAACCATGTAAAAGCACAAACTTGGAAGAAATGATAAAACAAAGAACCATTAAAACGGCGCGATTTCGCTGTACATGGAATCGGTACGAATTTAATATCTACGCATGGATAAGGCTGTTGGTACGGTACTGAATTCGGTGCCGAACCGGTTAAGTTATGATTTTTCGCATGAATGATAATATTTCACAAATGTCCTTATTTATATTCATGTTGCCGAGAGGTATCGATAGTTCATTGAAAACTCGATTGATAATCGAGATTCCCCGAAATTGTAAAATAGCATTAATAGTTATTAAAATGTCATCCTAGTTTCATAATCTATGAAAGCCGTGGGTGTTATAGAATAATATGTGTATATTAGGTAAAATACGATAACTGCTAACTTTATTCCATGCTACTCAAATTGTTATTAATTACTTTCCACTGTTTATTTGCGTTGACGATTTGTACATTTCGTTTGATCGTCGTATGCTAATTGATGACTACTAAGAGTGAAAAGGAAGAACAAACGAAAGAAATAGCTAATGAATGGTTGTGTTATAATTTAATCGTTTAAGATATATATATTCTTCTCGGGCTTTTAGGCATTAGGTTTCGTTATCGCAATGCCAAAAATTATACCTAGTATATTTTACTACTTTTATATTTAAAAAACAAAAACAAAAAAAAAACGAGACATCATTGAAAAATTATCAATCTCGGGTGTTAACTTTTCACCAGATTTATCGTAGATTTTTTCCTTCGATGTTTACCTCAGAAATTGTACTAACTAGGAAATTGTTGTCGATGATCTTTATATACGTGATAAACTAAAGAAGAAAAAGATACATCATCAAACTCACCGATATACAGTCACTGGACTTTTTTCAAAATTAAACAAGAAAACAAATGAACGTGTACATTTCCATAAAACGAGTTTATGATAATCGTGCAAAGTATATATTGTGTATAGGGTGAGGATACGTTTAGCTGGCATCAATTTTCATTAGCAATGTTAATATTATCGAACTATTGCGAACATTATTTTAACAGTCGATATCTAAGTAATTGTGAGAAATTGCAGAAAAAGAAAAGCCGAAGAGAATTATAACCATCGAATGCACGGTGCCCCCGATCCCGTTGTCTTGTTTCGTTATCAAAGTGGGCAGGGCCATATACATATATTTTTGTAAAGTTCTACTATTTAAAGAAAACAGTAGATAATCGTAATAATGGAGATAAAAGTGTCACGTACCTGCATCGCTAAGATAGAATCCAACTAACGAAGGAAAAACAAAACACAAAAAAGTAAAAGCACTTTTATTTCAACCGAATGGATACTCCTGTACGTGTGAGAATGTATTAAAAAAAAAAAAAAAAAAAAAAAACTAGTCATGCGTGCTTCTGCCGTGAAAGGTTAATTGTGGCGTTAATTATCCTATTCTGATGTTTGTCGAAACTCGAAGGTTCCGGCTGCGTGGCATTGTACTTGACATTTTTAGAGAGATTTTTTAATTGCTAACGTTCAGTTAACAGTGGAGATGAATTTACAAACGATTGATGTATCGCTCCGGAAAACAGGCAGTTTGACTATATTCCGTTCAGATGGACGGTTTATTAAAGTTTCATTTAGACATCGTGTCCTTAGCCGTACTCCAAAATTTATCTCGCATATATCGAAACCTAACAGCATTAGTCACCGGTATCCCCGAGAGTTTCCGAATGGTTTTGTATGAATCGGCCATAAAAAAAAGAAAAAAATTAATAAAATAAAGAATGTAATTGTTGAAACGATACTATACTTTTGTTATGAGGATCGTCCCTAATATTCGTAGATTGTACAATTCAGTGACAACACCCGCTTCAAGCTTGTTATGTACAATCATTTTTATTCAAGTTTATCAACTATGACACGTAACAATGCTATAAGAGTTCCAATATTTTCAAGCCGATATTTCTGTGGCTTCCTTCAACTGGGAAGCTTCCTCTTCCTTTTGCTTTCTGTACAAATCGAGCAACTTTTCTGTCGCAGTCTTCTCCCGTCTTGGTGCAGCACCCAGCTTGTCCTGTATACGTAAACACACAAACATATGTAGACAAAAAGTGTCTCCTCACAGTAATAAAGCAAGGTACTCACATTGGGGAACTCTGCAAGATTGAGAGACGGATCTTTGAAGGTAAACGGCGTCCATGGTCCCTGAATCGACGGAAAGTCTGTGTGCCACATTTTTCTTATTCTGAGAGCCGAACCATCGTCGTCTTGAGTTCTCATCAATTCCATCCACTTGGCTATATCTTCTCTTATAAAATTGCTAACAGGGAGCCAGTGATACTCGCCGTTGACTTGACCAAACATAATACAAAGACCAGTGTCAATATTTTAAATATTCAAAATTAAAAAAAAAAAAATTATTTGTGTTTCTACTTCTGAGGTATATTCGTGAGTTTTTACCTTTGTTCCCCCCTATCTTGTTCCTACTCTACCACTATTTATTCCAAAATATTTCTTTCACTTGACGATTATGCCAAGATTAACATAATATTTTATATACTTGATTATTCAAAGATAAATATTGAGATCTTTGAGTAACTCACGATACTCAGCCTTAATGACGGGTGCTCTGTGTCTCCTCGGTTTAACGTAAACTACTACCCCAGGATTGTCCTTGGCAAAATTAACCAAATCGTTCTCCAAGAAGTCTCTGAAAAGTAATTGGCATAATAATGTTGGCAAAAAGGTGTTTTTTTAAATATCTTTGTCATTTTTTTTCGTTTAAAAATTTGACGAACCATAATGCATCATAAACAAAAGGTAAGTTATAAATAATTAAACAGAAATTTGTTTGCCGGAATAAAAAAAAAATTTGAAGATGAAATTTTTCACACGTTTTGATACAGTTAAGTGTTGAACGGTTGAAGAAACAATTTTTATTTGTTGTATTTCTACAGGAAAGCAGGACGGTCAACGGATTAACTAATAAACCAACGACGAAGAAAGCAGTAAATGAGTGTCGCGCCGTGATAACTGTGGCGAAAGCCGCGTCAGTCGAGCACGTTGAAGAATATATTGTACAAACGCATTTCTGATAAGAATAATAAAATTTTTGTTGAACATTCACGAACTAGATAGGGTTATGATTTCGTTTTTTGTTCTCGAAATTTACCTCATTCCTCTGCTCGATCCATGGCTTTTACAAAACTTCAATGTCACTCGTTGCAACTGACACACGTATCGTCCTATACCGTTGTTCAAAGCTGCACGAGCGAAGCCCGATTTCATATACAAACTGTGATTCGACATGTTATAAAATTAATGTTTTACCGGACGAGACAAACACGAGACTTGCGGCTTCTTAATCTCCGATACTTCTTCTGCTACTTCAGGGTGGGGGGTTTCTTCGGGTTGGCGCAAGCGCCTTTTCCCATTTGGCCATCACAGTAAGCCGTTGGGTTTGCAACACTGGTTGTAGGTGGGAGGCTTGCCGTCACTTGTCCAAAATCTCATAATCCCGAACGCTCCAAATGCCCGAAATCCATTTAACCGATGTAGCGTTTGCCCGAAGTTTTAATCTACCGAAGGACTAGAATACCGAATGTTCATTCGTCCGAACGATCAAAATCCCGAATTATTATTTTGCCGACGCCCCATAATCCCGACGGATTAATATACCGAAACATCAATTGCCCGAAATCCATTCGCCCGACGACTCATTTGCCCGAAAATCTGTTTTACCAGCGTAGAGCTCTTGGTTATCGACGTACGCTACGTAGGCGGATGATAAATTGGCATCCTACAATACAAATCTATAGTCGCCTCGACAAGACATCATCCAAACCTTGCACTGACAACGAGTTACTTTACACATATCGTATCATCTTAGGAATACGGTCATGATATCAATCGTCCAATCGTTCAAAATAAAAACGGTGTATGGCTTATGCACAAATATAGTAATTTATCGCGAGGACGTATCGTATACGTACTCCTATAGATAAAACACCGCGGTGTTACCAATGGTACGATAAAACGGTGACGGTAGCAATGGTCCGATGCCCGCCCCACGGCATTTGTGCATAAGCCGTACGCCGTTTGTATTTTGAACGATTAAACGATTGATATCATGACCGTATTCCTAAGATGATACGATATGTGTAAAGTAACTTGTTGTCAGTGCAAGGTTTGGATGATGTCTTGTCGAGGCGACTATAGATTTGTATTGTAGGATGCCAATTTATCATCCGCCTACGTAGCGTACGTCGATAACCAAGAGCTCTACGCTGGTAAAACAGATTTTCGGGCAAATGAGTCGTCGGGCGAATGGATTTCGGGCAATTGATGTTTCGGTATATTAATCCGTCGGGATTATGGGGCGTCGGCAAAATAATAATTCGGGATTTTGATTGTTCGGACGAACGAACATTCGGTGTTCTAGTCCTTCGGTAGATTAAAACTTCGGGCAAACGTTACATCGGTTAAATGGATTTCGGGCGTTTGGAGCATTCGGGATTATGAGATTTTGGACAAGTGACGGCAAGCCAGGTGGGAGAGCGCAAGGCGCGAAATTTAAAAGAGCAATTTTGCAGGCTTTGAGGAATTGGAGCAAAGACCGTAGAGTTTGAAGGGATGCCGCGGCCACAAGGGTGAAAATAGTGATAGGAGGGTGAAATAATGGGCGTTGTCGCTTGAGGGAGTTGAGTACGGCCAGTCTTTGATCGGAGAATTTGGTGCAGTGCCAAAAGATGTGATCGAGGTCTTCGTCTGCTCTGCCACAAGAGCAGAAAGGAGACGGAACAATGTTTTTGCGATGGAGGCTAGCTTTGAGATTGTAGTGTGTGATGTACGAATTTTCGTCGTCCTATTATTTCCTCGCTCGAGATGGCGCGAGAGTCCGTTTCGCCTGTGATGTACAATTTTTCGTCGTCCTATTATTTCCTCGCTCGAGATGGCGCGAGAGTCCGTTTCGTGTGACGAGCGCTCGCTCGCACGAACTCCCCACTTCTCATGGCGCGATAATTTAAATACGAACTCTATCATTTTAATGCGCTCACTCATAGATATACACACATTTGTTCTCTGCATGGTAGCGTAACTGTAAACTTTCGAAATATGTTAAGTCAGAACCTATAAGAACGAACGTGACTCTCCAGCGAAGGGAAAGATTAACCTTTTATGTTTTTTTCTAAGAGAAAAACCCTCATATACCTTTTTGTCAAAAAGACTCGCATTTAGAGCTCGAAAGCCTTGTTGTTTTACGACCGCTTCGAAAAACAGCCGTACCCGGAGACAAAGCCGAGGGTTTTCTACGGAGTACATAGAAAAAGCTCTTGACTCGGCGAGCTGCTCGGTGGGCTCAGCCTATGTAGGAAAAGTATAAGAAAGCCGGAGCTATCGCGCCGGCGCTACCTCATGCGGCCAATCAACGGTCAAGTTTCTATCCCCAACTACCATCTAACGAAAACTCTTAATTTTTGGAGGAGACAGTTGATCTGAGATCTTCGAGTCGCGACGTTCTTCTAGAGTCACTCGGAAAATCTTGCACGGTTCCCTTCGCTTGTACAGAGTTAACAAATCGTTGTAGTTGCGATACTACGTTGTAATATAATACAAGTTGTGTTAAACTATATTTTAGTTGGTTATTTTGTGAATTGATAGTCGTGATATTGTGTTTTATTCATTCGGCGGACAAATAATTAAATTGCTACGTTTGAAATCGTAATAACGTGTCTTTATTAATATAACATATGTTTAAACCTTTAATAAATCTCCCGCGTTAAGAGTCGGATTTTAATTCGCTAGGCAGCAACGAATCAACATTCGGAGTCCGGAATATAAAAGTTACCAGCCATCCAATCGGATCGGCCCGTAACATTCGCCCGTGGAACACGAAAGTGTTCGACTCGCGGTGCGCGGGAATTACGAAAAGGAGTTATTAGGGTATTTGTGGAGAAACCCGAAAACTCGGAGGGACAAAACGTTATGGTTGAAGTTTTCAACTGATATTCAATATATTGTTACAGACTTGCTCAAGAGCTTGATGCTCACAGCTTGAAATTCAAACGTATTCTGGTCTTTCAATTTTGTATCAATTTTCTTTGCGATGATTTTCGACGATGGTCCTTCCTCGATATCCAAGAGAAGGGGTGGTTCGACCCCTCCAGTCAGTGCGTTATCCAGTCGCGGGCCGGGGCCTGCCTCCTTCGTGGAGTCCCGCCGGGGTAGATGCTGAGTCCGCTGGTGGTCCGAAGGGAAGCTGGTGAGGGGCATCTGCATAATTTTATGAGTTTGGACCTTTTCTTTGCAGACCCTAAAACAAGCCTAAGTTCTTTCACTGCATTCCTTTTCTTCGGGTGAAGTGTCCACATCTAGCATCCATCCTTGGAGGAAAGTTCTGCGCTCTCGATGGTTTATCCGAATTACCCTCTTCTATAGAAAGTTCGCGTGTGACCATTCGTGCTTCATAATAACTATTTGATTTTTGCTCGCATGACTTATATTCAAACCAGACAAATCGCGCCCCACGTATAATGCGACTATCGATTAATATCGTGGTTACCAATTAGATACGTTACAAGTGATTGGATCTGATTCGTGTTACAGTGACTATTAGTTCTCGAGAGAGGTGTTTATTGAGGAACCATGGTTTGTGAGAGTCTGGCGAGTAAAATAAGTTGTGGTATTGAGCACCCTTTAGTCGTCCGCAGGCCACAAAGAAACGATGAGAAGCCTCGCCTCTCATAGTATTAACTTTGGGATGGAGGTCAGTATAGCGAAGGGGACGAGAAAGAAGAGCGTCGGATGAGATGGCAGACTTGGCCAGCCCGCCGGCCTCTTCATTGCCAGATATCCTGCGATGAGCAGGGATCCAAACGATTCAAGTGACCAGGCCGGACTCGTCGAGCTGTTTCAGACAGAGTTGAATATCAAATAGTATCGATAAGGAGTGAGAGTGAAAGTAGTGAGATGATAGAGAAAGGATAGTAGATAAGGAGTCTGAAAAGATGGCGGAGAGAGGGATTTGTTGTTCCTTGATAATGCGAAGCGAGGAAAGAATGCAAGGGCCTCAGCCGTAAAGGTAGAGGCATATGACGAAAGTTTAAATTTCTCTGAGATGGAGAGCGAGGGACAATGGAGACCGAAGCCTACATATCGAGCATCGCCGGTCTTGGAGCCGTCGGTGTAGAAGCAGGCGTGGGTGGAATATTTAGTAGATAGGAGATGTTGAAATTCGTGGTTCGGGTGGCTGCAATCCCGGAGTAGAGAGCCGGTGCTAAAGTCTAGCGGGAGGTCTCGGAAGTGAATGTCGTATGGAAAGTCGAAATAGGGAACGGTGTTCATTGAGGTGGCAATTAAAGTTTTGAAGCGGACGATCATTGTGAAGATGCTGTAGAGAACGAAGAGTTTCTTGATATTGTGATGGTTTGAGTAGTTGATGGAGTCGTGGCGCGTGTGGAGTTTATTAATGGTCATCGAGTTCTATTGCGCGAAGCACTTTAAGATGTATTTGTTTGCACAAAATTTGAAGCGGATTCTTAATGGAGATTCGTGGGCTTCCGCTAGAATAACTGTAGTGGGTGTGGACATCCGCAGGCCCAAAGCGAGACGTAGAGCGTGGTATTGAATTTTGGAGTCTCTTGCAGGCCGAAGTTATTGGGGAAGTAGGTGTGTGAGCCGTATTCAAAGATGCTCCTTACGAGAGTCCGGTAGATGTTGATAAGAATTTGCGGGTCAGCCCCCCAGCGTGTTCCCCGTAGGGCTTTGATGATGCAGAGTACCTTCCGGCCCTTTAGGATTATGTGGTTGAGATGGGCATTGCCCAGTAGCCTGTAGACCAGTATAAGACCAAGGAATTTGACCTTGTGAGTGGAGGTGATTCAAGAATCCAACAGTCTAACGGAGGCGGAGGTGGGATCGAAGATCTTTCTAAAACCACTAACTACGACTTCTCTGGTGAGATGGAGAGCTTTCTGTTCAGAAGGTAGTCGTTGATGTTGAAGAGGCTTTATTCGAGATTACAGAGGGCGTTTTGAAGAGAAGGCGATCTACAGAATGTCGCGATGTCATCTGCAAACTGTATCATTTCACAGTCCGGATGTAGGTCGGCCGCCCCGCGAACGTGGATGTTAAATAGGATCGGGCTCAAGATATCACCTTGCGGAACGCCCTTGTAAGAACAGAAGGGCTCTGAGGGCTCGCCCCCGATTATGACGCGAAGACGGTGAAAGGAAAGAAGATTCCATACGAAGAGGCAGAGGTTGGCTGAAAGCCCAAGGTCTTTGAGGTCGTTTGTTAAGATGTTCGGGTCGACATTATCGAAGGCGCTCTTAATATCGAGGAATAAGGCGGCTGTATATTCTCGACGGGCGAAGCCGGTGCAAATTTCTATGGTGAGAATCGCGGGGTTGTCCGCGCGTGAGCGGGATTTCCCGAAGCCAAATTGAGTGGGCGGCAACAGCCGGTGATTTTCTATCCATTACATTAAGCGCGAAAGGATTAGCTTTTCCATGAGTTTTAGTGCGCAAGATGCTAAAGATATTGGTCGGAATTTGCCAGGTGTAGCTTTCGGGAGGAGGAAGATGAGGAAGTCTTTCCACTCCTCGGGAAAATGGTTGTCGGATAGGTTCTGGTTGAAGACATTGAGAAGGAGGACAAGAGTACAGGGAGGAAGACTTTGTAGAATAGAGTATGGAATTTGATCGGTGCCGGGAGAAGAGTTTATTTTTTTTCATAGTGTTCCGGGCAATCTTCAGTTCATTGTAGGAAAATTGAGTGTCAAAGAAGGAACATAAGGGTAAGCTGAAGAAGGGGGCGGCAGAGGGTTACAGTTGCAAGGGTAAGGGAGGGCAGAGAGTGGTTATTGCGTCCAGCATTTGTAGTTGAGTAGTCCTTTCCATTTTGTTGGCATTGGAGGGTGTAGATAGACTTTTGTTCTTGAATATTTTTATTTTCATCCAGATATCCGAGATAGACAATGCTGTTGAGAGATTCGCAGTATTGTCGAAAACCGTCGCGTTTTGCAGTCCTTAGTGTTCGTTTAGTTTTTGCTGCTGTTTTTTTTTGTAATGGAGGTAATTATCGTAGCTGGTTCGGGACCGGTACGCCGCTAGTGCATTCTTCCGATTTTGGACGGCGTTGGAGCAATTGGCGTTCCACCACGGGGCCGGAACAGGAGCATTATGCTTTGGTTTCCCGAAGGAATGCCTGTTACACGCCGAACGGAGTTCTTCTTTTTTTGCTCCCTCGCCGAATCTAAAAAAACCTGAAACAGAAATAAAAACTGTATTAATATATATTACTCGCAAATTAGAACTAATCTATATACTTAGCCAGCGACGTGCCACTTCCGGCAACGTCTCGGTTCCCTCGTTGCCTCGCCGGGACGCGTATACCTGGAAAATAAAAATAGAAATTAAAATACCGGTCAGTAGAAAAAGAGTATTGCAATAAAACCATACAAACATACGCGAAAAACCCCTCGCGTGCAGATATAGCCGTAGAATCGATCGAGCTTCTCGACCTATCACGTGTCCAACGTCGTGGTATTGTCAATTGGCGCCCAACGTGGGGCCTAAATTAAAAACAGTTGTTTTTAGCTACCCCGCGTAAACCCCTACCGACCGAGTTACCGCGTAACCCTCGAGAATTACCGTCCGTAAATCGGTTCGAAACACGTCTAAATGCCGCAGGTAAAACATACACCTCCCGAACCCCGAAAATCGGCACGGATTCTCGGAAAACCCCCGTCTTCGAACACACCGTCTCCACGGATCGGGAGAACGCCTAAAAAAATATTAGTTTCCAGCCGAGTTAAACGTACACCGCCCGTGAGCATCGGAAATTCGCGTTCGAGGCAATCACTTCCGGGAGTGGAAAAACACCCCGTGGCGCCCAATTACGTCCAAACACCACCGCCAAACGGTGAAGCAACACCGGGAAGCGCGCGCGGTGTAAACAACACCGGTTTAAATACTTCCGGTCTAAACGCTTCCGGACCGAGTACTTCCGGTTTAATTACCGTATCAGGTAACGCCGGCCTAAATGATATCGGATTAAATACCCCCGATCAAAATAATTTCGGAACACATAACTCCGGACGAGATATTCCCGGTATAAACAATCCACCTCCACTAGACGCGATGGCTGACACTAATGCCAATGCGCGACCCAATCCCCTGGGCGGATTGGAAAATCTGGAGGCCTTGCTACGCGCAATTAACGAAGCGCCAAGGGTTCCGCTACCCACATACGCTGGGGTCGATCACGAAGATCCCAATACGTTCTTGACGAGGCGCGAGGAGTATTTCGTGTCCGCACGAGGTCCCCACTCGGCTAGAACGAAAACTGCCGCCTCCAGTCTTCACGGAGAAGCCGAAAAATGGTGGTCGTGTTACCAGCCACTCGACTTTGACTGGAATAATTTCCGAGAATTACTGCTAAGTCGGTACGATTCTCCCGCGGTAATTTCTGGGATAAACGCCCAGCTCTTTTCGCGTAAACAAGGCGAAAAGGAGCCTGCGGGCATTTTTCTACAGCAGAAGTATCTTCTTTACCAGCGGATCCGCGAAGGGGACGCCGAAGAAGCAAAAGTTGCTACCTTGCTCGAGCTACTACGCCCCAGCTTGAGACTGGCGGTTAGGCCCGCAGCGCCACGAACCTTGGCCGAACTAAACTCGAAGGCTATCGAGATGGAGCACGATCTCCTGGAACAAGCTCCACCGAATAAACCGAAGAGAGAAGCAACAGACCGTCCTGCGGAAACTAGACCCGCCAGACCAGCCGCGGAAACAGTCCAGCCTCCATCTTGCTGGCATTGCCCGGAACGGCATTACCACCGTGACTGCCCAGTGTTGGCAAGGAAAAACGCGGAACGCAACGCTAATCCGGGAAACAGACCCGGGGTGGCAGAAGCGCCGAACCCTGCCGCCCACCTCCAGAATTAGGCTTGACTGAAGAGAGCATCGGTAGAAATAAATTACCACACATCTGGGTAATTTTAAACGGCCAAGAGGTCTGCGCCGCTATCGACTGCTTCGCCAGCCACTGCTTTGTCCAGCCTCACCTGTTGCCACCTGGACAACACATCACACCTCACACGGGTAATGCGACTCACCGGAGAAACCACGTTCAAGATCATAATCCATGGCCACGTGTTAGACGTACACGCGTGGGTGGCTCCAGACGCTAGAGAGCCGCTGATTTTAGGATACCCATGGCTAGTTCAACAACATACCGTTACCGACTTGAGATCAGGCTCTGCAGTACCTGCAGAGACGCCGGAAACAATCAACATCGAGGAATTCCAGCATGGCATCCCGGACGAATGGCACGAAGCATTTCAAGCGCTCTTCCAAAGGCACGTCCGATTCTTCAAACACACGGGAAGACTACTGCAAACTCAGAGCACTAAGCATGAGATAAAGCTCACTTCCGAGCAAGCCTTTCGCCTCCAGCCCTATAAATACTCGGCGGAAAAGGCACAAATCATCCGCGAGCAAATTGAGGCGATGCTTGCAGACGGCATCATCGAGCCATGCACTTCCCCTTACAGCTCACCCATCGTGATTGTGAAGAAGAAGGATGGACGCCCGAGATTCTGCGTGGATTACCGAAAACTCAATTCCATCACGGAAGATGTAATGCAGCCCATGCCTAAAATACATGAGGCACTGAAGGAACTCGGCGTAGCAAAGGTCTTCTCCACGATTGACTTGAAGAGCGGGTATTGGCAGATCCCGATGGATCCTCCCACAAAACGGCTTACCGCCTTTTCTGCCCCAGGGGGTGGCACGTACCAATTTCGGGTGATGCCGTTCGGCCTCAAGAACGCACCGAACACCTTCCAACGGTTAATGAGCCAGGTTCTAACCGGGTACATCGGTACAATATGTATTGTGTACCTCGATGACATTACAATATTCTCCAACACCTGGGAGGATCACCTTCAGCATTTGACACTAGTACTAGAGAGACTAGCGCTGCACGGCCTTACCTGCGCCATAGAAAAGTGCCATTTCGGTAAAACCGAGTTAAAATACCTCGGGCATACGGTAACCTTAACCGGAAACGAGGCTCAGCAGGAGCACGTCGGCGTCATCATGGACTTCGCAACTCCGAAAACGAAGAGGGATGTCCAGAAGCTGATGGGAACATGCAACTGGCTACGAGACTACATTCCACAATTCGCCACCCTGACCATCCCGAGAACCGATGCACTCACCGGGAAAGATAGATTTCAGTGGACCGACGCCGCACAAAAGGCGTTCGACAATCTCAAGAATGAGATAAAAAAGCCATTAAAGCTTGCAAGACCGGATCCAACGCTCCAGTACGTCCTGCAGACCGATGCAAGCAAGATCGGAATGGGAGCCGTCCTATACCAACTGACACCGGAAGGAAATAAGAACATCATCAGTTACGCCAGCGCGAAATTCAGTTCGGTCGAAACTCGTTACCATACTAACGAACAAGAATGCCTGGCGGTAGTCTGGGCAGTGAAGAGATATCGCTGCTACCTAGAGGATCATCCATTTATCCTACGGACGGACAATCGAGCTCTGATGTGGCTACGTCGAATGAAGAATGAAAAATCCAAGTTGAGCAGGTGGGCAATCCTACTGGAAGAGCTCAACTACGTCGTGGAACACGTGCCGGGACAAGCTAATTCCCTTCCCGATGCATTGTCAAGAAACCCTGAAGAGGGACCAGTCGGGGATTTGGAAGATCCCAGCCGAATGCTGCCACCGGAACACGCTAACCAACATGAGGAGGAATCGGTGCCTGAAATTTTCGGTATCACCGTGGAACCCCTCATAATCCAAATTATGGAGGATCAGCAATCAGATCCGAGGATCCAGCGTCTCGTGGCAGCCTTAGACCAGGACTCTCCGAAGTACCAATTCATCGACGGCGGCCTATGGAATGATATCCAAGGCACGTGGAAACTACTTGTACTGGAAGACTCGAAACAGCGAGTGCTGCACGAATATCACGACTCCCCCCTCGCCGGACATCCCGGAGCTGACGAGACTCTTCGTGCGATCCAACGACGATTCACGTGGGAAGACCTACGTAAAGACGTGCGAACATACGTACAGAGGTGCCACCTGTGTGCCTGCACCAAGGCCACAAGGCCGCATCATACCGACCAATTCCGGCCTCATCAACCGACTTCTCCTTGGACGACGGTGGCTGTCGATCTAATGGGCCCCTACCCACGCACGGGAAAGGGCAAGAAGTTTAAACTCGTCGTAACGGATCTCTTCTCAAGGTGGATCGAAGCGTTCCCCCTGGGGTCATCGGATGCAACCGTGATCATTAAGATTCTCGATAGAGAAGTCTTCGCCAGGTGGGGATATCCCCGATATTCTCTCGAACAATGGACCCCAATTTGTTAGCCAGAAATGGTTAAACGCCTGCGATAGATGGCAAGCGTAACATTGGACCACGGCGATATATCATCCTCGGGCCAACCCGACGGAGAGAAGAAATCAGGAGATCAAAAAAGGACTCCGTCTTCATTTACAGAATGCCCGGCATAAGGATTGGGATCTACACCTGGAGACAGTGCTCTTCAGCCTTCGAACACGAAAAAATGCCGCTACAGGGTATACTCCCAGCGAGGTACTACTCGGCATCAACCTACGAAAACCGGGAGAATGGAGGTTTCCGCAATCACGAGCGGAAGTCAACACCCGGAACGAGGTAAATCAGCAAATCTGCTGCCATCTAGAACGTTATCAAAAACGTTATTGCTCCAGAGAAGAGCAAGTACCTTCCCGCTACCAGATCGGAGATCTGGTCTACGCAAAAAATCACTCGCTGTCCAATGCGGTCCAAGGAATACACGCCAGATTCACACCTGTGTGGGAAGGACCGTATCCCGTCATCGAGGTAGTACGCGGCGAGGTGTACATCATCAACAGGCGTGGGAAAAACGCCAAAGTACACGGCTCCCAATTAAAGCCTGCATTAGGGGTTGTTGGAAACACCCCGGATTCCCAAAACCAAACGGGGAATCCCCTACAAAAATCGCTAACTCCCTCTAGGGAGCGCGAATGGCCGCACCTGGCCCTTCCTACTACTACTACTCCTACTCCCCGCCCGACTATAAAACCAGCGACGGCGGAGCACGGAGCTTCATTCTCGGCTCAGAGCTCTAACCGAGAACAACTACCTCCCGGATCCAACATGGCGGACCACTGGGAGAACCTACTCGATGATTTGAGTTTCAACAGCTCAGCCAGGGGTTGTCCAGTCCGGACATCGGGATCACATACGCCCGGAACCCCAAGGCACTCAGGGCGAGTGACCACACCACCAGCTGCCGTAGATGCTCCAGGTCGGAGCCCACGGCCCACTACCTCCCGGGGAGCTACCCGGGAGAAACAAGGGAAATGCTGTGTGATTAATCCTACGTTCATATTACAACCGGTTGTATTTTATATTCATAATATTTTATTCATACATAGCTTAAGTTAACGGTTTCACGTTTTTTACATTCGAGCAGGGGGGGGGGCATGTTACAAGCCGCACGGCGTTCTTCTTTTTTTTTGCTTCCTCGCCGAATCTAAAAAAACCTGAGACAGAAATAAAAACTGTATTAATATATATTACTCGCAAATTAGAACTAATCTATATACTTAGCCAGCGACGTGCCACTTCCGGCAACGTCTCGATTCCCTCGTTGCCTCGCCGGGACGCGTCCACCTGGAAAATAAAAATAAAAATTAAAATACCGGTCAGTAGAAAAAGAGTATTGCAATAAAACCATACAAACATACGCGAAAAACCCCTCGCGTGCAGATATAGCCGTAGAATCGATCGAGCTTCTCGACCTATCACGTGTCCAACGTCGTGGTATTGTCATGCCGAGTCGGACACGCTGCGGTGACCGCTTCCTTGATTGAGTCGACGAGTACGGTGTAGCGGGAGGATGTGTTGTGTGACGATTTGAGAGCCAGGACCAGGTCTGCGGAGCCGTCTTGAAGTGTTTTCCGGAAGATGTGCCAGTCTATTTTTGGAGACGTTGGGTCTATGAGTGTAAAAATTTTTTCGTTGGTCCTAGTGATGAAGGTGGATGAGCCGTCGTTGAGCAGGGAAAAGTCGAAGTCTTCGAGAGCGTCGAACAGGGCTCCGCCAGTCGGGCAGGCGGCGGCCCAACCCTACAGCGGATGATGAGTATTGAAGTCTCCTCCAATGAGGACTTTAGGAAAATTTTTGATGGAGTCGAAGAGTTTCCTCCACTCCGTGATGTTGGTTGTAGGGATGCGCGATGTTTGTCGATTAATCGGAGGTGCCGATACTTTTATTCGATTAATCGATTATAGTTACTCGATATTTTTGTCGGGCGATTAATCGATTTTCGATTTTTTTTATGCAACATCGATGTAGCAATCTTAAAGAGATGATTATCTCTTTTAAAAAATGGCTACTTTGTTTTATGCATACCACGCATTTAGGAACGGTTAGCGTTACAGCGAAAAAAATACTTCTATATATTTTGCGACGTAACGACCCTACCCCTTAGTAGTTCTCGGCATTTAGTCTCTAGATAAAGCGATCGTATCCCACCTGTTTTGTGCTTTGGCGCTGCCCGTTCTTGATTATGCTTGGTCACAATTTACCACCATTTATGCTCGCTATCCCAATCAGATATTATTTTGCCGGCCTGCGTTGACCGCCTAAAATCAGGCTGGTCGAGTTACAACGCAAAAGTCGACAAGGGGTCTATGACGAAAAAATTAATCAAACACGCTCGATTCTTCGAGCGAGTAATTAATTAATCAAGGGCAATGGAATCTCAAGACGGTATGGACTAAGTCGTTTTTTTCTCGATAGAGTCTGTCACATAACCTCCAACAACTACAATTTTGTTTAAAATTTCATTATTCTGATTAAAAGTTTTTGTAATTTTGTACAGCGGACCATACTGAATACCCGCAAGGGGCAACAAAAGAACAGGCCACATCAAATGCATCAAGTTCGGGCGTAACTAAGAGCAAACCTGGGTAAGTTCGTTAATCCTTACATAACTGTCGGTGTTTCTTGTAAATGCCTTCTTATTTTCTTATAAGGGTTATTCTAACATACATATCCCTTTGCATTTTAAAGGTCCAAACATTCCAGTGCGGTGTGGCAATACTTTGAGAAAGAGACTAATGTTACAGCGCGATGTACCATTTGCAATAAAGTGTACAAACATAGCGGCAACACAACGAACTTGAATCAGCATCTTTCTCCAAGCCACGCGGTGTTTTATTCAGCGGTGATCGGACAGAAGCGAAAAGTTAGCAGAACTTCGGAATCGAGCGATGACTCGATAGATGATCCACCACAGCCAAAACGAACAAAAGTCAAACCACAGGTAAAAATGTACATAAATAAGTACAAGTAAATAGTCAAGTATAGCACCTTTAATATATATATTCCTTTAATATATACTTTTAATAAAATAACGAAAATAACAAACATTTTTTATCACAGGGGAAGTTGACTAGAATCGACGAAGCATTCGAGCGTACCAACTCGTTCTCGGGTATGTATAAAGTTTTTTAAATCTTGTAAAATAAATGTTTGAACATTTAACAACAAAATTGATTTTATTTTTACAGAGAGAGGCAAGACTTCTGACAAAATTACAAATGCTATTTTGTATATGATCTCGGTTGATAAAATGGCATTATCTACCGTGCAAAACGAGGGCTTCAAGCTGTTGATGAAAACAGTCGCACCTCTGTATACAGTGCCGAGCAGAAAAACTGTGACCAAACTAATAGACCTTCGATATGAAGTGCTAAAAGAGCGCTTTGTAGCCACCCTGAAGGAAGCGATCTCGTATTCTATAACGTGCGACAATTGGACCGATGTCAGCAACCGGAGCTATATCGGCGTTACCATCCATTACATTACCGAAGAAATTAAAATGAAGAATGGATGTGTTGGCGTTTTTCCGATGACTGGAAGCCATACATCGGAGTATATCGGAGAATGCTTAAATTCCGTCATCGAAGCCTTCAATTTGGACAAGTCCAGGATCACAGCAGTGGTTACGTGCGGCGAACATTAAAAAAGCGGTACGCGACTTTGTGGGACGAGACAAACATTTGGCCTGTTTCGCACACACTTTGTCACATCTTGTACCAGACGTACTGGCAGCTATGCCGGCCGTGCGGGAGACAATTTCAAAAGTGAAGGCCATCGTCACAGTTACAAGAAGAAGTGTCGCAGCTTGTGACGAATTAAAGAAGCTACAGATTCGGGACGGCAAAACGGAAGGAACCACATTGAAATTTATTCAAGACGTTGCTACACGCTGGAACTCGACACTGTACATGCTGGAAAGGTTTCTGACTCTCGAGGAATACGTTTATCCAGTTATATCTAAGTGCCCAACAGCACCGGATATGTTGAAACGAGAAGAAACGCAAATGCTGAAAGATGTAGTGTCGCTCATGAAACCAGTCGAGAGTGTTATCACTGAAGTTAGTGGAGACTCCTATCCAACATGCAGCGTTATCATCCCGCTAGTTCACTGCCTCGAAGTTGCTATTCGAGAACGCAAGCCGTCAACAAAGTACGGAGACGAGTTCAAAGAAAAGCTTCAAGCAACGATCGATCGTCGCTTTAAAGACTTCGAATTGCATACAATTCTGGCTATATCAAACATATTAGATCCGAGATTCAAGAAACTTCATTTTCACAGTGCACTGGCTGCTTCTTCTGCAATATCACGAATTAACGATTGTATTAAGAAGGATACCGTTCAAAAAAAGTGCGACAAGGTGCGATCAACCGGCGGAAAAGAACAGTCTCTGGGGCTTTCACGACCACTTAGTCGCGACGAAAGGTGACTTTAACACTCACACCGAAGACGTGAGTTTTGAAGTAAGGCAGTATTTGAGCCAGTCAGTCATCCCTCGCCACGAAGACCCCCTCCAATACTGGTCATCGATGAAACTCGCATTTCCGGCATTGTACAAGTTGGCAATGAAATACGTTAGCATTGTTGGAACGTCGGTGCCATCCGAACGGCTGTTTTCTCAAGCTGGGGACATAAAAACAGACAATCGCAGCAGACTATCCGGTGAGCACCTAAACAAACTGCTGTTTCTCAGTTCGCTTGCACGAAGGGATTGGGGTTTGGAGTGAACGCAAGAGTGTCGTCTGCAACTACGTTGAACGTAGTACGTTCCTAAGATTTTCTCTCCTGTAATGGTAAAAAATGTTCCTCGGCAAATAGTGAGATTTTATTTATAAACGGTGACCAAGTTCCTTTGTTTTTTATTATTCTTGTGTTTTTATACTCTTTTAAGTAGTTGTTTTTATCGTCTGTATACTACTAAATTAAAGGTTTTAAAAAATGACGATAAAGTATATAGATTTGTTCTAAACTGATATAATACTTGACTGTTTTGTTATTCCTACAACCTCGCATTTATTCTACTAAGGCAAACGCGTAAACCCTGCAGGAATGACTATCACTTAAATATGATTATTCATGCAACATTTTGAGAAATATTTTCATTATAGTTGTGAATATTTATGAATTAATAATGATAATTATTTTTTCAGGTACAAGAAATTCAGCTGCAGAAGATAAATGTAGATTGTAAATTATATTAAGCGTTTATATGAATAAAGGTTAAAAAAAATAACCCCCGTCGCTAATCATTTTTCTTTTCGATTAATCGATTTGTCGATGTTTACCAGAAGAAAATCGATTTTTAGAATCGATATTGTTTTCAAGCATCGATTATTTTTTAATCGATGTTATTTTGAACATCGCGCATCCCTAGTTGGTTGAATGCTGAGGGTTGCGATACAGGTTTACGATGAGGAGCTTCCCAGTCGAAGTTTGAATGGAAACCGCAAAGGTGTCAAAAGATTCCTGGTGCTTATATACATCTGGGTCGAAGGTATAGGACATATGCGATCTGATGACAATAGCAATGCCCAAAGCGCAAAGAATATTAAAATTGTAGTGCGAGAGAGGTGAGTTTGGTTTGAGCCAGGTTTCCCAGAAGAGCATGATGTCATAGTCGTGAGCTATATTCAAGATTTCTCCTCTCTTCGAGCGGATGCTGCGGCAATTCCACTGGAGAATGTTGAGCTCAAACTTATTGTTAATGTCGTGAGCCATGGTCGTGGGGGGAGGAAGGAGTGTGCGATTTGCTGACGGTACTGAGTCTGTTGCGGAATAGTAGTGTTTGGTCGGTACTAGGGATGCGCGATGTTCAAAATAACATCGATTAAAAAATAATCGATGCTTGAAAACAATATCGATTCTAAAAATCGATTTTCTTCTGGTAAACATCGACAAATCGATTAATCGAAAAGAAAAATGATTAGCGACGGGGGTTATTTTTTTAACCTTTATTCATATAAACGCTTAATATAATTTACAATCTACATTTATCTTCTGCAGCTGAATTTCTTGTACCTGAAAAAATAATTATCATTATTAATTCATAAATATTCACAACTATAATGAAAATATTTCTCAAAATGTTGCATGAATAATCATATTTAAGTGATAGTCATTCCTGCAGGGTTTACGCGTTTGCCTTAGTAGAATAAATGCGAGGTTGTAGGAATAACAAAACAGTCAAGTATTATATCAGTTTAGAACAAATCTATATACTTTATCGTCATTTTTTAAAACCTTTAATTTAGTAGTATACAGACGATAAAAACAACTACTTAAAAGAGTATAAAAACACAAGAATAATAAAAAACAAAGGAACTTGGTCACCGTTTATAAATAAAATCTCACTATTTGCCGAGGAACATTTTTTACCATTACAGGAGAGAAAATCTTAGGAACGTACTACGTTCAACGTAGTTGCAGACGACACTCTTGCGTTCACTCCAAACCCCAATCCCTTCGTGCAAGCGAACTGAGAAACAGCAGTTTGTTTAGGTGCTCACCGGATAGTCTGCTGCGATTGTCTGTTTTTATGTCCCCAGCTTGAGAAAACAGCCGTTCGGATGGCACCGACGTTCCAACAATGCTAACGTATTTCATTGCCAACTTGTACAATGCCGGAAATGCGAGTTTCATCGATGACCAGTATTGGAGGGGGTCTTCGTGGCGAGGGATGACTGACTGGCTCAAATACTGCCTTACTTCAAAACTCACGTCTTCGGTGTGAGTGTTAAAGTCACCTTTCGTCGCGACTAAGTGGTCGTGAAAGCCCCAGAGACTGTTCTTTTCCGCCGGTTGATCGCACCTTGTCGCACTTTTTTTGAACGGTATCCTTCTTAATACAATCGTTAATTCGTGATATTGCAGAAGAAGCAGCCAGTGCACTGTGAAAATGAAGTTTCTTGAATCTCGGATCTAATATGTTTGATATAGCCAGAATTGTATGCAATTCGAAGTCTTTAAAGCGACGATCGATCGTTGCTTGAAGCTTTTCTTTGAACTCGTCTCCGTACTTTGTTGACGGCTTGCGTTCTCGAATAGCAACTTCGAGGCAGTGAACTAGCGGGATGATAACGCTGCATGTTGGATAGGAGTCTCCACTAACTTCAGTGATAACACTCTCGACTGGTTTCATGAGCGACACTACATCTTTCAGCATTTGCGTTTCTTCTCGTTTCAACATATCCGGTGCTGTTGGGCACTTAGATATAACTGGATAAACGTATTCCTCGAGAGTCAGAAACCTTTCCAGCATGTACAGTGTCGAGTTCCAGCGTGTAGCAACGTCTTGAATAAATTTCAATGTGGTTCCTTCCGTTTTGCCGTCCCGAATCTGTAGCTTCTTTAATTCGTCACAAGCTGCGACACTTCTTCTTGTAACTGTGACGATGGCCTTCACTTTTGAAATTGTCTCCCGCACGGCCGGCATAGCTGCCAGTACGTCTGGTACAAGATGTGACAAAGTGTGTGCGAAACAGGCCAAATGTTTGTCTCGTCCCACAAAGTCGCGTACCGCTTTTTTAATGTTCGCCGCACGTAACCACTGCTGTGATCCTGGACTTGTCCAAATTGAAGGCTTCGATGACGGAATTTAAGCATTCTGTGATATACTCCGATGTATGGCTTCCAGTCATCGGAAAAACGCCAACACATCCATTCTTCATTTTAATTTCTTCGGTAATGTAATGGATGGTAACGCCGATATAGCTCCGGTTGCTGACATCGGTCCAATTGTCGCACGTTATAGAATACGAGATCGCTTCCTTCAGGGTGGCTACAAAGCGCTCTTTTAGCACTTCATATCGAAGGTCTATTAGTTTGGTCACAGTTTTTCTGCTCGGCACTGTATACAGAGGTGCGACTGTTTTCATCAACAGCTTGAAGCCCTCGTTTTGCACGGTAGATAATGCCATTTTATCAACCGAGATCATATACAAAATAGCATTTGTAATTTTGTCAGAAGTCTTGCCTCTCTCTGTAAAAATAAAATCAATTTTGTTGTTAAATGTTCAAACATTTATTTTACAAGATTTAAAAAACTTTATACATACCCGAGAACGAGTTGGTACGCTCGAATGCTTCGTCGATTCTAGTCAACTTCCCCTGTGATAAAAAATGTTTGTTATTTTCGTTATTTTATTAAAAGTATATATTAAAGGAATATATATATTAAAGGTGCTATACTTGACTATTTACTTGTACTTATTTATGTACATTTTTACCTGTGGTTTGACTTTTGTTCGTTTTGGCTGTGGTGGATCATCTATCGAGTCATCGCTCGATTCCGAAGTTCTGCTAACTTTTCGCTTCTGTCCGATCACCGCTGAATAAAACACCGCGTGGCTTGTAGAAAGATGCTGATTCAAGTTCGTTGTGTTGCCGCTATGTTTGTACACTTTATTGCAAATGGTACATCGCGCTGTAACATTAGTCTCTTTCTCAAAGTATTGCCACACCGCACTGGAATGTTTGGACCTTTAAAATGCAAAGGGATATGTATGTTAGAATAACCCTTATAAGAAAATAAGAAGGCATTTACAAGAAACACCGACAGTTATGTAAGGATTAACGAACTTACCCAGGTTTGCTCTTAGTTACGCCCGAACTTGATGCATTTGATGTGGCCTGTTCTTTTGTTGCCCCTTGCGGGTATTCAGTATGGTCCGCTGTACAAAATTACAAAAACTTTTAATCAGAATAATGAAATTTTAAACAAAATTGTAGTTGTTGGAGGTTATGTGACAGACTCTATCGAGAAAAAAACGACTTAGTCCATACCGTCTTGAGATTCCATTGCCCTTGATTAATTAATTACTCGCTCGAAGAATCGAGCGTGTTTGATTAATTTTTTCGTCATAGACCCCTTGTCGACTTTTGCGTTGTAACTCGACCAGCCTGATTTTAGGCGGTCAACGCAGGCCGGCAAAATAATATCTGATTGGGATAGCGAGCATAAATGGTGGTAAATTGTGACCAAGCATAATCAAGAACGGGCAGCGCCAAAGCACAAAACAGGTGGGATACGATCGCTTTATCTAGAGACTAAATGCCGAGAACTACTAAGGGGTAGGGTCGTTACGTCGCAAAATATATAGAAGTATTTTTTTCGCTGTAACGCTAACCGTTCCTAAATGCGTGGTATGCATAAAACAAAGTAGCCATTTTTTAAAAGAGATAATCATCTCTTTAAGATTGCTACATCGATGTTGCATAAAAAAAATCGAAAATCGATTAATCGCCCGACAAAAATATCGAGTAACTATAATCGATTAATCGAATAAAAGTATCGGCACCTCCGATTAATCGACAAACATCGCGCATCCCTAGTCGGTACAGCCAAGATGTGAGAGGAAAGGAAGGAGTCTTTCGAAGAGCGTGGAGAGGAAGCTGGTGATTTCATTCAGGAGGCTATTAATATCCGGCGGAGGAGGGGGGACCGGATGAGGCTGTAGCGCGAAGCCGTTTGGAGAGGCACAGGTCGGATCCGTCCTGCCGTTGCAGTTGATGAAGAAAACCTAGTGTTCAGCCGAAGTCGAACCCGAAGCGGAGTTGTGCCGGTGGACAGCCTTGCTCAAGAATTTAGGTATGCCGCCTTGACACGTTGGCTGAGGGGTCTGAGAGGAAAGGATACGTGGTGAAGGGGGTGGGGTAATGTTGCTAGCGTTCGACTCTGGGTTAAGCGAGGATGGGAGAGGACTTACAGAGTGGAAGAAGGGAAGATGGCGGGAATTTTGGACTGCTCGGGAGTAACCTACCGGAGGTGTGACGCTGCGCGGGAGAACAGGGGTTTGAAATCTTGGAGGAGGGGTAGGTTGGAGTTTCTTTGTGGAAGGAGAGGAAAGTTCGCGGTGCTGCACCGAGGCGCTCTATCACGGATCACTCCGGTCACTAGCGTCCTGACTTCCGCGATGGTGCAATTCTGAGCCGCCGCCACCTATTTAATTTTCTTTTCTTAAATAAGCATAGGGCAGTTGGGATCG
Organism: Stenichneumon culpator; assembly: GCA_964017025.1. NCBI lineage: Eukaryota > Metazoa > Arthropoda > Insecta > Hymenoptera > Ichneumonidae > Stenichneumon > Stenichneumon culpator. The sequence continues at coordinate 5,131,240 of OZ024769.1, read as the reverse complement.
GTGGGAAGATGAGCGCCTGAGCAGTGGAGGCAAATAGGCGACTGTAGCTGCGGGCAGTCCTCCATCGTCGTGTGCAGAGACTGGCCGCAACGCACGCAGTGTTTCTGACTTCTGCACTCCTCCTCGACGTGGTTGTGCCTCCAGCCGTTGCGGCAAATTTTGACGAGCTCTATCCATGGGTCGACCTGATGACGGATGCGGTATAGTTTGACGTCTGTTGGAAGAATTTGTCCTTCAAAAGTTAGGCAGACTGGTTGAGCCGGAACGCGAGATTTGTCCCCATTTTCGCGGTTCGTGATCGTACGGTTAACTCTTCTGACTGTTGTCACCGGGACCGGTCTAGCCCCTTCATAATATCCATCTCGGTCAGTTTAGTTGCGACGTCGCGGATAACCCCGAATCTGGCGACTCGGTAGCCCGGAATGAAGGTAAAGAGGTTGTTGGTACGGAGGATCGGGTGTTCAACTAACATATTCACGACAGCGGGGGAGCTACATTCGACGGAGACTTCAGTGACGCCGACAAGCAGGACAGAGAGGATCTGATCCTCGGGAAGGGTTCGGTGAAGGAGCATGCGAGTGTATACATCGCTGATGGGCTCGGGGCTGACGAAATTTTCCTTCCTGTTTTTCACAGGGGCGTTGTTGTTGACGACGTTAGAATCATTTGCGTCGGGGTCTAGCTCCACGCTGTCGGAGTTCAGGTTCCCGATGTTGGTAGGAGGTTTCAGAGAGGGCGCCGCTGATTTCACCAACAAGATGAAGGGCCCGAGGGCGGTGGCAGAGAACCTGTTTGTTTACATCTTAGCCAGCGCTGTGTTAGAGGCGAGAAGGGTGATAATGTTTTCGTTGGGGCAAGTCCTTTGGTTCCCCTGATGGTCCGGAACCTCTGTTACGTCATACGTAACCATGCACTATATTTTTCTTATAAAAACCGCTATAGGCTCTCCCGAGCAGTATAGTGCGTCTTGAATGAATCTAGTAAGCATCTTCACGCACCCAAATATTACAGAATGACACGCGTAGGCTCTCCCGAGCAGCATTTCCACATCTGCGTATGAGTCTAGTATAGGCCTTCACGCGCTCGCGTACTGCGCGTTTGAACGAATCTCATAGGCCCTCCCGGGGAACAACCATTCAAGCAGGGCAGGTTACGTTGGATACACACTTGGATACACATTTTCTTCTAGCCACGCGCCTAGCGGCGCCCACCACTAACCGACTGTACGCGACACTTGCCACTGCAGCTAAGTCGGAACGCCTCTATCCCGCTGTGGCAGGGTCAGCGGCTTCTTAATTCTTTTGACCAAAGCGTGCCGCCTAAGTGCTTCTATGCATATTTTTCTCCGACTAGTGTTTCGGTGGTCATAACTAGTAGACTATATGAGACACTTGTCAAAATCAGAATCCTCCGAGGAGACTGGAGAAGCGGTAGGACGAGAACGTTTCTTGCTGTCTTTAGGAATAGAATTGCGAAGGTAGTCCAAGGTGTCCAAAGTCGCCCCCGGTTCCCGAACCTACTAGTGGTCAGCACTTTATTTTGGTTTTGTTTACTGGCACAACGATAAGCAAACTCTTGGAATTTCGGAATTGGTTTTATAACCAACCCAAGTCCTCTGATAACATCCGGGGGCGCTCTCTTAGGATGGCTCGAAATCACGAAATGTTTCGATATATGCAGTATGTCAAGTGCATAAAAATAAATGCAACTGATTTTTATTAAGGTCGTTTATTTTTCGTCAAAACGGAGCTACGCAAGGCGTTTTTAATGGGCACTTTCCTCTAAAAGAGTGCCTTGGTCGGCCTTTTCATCATATTAACATAAATACCACCAATCGGACTTAGAGTGACGTTACTATGTTTTTTGATCGTCGACTGACTGTCGATGCTTTTTACACTGAACTTTCTCAGTACTTGTGCCAGGATTATTTTAGTTTCGAGCATCGCGTACTTTTGTCCTATACAGTTTCTCAGCCCGGCGCTAAATGGCAGATACGCATAAGGGTGTCTGTCTTTGATATTTTCGGGCAGAAACCTATCGGGATCGAATTGTAGAGGATTTGGCCATACTGCGGGATCTCTGTGTAGCTCATAGATGTGCATAACTACAGTTACATCGGCGGGAACAATGTAGTCACCTGGACATCGAGAGAGCGTAAGTGTGAAAAAGAGTCAATTAGTAAAGCTTCGTGGTCAATGAAAATACCATAAAGAATATAACATACCAATTTGCGTATCTTCTGTCAATATTCTGCTGTACGCGCTTACACTTGGATAGAGCCTCAATGTTTCCTTGATAACCCTTTCGAGATATTTGAGGTATGGCAATTTTTTCAAGGTCGTAACATCATGTGAATCACCAAGAATGTCGTCGAGTTCTTTGTGTACTTTTCTCTGCACATCTAGCATGTTACCGAGACAGAAGAGGGTCCAGCTAACCAGAACAGCAGTCGTGTCATGTCCCTGAATATAAATCGTTAAAATGCATGATCCATGTATCAAGCGCTGCTTTATACAAGGCTCTGTTCAAGACTTCCGAAGGCAAGCTCACCGCGAACATGAATGTATTGATCTGGTCCCTAATTTCCTCGATCGTCAGAGGATCGTCTTCTTTATCATTCGCCTCCAGCAACAGATCCAAGAATGCTTTTTTCTTGCGTTTGTCTGGTAATGTCAAACCCAATCAAATGTTCAAACCCAATCACATCCGCATGCATTTTCAATCACCAATATTTTTTTCCTGTTTCTGCTATACGAAATAATCACTAAACTCACCATTTACTTCGGAGTCTGCTAATACATCACTCACTGTGGCACTCGATTTTCGTTCCTGTTGCTTGCTCAATATTATCTGCAAATTAAATTTAAGCGTCCCTACGCACGTCAGATCATTACACTATCATTGCCTGTAGACTGTATTAGATCGGTTACTTTTGTAGATCCAAAATACGTGAAAATACAAAGTACAAAATGACCTTACGCGAGTGCATAAATCCTGAGCCATATCCACCGCTGCCTTGTAGGATTTACCATGGGCAAGCCTGTAGAAGATCCAATCTGCCATCAACCAAGGCCGATAAATTCGATTTACGACACTCGTAGTAATGCTGAATATGCAATAAAAATGACAACACAAAAATGGTACAATTGTTTGTATGTCGTTTTAGCACTCACGTCTCAACAGCTTCCATATACTCGCTTTCGATGGCCTCCTGAGCATGAATATTCGTACCCATTATTGTTTCTAAATGCGCAATACAGGTAAATAATAAACGCGCATTAAAAAAAGTGCAAATATTTGACTCGGCGTGATTCGAGGAAATTACCGCATATGATGTCTAGCGCGCATCTCTTACTCAGGGGGTGTATATCGAACGGTTTGTCATCGTGAATTTTGATCTCACGCTCGATGCAACTGTTAAGTATCGCTGCTTTGCTCATCATCACTTCGGCAAAATCTTCCAATACGTTGAAATGAAAAGCCGGTGTAATGAATTTCCGGCTGTGGACCCACTGAGCTCCTAAAAAATAATTTCAACTGAAAAAAAATCGTGAACATTGAGATTTTCACAAAGCTTCGTCAACCAATCTATTTTTGTGTACAAAGCTTCTATGAAAAATCATTTTCCGCGGCTTTCTCGTAGAGGAAGCTTTGTCGGTAAAAGAATATAATCGTGTTTAAGAACTTACCGGATGACGTTAATAGACCTTGTCCCAACCACGGCGACAAATAATCGTATATCTTAGATTTTGTAATTTGGGTATTACTGCGCAGTATTACCTGAACGATTAAATACAGTACTTACGAAAGGGTCGGTCATAAAAAGGCAACAGAATAGATGCTACGGATATTCATTCGATATTAGAATACCCGTGGCTAATATTGGATTATCGATGTTTTACCTCGATATGCTCTGGCTTCTGAATGTGTACCGTTGCGTGAAAGCCTATCCAAGTTCGGATACATGCATCATTGTACTGATCGATTATATCTTTGTACCACTTCAAATGATCTGTGGAAAAAGTGCAAAAGTCCGTTGCCACTTACGAGACCGTGTTTTAATTTGTTTGAACATTTTTCAAATGAACAATTCGACCGATCGAAGGGCTATGTGAGTGACAGTTACTTACCTTCCTTCGGCAACTTCAGTAATTCATACGCCATGCCAAAAAGTGGTATCGCGAAATCGGGACCAGGTATCTTATTGACGCGTTGACGAAACAAGTAGAGTCGATAAAGTCTACCCCCGAAAGTGTAAAGAATCATCGTGACTATAATCGTGACGATCAACGAGGTGGAATCCATATCCGCTTTCAATTTCCGTCGTGCAAAGTTGAAGATCGAATCGTAAGTGGAGCTCTAAAGCAAAAACTATAGTTTTCGATTAGCTAGGATGAAAAAAGTTTCAGAAAAATAAATTGTTTGTGATAACAAAACATTTTTCACAGTTCGCTAGTTAAACATACCACTGAAATTAGAGACACACTATGATTATTTCTATTATTTGGTGTCTCAATGTGCGCGATGGAAACGAGACTGTTTAGTGCCCTGGTCAACGGTACTGTCATGACGATTTCACTAGACTGGCTAATCGCTGATAATGATTATGCTGTCCTGGATACTACAATGACTTGATACTCTAATGTCAGCTTATCACGATCCACTTGTCAATATTTCAATATTTTTATATTCACCAGGTATTCAAATTATTCAAGCGCTCGAGCCGGGTATAGCCACGCTGTTCACTGTACTTTTCGATTGTCGAATGACAGTTAACGTTTTCCACACTTCATTTTCTCAGAACTTGTGCGAGTACCTGAGCATCGGAAACTTTTGTATTATTCACATTTTCGACCTTGCGCTAGATAACACTTATCCATGGGGATATCTCTGTCTTTGGTGTTTTCTGGTAAAAATCTATCGGAGTTGAATTTTAGAGGTATCTGCCACACAGAGAGATCTCGGTATGGATGATAAATATTTATTGCTAATCGTCGCTGTAAATTGTGTTAAGATATATCGTGGAAGTAGTATATCGATAATGATTATCCTCATTGTGATTACAATACATATATTTAAAAAAAATAGTATGCCAAGTACTTAATGTTTGTTTTTGTTTCCTATAAAAACATTTGTTAAAAAAAACAAGTAAAGTGTATACAGACGTATACATATATGTATATGTCCAGTATAATATTATGTCGTAGAGATTATGCAGAAAATGGTGAAAAAAAAACGAAAATAAAGAAGCTTTATTCATCACATGCTCATCTTGAAGATTTTTTTTCGAATATTATATAAAAGCCGCATGTGTACTGCATCTCTAATATTAATTTACCAATTGCTTTACATTGTCTAACATTATTATTTCATTTTTGTATTCACACTTTAATTAATAATATTTATGAAACTTATGGTGTCTGCACTACAGTACTGTAGATAAATCTATAATGAAGGAATCTGGAATAATAAAAAAGAATTCAGCAGTAGCGCAAATTAAAAAAAAAATTTCATTGTTTATAAATATTTGGTGTTGGACATTGGCCGAACGTCGCTAGCGGGTACTGGGCCAAAGTCGTTCGACATCGTGAGCGAACGTCCGCTTTATATCGCCGAACACGCATCATTACGACAATACGCCAGCGCCGGCTCAACTCTGGTAAGCAGCGTTTTGCCAACTATTGAGCCCAACGTAGGAGTGGTTGTCAATCAACAGTTTAGCTGGACATTCATCGAGATCCGATCATCGGCTGCCAACCTGCTGCCGACTAAAAGCTACTCGGCCATCCGCACTTGGGTAGTGTGTTTGGTCTGCGGGATCTATTTTACTTTTGACTCCAACCCTCCGTACGTGAGAGGCAGAACCGGAGTGTACCACCACCACGCACGACGAGCCTCCCCTATCCGCCACCCAGGAACGCGCCACGTAGGGGTTACAGAGTCCCCCTGTGGCAGGTTCAAGTACCTCAATCACAGTTTCAACGTTGAAGAGGAAAGCGACAAACTCCCGACCGAACGCACGGAGAGGAAGGACATTCTCGCCGACACGACGAAAGATGTTGAGGAGAGACTGAGGAACCTGGAGGCGATTCTTAAGTCTTTGCAGGAGTTCTGCCGGATGCCCAAGAACAAAAACTTGCACCGGCAGCTAAAGGATGGCGGCGAGAAGGCTCCGATCTCCGTGCACGATCTGAAAATCGAGTACCGAACCAACGCCAACTGCGTCAAAGACTACGTAGACTACTTGGCCTATGAACTGGGGCTAAAGATAAAGAAAGAGAGGGCCTTGCATAAGGGCGGAAAGAACGAGTCCGCTTGCGCTCGCACCCAGACGGAATCCTCGACCTTGGGGGCTTCGTTGGGGAGCCTGCCCGACAACGGGAAGAGGGTGAGAGAGCCGACAGCGAGCCCGAGTGATGCACAGCTCGTAGCGAACCCCGCGCTCAAGGGGTCCCGAATGGAGGGGGACAGGATGTTCCGCGTGGTCAAAAGGTGACGGGCGAAAAATTTCACACCAGCGCCAGCTAGGGTGGCTATGTCCAGGGATGTAGCGGCGCGCGTCCAACAAAGGAGGAACGAAGAAGACGAAGAAGAAGGAGATGGTTCCACCTGCAGCTAGCGCCCCGCCGAGCAGGTTACGTGATACAGCAAACCGTACAGCCAACAATAAAAAAAAATAATGAAAATATCTTTGTAGGTAATCATATTCATAGCGATGTTTATGGGTTTTCATATTTGCTGTGCATATTCGCTGGTGTATTTGGTGAGTACGCAGAAAATATTAAAGCTTTTGGTTCACAAAAATCGAAGTTGTAACACCGTACGGGAATATCTATGATTTTTTGGCTGCAAAAAGTTGTTTTTTAGGTAAACACCTGCTGAAACATTTTGGAAAAAAATGTTACCTCTTGTTCATACTTCTTATCCCAAAACACGGCAACGCTGTGAATTTCAACATCTTCAACCTTCGCAGTCCAATGATACCATGTCTTACGTCCGGGTGGACATAAATGTTGATAAGGTCTTGCGGATTAAAATTTAAGTGCAATTATCAATTTTGATGGTTTCAAAATGTTTATTTTACTTTATTTATAGTATGTCAAGTGCATAAAAATAAATGCAACTGTTTTTGTAGAGATTTTTTATAATTAGTAAATATTGGGTACGGAAGGTGATTTTAATAGGCACTTTCTTCTAAAGAGTGAGTGCCTAAAAAGGAGGAGGCTCCGCCTTAGGCTCTTCTCATGAAGCCTGGTCATGGCAGAAGTTATGCCGAAATCATCACAGAGGTGAAAAAAGGGGTCAAATCGGCGAACTACAATAAACACTTAGAAGTGAACTACTGGAAACTACAGAAATTCCCGGTATTTAACGATTGGACACTTATCGTAGTTTCCAGTAGTTAACGACATGAGATGTATAATGGTATCGGGAAACAAGCCGTAAGTAACGTTGCTGAGAAAGTTTTTTATTTCGCTCTGGAATATATTCGCAGTGGTGCTAGTGACAGAAACGTGTGAATTAAGAAACACAGGGGCGTGGGTAAAAGAACGTATATGATACGTCTAGAATATATTTTGAATTCATCTCGAATGCAACCAGCGGCAGAAACGGATGAAGTAAGAACCATACGGAAACCTCAAGGCGAATTGACGCACGAGAACAGACAACCTGGGCAAGAACGCGCAGGTTGTGAAGTTGGCTACACGAGTCGGAAGCGTGTACAGTAGCAGCACGTGCTACCTGTGGGACAAGCCGAAGGCGAATGTTTCTTACTTCCCATCCGCCATCAGGAGTCCGCTTTTTCATACACATATCATATACTACTTTTGGTAACAATGCACAAAAGCTTCCCCTCTTTATGCTCGTATCGTAGTAAAAACGTAACTAGAATATTACAAAAAAAAACGTGCGAAAAAGTCTCGCTCACACTTTAAATGTCCGTTAAAACCCACATTTAAAGAAGACGAACCGAAGCTCGGGTCGGGCCCGATCTACAGTACAATAATAATTCTTATATAATAATCAATTGCGTTTTTCAACTCCAACAGCTCTTTTCGTCATATTAACGTAAATGCCATCGGCTGGTCTGAGAATGATATCAGCGTGCTTCTTCATCGTCGAATGTTTCTCAATGCTTTTTACACTGAAATTTCTCAATATTTGTGCGAGTAAAACTTTAGCCTCGACCATCGCGAACTTTTTACCTATGCAATTTCTCGGGCCCGCACTGAACGGTACGTAGGCATATGGATGTCGTGTTTTAATGTTCTCCGGCAGAAATCGATCGGGATCGAAGCGTAGAGGATTCGGCCATACCTCGGGATCTCTGTGTAGTCGATAGATGTGAATACTCAAAAATACGCCCGCAGGAACAAAGTAGTCACCTGAAAACCAATAAGGCGTTATTGTGAAAGAGGAGTTGAGTGTTTGACGACGAAGATTTGTTCTGAATGGAATCACTGGTGGAAGATAATTTTACCTATTTGAATATCGTCTACTATTTCTCTGCTGATGGAGGTTACACTTGGATAAAGCCTGAGGACTTCCTTGATGACCCTCTCGAGATATGTGAGATTCGGCAATTTCTTCAAGGTCGTAGGATCATCAGAATCGCCGAGAATATCGTCGAGTTCCTCGTGTACTTTTCTCTGCACGTCTAGCTCGTTACCGAGACAGAAGAGCGTCCAGCCGAACAAAGCGGCAGTGGTGTCGTGGCCCTAAAAATAGATCATTAACATGTATGATTGATGCATCGAGGGCTGGTCTATGCGAGGCTCTGATTACGACGTCCGAAGTCGAGCTCACAGCAAACATGAATGTATTAATCTGATCCCTGATTTCCTCCATCGTCAGAGGATTGTCTTCTTTCTCATTCGCCTCTAGCAGCAGATCCAAGAAAGCTTTCCACTTGCGTTTGCCTGGTAATTTACAAATCACATCAATTCCAAATGCATTGTCCACCGGAAATCTTTTGTTTTCAATTACGAGAAGGAATCACCAAACTCACCCATTACTTCGTTCTCTGCCGATACATCGCTGACTGCGACACCCAATTTCCGTTTCTTCTGCTTTCTCACGATTACCTGCAAATTAAATTTAGCCATCCCGCCGCACGTCATTACGCTATATTGTTTACGGAGTATATTTTATATTTATTCTTGGAGGTCTAAAATACCTGCAAATTCAAAGCACAAAATAGAATAACTTACGCGAGTGCAAAGATCTTGTGCTGTATCGACCGCTGCCTTGAATGATTTACCAACGGCAGTTCTGTAGAAGATCCAATCCGCCTTTAACGAAGGCCGAAAATATCGATTCATTGCACCCGTAGTAATGCTGAATATACAATAAAAAAAACACAAAAATTATATAATGCTTTAGACGTATTTTTTTCCTTTTGTTTTGGCACTCACGCGGCAATAGTGCGTATATACTCGGACTCGGAGGCCTCCTGAGCATTAATATTCATACCCATTGCTGTTTCTAAATATGCAACACGGATAAATAATAAAAGAGAATTAAAAAGTGCTGTTATATCACTGTGAGATTCGTGGAAATTACCGCATATGATATCGAGCGTGCATTTTGCACCCAACTCGAATATATCGAATGGTTTGGCGCCGTAAATTTTTATCTTACGCTCTATGCAACTGTTAAGTATCGCTGCTTTGTCGATCATTACTTCGGCAAAATTGTCCAGTATACTAAAATGAAAAGCTGGTGTAAGTAACTTCCGGTCGTGCAACCATTGAGGGCCTAAAATTAAAAATAACTAATGAAATTATTTTAAATTGCTGATTTTATACCAATTTTATGACATTCTATCGGGAGGCGACAGAAGCAATTCTAAGAACCAAATGTACCGGTCGATGTTATTAGACCCCTTCCCAACCATGGCTGCAAATATTTGTAGACCTTAGACTTTGTAATTTGGGTGTTGCTGCGCAATACCACCTGAACAGTTAAATATACCAATTACGAAAGTGCTAGTCATTAAAGAACAAACATCAGTGTCGATGTCATTAAGTTTCGCGACATTAGAATATCTGTGCTGACATTGGATTATGGAGGCTTCACCTCAATATGCTCTGGCTTATGGATGTGGGCGTTGGCGGTTGAACCTATCCAAGTTCGGTAAAATCCATCTTTGTACTGATCGGCCGTACCTAGGAACCACTCAGAAGAATCTGTGGGAAAATTTCCAGTTACCGGACCGTCGGGGCATCAAAAAATATTTTGCCACACAAACTGACGATTTAACCAACTTGTAAATGATAGTTACTTGCCTTTCCTCGATTTTGTCATCACATCATACATTATGCCAAAAAAGGGTATCGCATACCCGGAACCTGGTATTTTATTTACACGCTTGTGAAACACGTAGAATTGATAAAGTCTACCACCGACGATGTAAAGAATTATCGTGATCACAATCGCGATGATCAACGAAGTGGAAACCATATCTGCTTTTAATTTCCGTTGTGCAAAGTCGAATGATCGAATCGTAAGTGGAGCTCACATTGAAGCAAGAAACTACAGATTTCGATTATATACGATGAAAAATAGGACAAAATTGTCTGTGGCAGCAAAACATTTTAGATAGTTCCTAAGCTCAACATACCATTGACATTGAAGATACACTATGATTGTTTCTATCATCTGATGTCCCAGTATTCGCGCTGGAAACTATATAGTGCAGTGTCCTACCACGACGATTTCACTGAACTGCCTAATCGCAGATGAGGTCTTGGACATACTACAATCATCGGCTTGTCAGAACCCACTTTTCAATATTTCAATATTTCAATATTCACCAGTTATGGAAATTGTATGCCGGTTAAGTACGGCGATATCAAATCCACTTAAACTTCCTCCTCAGTGGAAAGTTTCGAGCGTTCGATCCGGACATCGCCACAGTGTTCACTTTCCTTTATCGTTGAATGACATTCAAAGGCATCGTGAACTTTTGTCCCATGCATTTTTCCAGCCTGCGCGAGGTAACACGTATTCATAGAGATATCTCTGTCTTTGGAGTTATCCGACAAAAATCTATTGGGGGTGAAATTTAGATGCAGCGGCTAAAAAGACTGATTTCGGCCTAGGTAATAAATATTGATAGCCAGTCGTAGCGGTAAATCGTGTTATAATATACCGTAGATGTATCGATAAGGATTATCCTCGTTGTGTTTAGTATTGTAACGTGGCAAATACATAAGGCGTTTTCGTAGGGCATAATTATAAGCAATGATTATTTATTTCTTTTTTAATTTTCTTTTATATACAATATTTCATGTTCACTCCGTCGCGGACGAACATGAAATTCTTTTGTTAGGTATTAGGTTGTCTTTATGAAAAATACTATCCACTAGTTGGATTAGATCTATCAGGGACAGAAATTGGATCGTATCATATAAGCTAATCTAAATATAAATTCTCACAGACATAGATTTAAGACCATATAATAATATTAATCGAATATGTACACATTGGTTAGATATAAATAATTCTGAAAAGACCCAGCACACATGGCCGAAACGTAAAGAAGTTTGGAGGTTCGAATTGTCTTTCCCACCTGACGGTGTCGATAAGTCGATCGTAGCCGCAGAATATTTGAAACCAAAAAAAAATGTCAGTACTTCGTGATATTCAAAAAATTTGAAATAAATCTACCGTATTAAAGATTTCATGACCTTTGACTTTACATAATAATAATTCAAAAAAGTTATTAACAAAGTATTTTTTTTATCAGAAAACCTTTTATTTTATTTTCTCTTATTAAATAAATTTCTTGATTTTTAGAGTTCATGTGAATGTTTTCAGAATTTTTTTACATTGCCACTGCATCGTTTTTTCATATCAAATTATCGTTTTATTTGATCTTTACGGGAGATAATTGTCGACTAACGCTATCTGAGTCTGAACATCGTTCACTCTACGATGAATCAAATTTTTAGTCTCGATTATGATAAAAGTTAGCGCGGTGGGTATGTATTCTTCTTTATCCTATCGATGAATATCATTAGGTCTGTGTTCAGTTGTGCCAAAGCTCGTTTACCAAACGTACCGTGAATTTCGAATTGGGTTTGTGTAGAGTTTTACCGTGTCGAGTTGGGTCTGTGTAGAGTTTTGCTGTGTCGCCTCGGTGGTGTGTCGAGTTTCGCCGTCTCGAGTTGCCGATATATCAACTTTCGTGTCCAGTTGGTAATGTGTCAAGTTTTGTTGTGTTGAGTTGGTGATGTATCAAGTTTTGTCGTGTTCAGTTGATAATGTATTGAATTTTAATGTGTCGACATAGTGATGCGTCGGGTTTTGCCGTGTCGAGTTGACAACGAGTCGAGTTTTGACGTATCCAGTTGAAAATGTGTCGAGTTTCGACGTGTCCAGTCGGCAATGTGTCGAGTTCTGCTGTGTCGAATTCGCGATCGTGGCGAGTTGGTGATGTGTGAAATTTTTTCGTTTACAGCTGCCTGTGTCGGGTTGGGTCTGTATTCACTTGGAATCTGTAGAATCGTTTTGTATAAACAAATATCGCTTCAAATTCTCTGTCCTCGTATGGAATTTGAAGATGCTCCGATTGCGTATACCTGCCTTGGTATTTACCGAGCCAACGTTCTAATCACTGCGTCGCTCGCGATTGCTTAAATGATGACTCGACTGTACAGTGATTTCGGTGACTTCGGTGATTTCCGTATTATTTTGCCTGCGCTCGTCGCGTGCCGCTGCATACTGCTATTATTGTTCACTGGCGTTGCCATAATAATCTTGGTATCGAGATACCCAGGGTACAATAAATAATCAGCAAATTCCTCATTTCACCATTAGTGACCACGAATGTACCAATTCTGGCCAGTCGTAGTGCTATTTGTGGCCACTTGAAACGAAAATAATTGTCAGAAAGTTGATGAACCAGATAACACATGCAATTCTATTAAAGTAATTTTTTATTCGAATCATTAAAGCATTTGACGCAACAAACAACATATTTCAATAGAAAATATATCACTCTCGATAATACAACATAGAATATATTCTGATAGAAGACCGTAACGTCGATGATAACCCGCGTATATTTTCTGTTTTTATTAAATTTTGTTTCTGAGTTTCTGCTTTTTTTTCGTTGTCTTTTCTAATTTCTCGGCGTTAATCTTCTTACTTAATTCTATCCTTGCTACTCAATATCGTGTCCAAGCACAGCTTCTCGTCTATATCGTTTCGATGTTTCCGGCGCTCTTCCGGATATAGTTTATTGCGCAATGTAGTCTGCGACATTTTATATATTTTGTTCCCCGTGGGAATCGTCCTTCCATCTCGTATAGTCTTCAGTACCTTTCTAATGTCTTCATAACGATAGTTGAAAATGTTTCTTTTGAACTTTTTGTTTTTCCAGCATAATAACTTTAGGTCGAATTTTAAGACGTTAATTATTTCCCAGATAGAAAAATGACGGCACGGAGATTGGAACGGTGGGGTACCAATGGTACGATACCCGTTTGACGGCACGTTTTTTTATCTGGGTTAGTTTTTCCTGCTAATTTCTCTTCCGTTTCTTTCGAGCCATTTTTAATGAACTACGTTGTATCCCCGCTGCAGTCGGGTGGAGTGGAAGTTTTGTTATGCATGGTACCGTGGCTGCGATCCACGCTTGGAGGTGTTAGAAGCCAGCGTCCAGACACCGAACTTTACTTGTCAGCGATCCATCGCTTCCGATTTATTGGTATCGTTTATTTGTTTTACGGATTTATTGTTATGGTTTATTTGTGGAGTGAAATTTATAAGGGAATGAGCGTGCATGCTCGCCGCTTTACGGCCACGCTCTCGATATTCACCGCCAAATAAAATATCATTTTTGAGTTCCCGAACTTTCGTCTCGATCTCTGTTTCCTCCCCGCGGAGGTAACCGAAACACACCACCTCTACCAATTTCCCAAGGCTGAGCGAGGCCGGGTCGCTCTCGTATCTCGTTCGGACCTTAAAATTAAAATTTCGTCGCGAGAGTCATCGCTCTCGCGGCTGGCGCCCTTAAGGCCCCACAACACAGTGCAAATTGTTTTTTTTTTATTTTTTCTGAATGATGCATGTGTTAAGAATGTTCTCACAAAATTTTTTGAAGAAATTTGTAAAATTGGCGAAGATACAGCATTTTCTGTGAAACGGTTCGAAGCGAGCGACCGCGCCGAGCGGCAGGTGTGCGGCCGCCGACCGAGTCTGCTACCTACCGACCCTGACGCCCGATACTGACGAGCTGTTCTATGGTTCAGGAATAGCAGACTAACGGTGAGAAACATTATAATAACAGACAAGAAAAAATTTAGCTTTTACGTACGAATTATTCGTTACCAAAACTTTGAACGCGTTTTTCTCGAAAATACTTTTTTCAACCTTGTCGACGACATATTTAAAAAACTATACATCCAATTTGCATGGGCCAAGTTTTAAATTGTTCGCAAGGCCAGTCTCTACGTCTCCACGTAGCGATTTTTTCATAAACGGTCCCCTTCCATTTAAAAAAAATATAAACACTACAAAAAATTTCGTGAAATTTGAAGTAAAAAATTTGCTGGTCCGCCATTTTTTTATTTTTTGTGATATCGGGTTTTTCCTACGTCATGATGTAAACCTAAGTGTCTAGTTTCTAAATAAATTTTCTTTTATTTTTCAGATGAACTGTATAGCTTTATCGATGTCGACCGCCGAGCAACAATTTAGCCGGAGTGCACTTTTTGACTGGACGTATACCGCAAACAACGCTGTGTATTAAGATAAATATTTTTTTTTATACACTCTTCTATATGTATATATTGACCACGAGAATTATTAAAAAATTTTGACACATAGTTTACTTGTAAAAAATTACGAAAAATGTACCCTCGTCCCGCGCTCGCACCGTGTTGTGGGGCCTTAAGGCCGAGTGAGACGGGTTTTGTAGCCGTCTCGAGTGGGTAAAAAGGTTGTCGAGGGAAAGACGGGTACAATGAATAATACATCCGGCGGACATATAAAATATATATAGAGTATATAGAACTTTTTGCCGTTTTATACTATGTATATAAATTATATCCTACATATGGCTTTAATACACTTTATTTCCATGGGGGACTCACAGATGCTCGCAGATATTCACAGATACTGCGAGTGTGTATTTGTATGTACTATAATTATGATTACAATTCGAATCAGCAAGAATTAGAGGTTTGTGAATACATCGGAATTTCTGACGATCACGTCCGTGACCATTCAATAAATGGTACGCTGTACTGTTACGTCCAGCCCTACTCGGGAGAGTGTCAGAGAGAGCGTAACACTGTTGGCTTCTCTTTTCGGGTCAAGGAAGGGCAGCCCTTTACACCGAGGACGGAAGCCTCGCCTTTGTCACTATAGTATTTATGGTTTTATGGATGGTCGTTCGTAAACGACACTCGAAGCAGGTCCCCAAATTAATTGGTCGCAGTTAAAGATTTTGTCGACTGTCAAATAAGTATTAAAATACTCACATGATTTATTTGTTCACAATATTTAAAGCTCGGTGAGACGATACAATAAGTTTCACATATAACTCACGTATAGTTTGAATATTTATCCGTAGAGTAAAGATAGACTGAGATTTTGTAGAATGCGCGTGAAGGCAACTCTGACTTCCAATTGGACTGTCTTCGAAGTATAATTTGCGCAGCCTGACGTTATGCGTACAGTGGTCGGATGTTAACCAACGTTTTCTGACTGACCGACTGACGTCGTACGGATGGTGGTTCAATGTTGACTGACGTCGTACGTACGGTGGTTCGAGGTGGACTGACGTACGCTCTGGGCGTTTTGCTAATCTTATATACTAAATCGTAACTAAGGGTGATAATGTTGTGGCTAAGGGTTATTCGGATTTCCCGAAACGTTCCTGGTGCTCCCAGAAGTTAAGCTAAAAAGTGGGAGTTTCGATATCTCCATTGTATACCATAGGCAAAACTAGCCGTGTCGTAGAAGTGGGGAGTGAGCGAGTCACTCGTCGTTGCGCGTATGGATATTCAGGGTAATACGGGTCACCTCCCCCTGTTGCTTCATGGTTTTTCAGGAAAGTCTGAGTCACCTACCGTGTCTATTGTCTGTAAATTGCCTAGATGTAATTATATTATTATATTTATTTTAGAAATAATATCTGCGTGAGACGTTACAGCACTGCGATAAACCCACATTTTTATGAATTAAACGAAGACCAGCCGAACCTAGAGTCGGGCCCGATCTCCAGTATAATAATAATCCTTATACAATAATCACTTACGTTTTTCTACTCCAACAGCTCTTTTCATCATACTAACGTAAATGCCGTCGGCTGGCCGGAGGATGATATCACTGTACTTCTTCACTGTCGAATGTTTCTCAATGCTTCTTACACTGAAGTTTCTCAATATTTGTGATAGTAAAACTTTAGCCTCTAGCATGGCATACTTTTGACCTATGCAGTTTCTAGGACCTGCACTGAATGGTACGAAGGCATATGGATGCCGCATTTGAACGTTCTCTGATAGAAATCGATCAGGATCGAAGCGTAGAGGATTCGGCCATATTGCGGGATCTCTGTGTAGTTGATAGATCTGAATACTTAAAATTACACCCGCGGGAACAATGTAATCACCTGAAAACCGATAAAGCATAATTGTGAAAGAAGAGGCGGATTTTTGACAACGAAGATTCATACTCAATGAAACCTCTGATTAGAAGATAATTTTACCTATTTGCATATCCTCTACCGTTTCTCTGCTGATGGTGGTTACACTTGGATAAAGCCTCAGAACTTCCTTTATGACCCTCTCAAGATATGTGAGATTCGACAATTTCTTCAAGGTCGTAAAATCATCCGAATCACCGAGAATATCGTCGAGTTCCTCATGTACTTTTCTCTGTACGTCTAGCTCGATACCGAGACAGAAGAGGGTCCAACTAAGCAGAGCGGCAGTCGTGTCGTGTCCCTGAAAATATATCGTTAATCTGTACAACCGATGTATCGCGGACTGGTTTGTGCGAGGCTCTGATTATGACTTCCGAAGTCTCACAGCAAACATGAATGTATTGATCTGGTCCCTAATTTCCTCCATCGTCAGAGGATTGTCTTCTTTCTCATTCGCCTCCAGAAGCAGATCTAAAAAAGCCTTCTTCTTGCGATTGCCTGGTAACGTACAAGTCACGTAAAGTCCACGAGCACTTCCTCCCGTCAATTTTTTCTTTTCGATTCCACGACGAAATCACTAAACTCACCCATCACTTCTTTCTCTACCAATATATCGCTTACTGCGACAGCCGATTTTCGATTCTTTTGCTTTCTCACGATTACCTGCAAATTACACCATATTTTTTGCAGAGTATATTTCATACTTATCATTGTGGATCCGAAATAAGTGCGAATTCAAATTACAAGATGTATAACTTACGCGGGTGCAAAGATCTTGAGCTATATCGATCGCTGTCTGGAATGATTTACCAATGGCAGTCCTATAGAAGATCCAATCCGCAGCCAACCAAGGCCGGAAAAATCGATCCATCGCACCCGTGGAAATGCTGAACATACAACAAAAAACAACAACACAAAAATTATATAATGCTTACAATGTCTTTTTTTTCCTTTGCGTTTTGGCACTCACGCGGCAACAGCACGTATATACTCGCTCTCGGTGGCCTCCTGAGCATTAATATTCATACCCATTGCCGTTTCTGAATATAAAACATGGACAAATAATAAATAAGCCTTTAAAATGCGCCGCGTAATAACTCGGCGAGATTCGAAGAAATTACCGCATATGATGTCCAGGGCACATTTCGCACTTAACTCAAATACATTGAACGGTTTATCGCCGTGCATTTTTATCTCACGCTCGATGCAACTGTTAAGTATCGCTGCTTTGTCGATCATCACTGCTGAAAAATTTTCCAGTATACTGAAATGAAAAGCCGGTGTAAGTAACTTTCGGTCGCGAAACCATTGACCACCTGAAATAAAAATAAAAAATCAAATTAAAATTTTTCAAATCAAGTGTTTTATACCAATTTTCCGATATTTTATAGAAATTTGGTTAAAAATGTAAGGAAGGCGATAGAAGCAATTTGAAGAACCAGACGTGCCCGTCGATGTTATTAGACCCCGTCCCAACCAGGGGTGCAGGTTTTCATATGCCTTAGACTTCGTAATTTGCGTGTTACTGCGCAATATGACCTAAACGATTAAATATATCAATTACGAAAGTGCCGGTCATAAAAAAAAGATAATAGAATCGATGCAATTAACTTTCACGACATTAGAATATCTGTGCTGACATTGGACTATCGAAGCCTCACCTCGATATGCTCTGGCTTATGGATGTGTACGTTTGCGGTCGAGGCTATCCAAGTTCGGAAAAATCCATCTTTGTACTGATCGGCCATACCTTTAAACCACTCAAGGCGATCTGTGGGAAAATTTGCAGTTACCAGACCGTAGGCACATTAAAAAATATATTTTTTCAACCAAACTGACGATTCAAAGAACTTGCAAATAATTACGAAGTTACTTGCCTTCCTTTGGTTTCGTAATTAAATCATACATCATGCCAATAAATGGTATCGCATACACAGGTCCGGGTATTTTATTTACACGTTTACGGAACAAGCAGAATTGGTAAAGTCTATCACCGATGGTGTAGACAATCACAACGACTATAGTAGCGACGATCAGCACAGTAGGATACATCTTCGCTGTGGTTTTCCGTTATGCAAGCTCGAATGACTGACTAACAAGCGAACCTCCCAGTGAACCGATACTTGTTCATCTGGTTTGTATTAAACGCATAATACATTAAGAAAAAGGCCGTGATGATAACGAAACTATCCAGATAATTCACTAGTGCAATGCACCTCCGATATAGAAGAGAATCTTCGATTGTATTTTTGGTTCGGTGTTCTGTGTACGTTGGAAAGTAGATTGCACAGACGGCTACTCAACGTTACTTCTGCGGCGATTTCGTTGAACTGACTAACGCCAGATCGTGTTTATGCTGCCCTGGAGATATGACAGATAGGACCAAATAAATTAATAAAATACATAAGTTAACGGGATGCTGGAGCTATTTTTTTTTCCTTTTTTAACCTGATTACCTGTTTTACCGATGGAACTGGACAATTTTTCAATTCCGACTTGGCATTGTTAATATACTACGCATATGCATAAAATCGTGCAGACTATGAAATTGATATAAACACTTCGGTCTGCAGTCGAATTTTTATTGGAAACCTACAAGGAATAAAGAAAATTGAATATTATACAGTTTGCGAAAGTGTACGAACGTAGTGTCACGATTGACGCACTGATGGCTCTGCACGGTGCGCTACACTACATTCATGCCGTTGTCAGCGGCTCCGATCACCCGTTGCAAGTCGATAGACTAGGTGAACGCAGTTTATACTCTGCGTGATTATCTTCTGTATGAGCAGCTTTTCGACGGTTTTGGAATATTCGAAGAACTTCAAAGAATCGGTATGTACGCTCTTTTGGCGAGATCTAGAATGTTTTATATCCTACAGAACGGATGCGGTAGACATTTCAGCGGCCATGTTGGTTTTCGCGACAATTTGTAATGTTCAATTTTCTTTATTTGTCGGAAGATTTCGACCGAAATTCAAGTGCACGCCGAATCGTTCATCATATTAATACAGTCCTGTAAGATTTCAAGCATACCCGTCGCATAGTAACGACGAATAGTGAAAACTAAGAAATCGCCTATTTCGGTCGATAAAACAGGAAGGTCCAGCATCCCCTTAAGGTCGCCCCTTTCTTACAGCCCTTTTAGCTTGTCGGCGAGAAGACGGAACACGCTTATCGTTTCGTTACCAGCGGTCAGAATCAAGTCGAAAGGTCGAAAGACCGGAATACTCTTCCCATTTTGGTAGCTGTGAATATTCCCACGGGTGACGTACAACGCCATCCAAATAAGAACATGTTTTCACTGAAAGGGTAAAAAACCACGTACTTGAATAAGGTAGTATATAAGGGTGTTAACTATTTTGGTCCTACTTTCAACGCATGAACTTATCTGGTCGTACTCCCAACATATTAACTTATTCGGTCGGACACTGTGCGTCTTCTACTTCTTCTTTCCATGTGGTTGTAGGCCTCTTATCCGCGTGCCAGCACTACAATCGCCCGTCTGTCTCAGCCAACGCTTACAAACAACCCGTGAAAGAGACGTAACGAGATTCGGAACCAAAGACTCTCGTCTCGGGATTGCGATTATTCGAGATGCCGACAAAGTTTCGTAATCGAAGACCAGGGTACCTCTCGTTTGAAACAAAGGACAGCTCATGCAATAGTAGACATTTTTGAGCGTTGCATCGAGGTCTGGTCGGGATCATTCGAGTTATCAAAGTGTCAAATTATCATTTGTCAAATCTGTATTGTCCGTACAATACTGTAACGCCCACTTAACTCATGATTCCTTATCACGCGGAAGTTTTTATCTTTCGTGCTATGTAAATTTTAATCAATCGTGGTAATTTAAAGCTTTTATAATTGTCAACAATGCTATTGTTACAAATTATGAATTTTCGGTCAATAAAACATCTGTAAATATTGGATAATATAAAATAATACAATCACAGGAGATATAAAAACAATTGTCACGTCATAGTACAGATCACATTAAAAAAATAATCCCTGACAGGTGATCGCGTGTTAAATAATTAACAATTGCGCATTTAAATCGATGAATGATTTTATTCAGTGATTGGCATAGCAACACTCACATAACGAACAATATTAAACAATAAGGATATTCGAATCACTGAAAAGAGTCATCGACAGCGAGAATACCTTGGGTCCATAGTCATTGTTTTAAATAAAAGGCAAAAGCAATATGAGTCTTCCCCACATGCCAAAGGAGATGACACCTTATATGTAACTCTAAGACGCAAAGTAAGGGGGCGGACTTATAGACACAGCGGGGCATCTAGAGAATCGCTGTAACTATCTGAAAGTAATTTATTGAGAAAATCATCATCGGCGGTAACGACTGCAGCACCTCTCAGAGGACAATTAATCAAAACATTACTAAAAATATAATTAATGATTATTAGTATTTATTAACAATACATACGATACATTCATGACAGTTACAGTTTTTAAACATTCATACAATTACACATTTACATCTGTATTGTCAACGGGCTATCGACCCGACAGCCAGGGTCCTTCCGCCCCTGGCTATCTTTTATTTGGGGTGTGATTGCAATTTTTTTTGCACTGATACATTTTTATTCTCTTTCGTTCGACATTCTATTTAGATGTTGATATGTAGTGTGTGTTGGATGTTTATGTCTTCGGGTTGTGTTTTGTGCGGGTTGTAAGCATAGGGGTTGGATGTTTGCTAGCTGATTGAGTGATGATTATTAATAATAGGCTTATTTCAGTTGTATATTTGTTGAGAAATGGCCAGTAATAAATAATGAAATATTAATCCAGTAGAGTGAAGTTTGATGGTTAAAAGCAAAGTTAAAGGATTATTTGTTGAAAATCCGGAGTTTATAAAGAATATTTAAACAAGGTCGATTCATTAAGGGAACTTTAACTTTTGAAAGAAAAAGGATAGAAATTCCGTTCAACTTTCTAAACCGTTGAAATTAAAAACGAAAATTAAGGGAATAGTTTGTTTAACCGGGAAATTATTGTAAAAGCCAATATTGAAAAATTATAAAAATAAGTGACGTAAGATGCAAAAACCGACCGATAATCACCACGGGAGGGGACCAGCCGATCAGCCGGTAGCTCACTGGCCATCAGCGGATGCAACGGGGAGCTTGGTGGCGCGGGTCCACCCGATGAAAACAATAAAAGAAGCTCCGCCGAGGATGGCATGGCTCACTCACCGAAATATTATCACCTTGGCTTGTCATTATTAATTATCGCGATCAAACAGAAATATACGTCTAATTATAATCTCATAACTTCGAATTTTAAAGTCAATACTTAAATAAATATTTGAAATATCTCAACGGTTAAATACACCGGAGTTTCGTCAACAAATTATTTCACTACCTACAATATTCAACATTATCAACATTTATTCATCATCTTTTAAATCTATCGTTGATTCCAACGCTTATTCCCGAAAGATTGAAAGAAGGAAGGAAGGAAGAAAGGACAAGGAATTTCGAATTCGACATCCTCATTCGTTTTCGACCATTTTAAATACCTGAAAGATTTATTCATTTTCGAATCATCGTAAGTCATCAAAACCTGTAATTTTCCAACCATTTTATTTATTGTTGTTCATCTTTGGCGAAAATGTTTAGTTTGTTTATTTACCGAATTTTAGTTAGTTGTTTCAAACAATTCAAGGATAAATAATATTCAATCCGGAATTTGATCAAATTAACGAGAGATAGCTTGAAATTAAGAGTCGAGCTCATCGATTTTTCATCAAGGACGTCCAAGATAGAGCGATGAACCCGACAGTCCGCGATAACAGTAGCCTTGACTCACTGTCGCGCAGCGCAGCGCGAGCCATCGGGAGTCGTATTTCATAGCCTTGCTACGGTGTGTCAGGGTCGAGCACAGAATCATAACTGTTCGAATGTGGTAGACACAGCGCGCTAATAATCGACCTATATTCTTTCGGCATGTATTTTCAGCTCATCCCTGAATAAATTTCGTCAAGGTTAGATTGAAAAGGGGCATTGTCCTGATAAAGTGTCACATGCGATAAACGTGTAATAGGGAGAGAAATCTACATTATCGTAGATGCAGGAAAATGCTGATCAGGACGTAACACCGTTGAACATGATATTAAATTATTAAAATCTATTGTTTCCGGAGCGATGAGAAGAAGGATTTTTTTCTTCATTTTATTCCTTATTAAATTTTCAGATTCGAACATTTTTAACAAGGTATAAAATTTATTTTATTCCTTAATAAATTTTCAAATCTCGAGCACGCTGCTTTAACCTCACTCGGTAATACGGGGGCATCGCGGGTTGACCCCCGTGATCACAGACTGTGTCAGACAACAGATGTTGCACCCGGGTCCAATGTTGCCAGAGCTCCGCACGGCCTTTTCGAGCGCCCGAGCGCGGGAATCATTGGTTCTGATTTCCCCGCTTGGTTATTATTTTAGATTACGTTTTTTGTTGCAAAAGTTTTCGTGGCGTACAGTTTTGTGAACTTTGTGAACAGGTCAATCACGACGGGAATGTGCTGCTCGATGTTTTTTTTATCACCCAGATCGTAATGGTCGATGTGCAATGTTCCAAAGGACACGTTACGCTTCGGTATACTATGAAAGAAACTCTCCTGCTTGCCCGTAACAGGGCTGAAGGCAATGCACTTTAGGCAACCCTATATAAGCTTTTACTTTCTCTCGCATGTGTGGCAACCAATAATATGCTTTAATTGCATCACAGGTTTTTTCTACTGCGAGATGGCCCATCTCGTTGTGATGTTTGCGTAACACGTTTATAATCATGCCCTCTGCAAAATACAACGTGTGATTTTCTGTACACTAACCCGTTTCGCATCACAAATTGCGCATTTTCATTCTTTTCGAGTTCTTCTTTAAGCTTGTTATTATATTTTTGTATAGGTTTTGTAGACCTCAAAAATATACCCTGTGACAAGAAACTGTGATCCGAAAAGTGCTGAAAGCGTTTGAGACGCTGCGTGAGAGTGTGCGAAATTTTGTGAGTGAGCCGTACAGTCCCGTCCGGTCGTTCTGCGAGCGAGTATCCCGTAGCGGACTCAGCCACCGATCAAACCACTGTAAAAACCGGCAGTACACAAGGACCTCGATTTGGGCGCCCTCGATGTTTTCCGCAGTCCCCACCACGGAGCGAATATCGATCGATGCTGCCCGTGGAGGGGAAGCTATAGGGCGATCCAGACAGTGCCGTAAGGCAAAACGATAGTTTTCGGGCGCTTTCATTCGGGCGAACAACATAACCTCCAACCAAAGCCGATAACGAAATACCGCGACTATGCCGGCAAAACGTTGACAGACAAATTATGATCGATTAAGAATTAACCATCAATTGAATGACGGAAAATGTGATATTTATTGATAGAAAAGTGATATAAAAAAGTTATATTTATAAATATTATATTTATAAATATAAAAAAGTTATATTTGTTCGTAGAATCCGTTCTTCAAATAAAGGTTATACAAGTACATTAAAAACCGCTTCGAAGTATGTTAAATTTCATGTGTTTCTATAACCCGAGAAAAACGTACCGAGGGGCCCACGGTACGTGACATGGCACTGGTCGCGACTCTGAGAGCTGCGCACAGTCAGCATGGGCGGGGCATGCGCAACCTCAACATCGGCAGGTGCAATGCGGAGCCGGTCAAGCCGCTGTGTCGGAAATCGAGGTCCTAGTGTACGTCGTTTCTACAGGTCCCGACTCTACACATCACCGAATATACACCACCAACTCTACACAACAGCACCTCTACACGTGGCTCGACTGTGCACCGCCCCGACTGTACACAATGCTCGATTCTACACCGAACCATCTGTACACATGCTGAAACTACACAAGTATAATTTTTTTGCTCTAACTCTACACAGCAAAACTGTACACATGTTAAATTTAGGATACCAATACTCGACACAAGTAAAACTCTTCACGGCAAAACTCCACACGCATTAAATGACTGACAGCCAGACTCTACACAAGTAATACGTCACGCGGGAAAATTCACCACATCGAATATTCTACCCAGAAATATTCTACGCTCACTCGATTCGACGCGGCGAAACTCTACACATGGACGACTCTCCTCGTCAAAACTGTACACAGTCGAAACGCTTTTTTCACCGACTCTACACAGAACCCGATTCAACACAGCTCTGACTCGACACAAGTTCGACTCTACACATTCAACAACTCACATCGCCAGTTAACGTGTTCAATCAACAACAATGATCGTCATCGCTACTTTATCAGTGCACGAGGTCGGTGGAGAGTTTGTTCATTCAAAAGCCGGGCGTATTGTAAATAGACGATCGTCCGTCATCAAAGACTGCCTGTATATTTTCATTTAAGAGACGCGTTGCAGAGAATAAGCCGAAATTTTGTAGGGACTCAGGGAATATTATGGTAGATTATCATTGAATTGTTGTGGAAGATTTGCGTCGAGTTATTTAATTTCGTTTTGTACTAGGCATCTCCTTCCGACGGTGAACTGAGTAGGCGCCGGGAGTATATTAGGGACAAATGTACCGGGCAGCGTGTAAGTTCTGATTTGATCGAAGAGAGGGAGAGAGACGATTCGAATTCCTTCTATTTTGACGTTGCTAGTTTAATTCTGTTCTGGTTCAATAAACAGTCATATGGTCTCTCGTAAGAATAGTATTTTGGTAATGATTTATTGATTAGTGTTTCCCTACAACTCAGCTCGAATTCACCGGACCGCCCCTCTACCATCTCCCCAAGGCTGCTTGCTAGCCGAGCGCAACCTTATCCTTTGGTTAACATCTTTGCCGATCGGGCCGCACCCTGCGTGCGGATGGCGCCCATTATTAATAAAATATAAACCCATCGAGGGTCGGGGTTTTGTGACGTTTTTACCGGTACTGGAGGGTTCCGACGAATTTGCACTCCACCCGGAAATTCCTCTCACAATATATTGGATGAATAACGTAATACATGTACTTTTATAATATTCAACGGTAACTTTAAACCTTCACCATGAAATCCACAACTTACGCTTGGCGCACGAACCTTGTACGATTTTTCTTAATGTCAGAGATCGTTGATTTGCCAACGTTATACGAGCGCGCCAACGATCTGTTGATCCGAACGACAGATTTATGTAATACACGATAATATTCTGCTACCAAGTTTATTTGTGTGGATATAGAACTGTTCGGAAGCCGTCTCCCAACTGTAGCAAAGATTATGTACGAATTGATATAATTACGATTAATTAAGTTAACAATTATTCTTTATTATTAAGTATTGGGGTATTGGGGGGGGGGGCATTGTGTGTTACACCGATACCCTAAGGGTTACGGGCTCCTTCACTTTTTCCTCCTCCTTCCTTATCCGTTGTCGCCGGTTCGATTCTTGGGCCCGGAGCTTCGTCGCGTCCCATCAGGTGTCAGTAGTCCCGGACATACGGATATAGTCGTAGTTTGTACGTCCTATCTCCGGAGCTACGTCCCCGTCCGTTTTCCTTCCATCTACGGGCCTTCAGTCTCGGGAATCGAACCCGCGACACTTTTCCCAGTCTTTCCGTTTCCCATACCGAGGCGCTGGTCCTTTCCTCTGGACCTACTATTATAGTGGGTTCCGAACCACTTTTTCGCAGATAATAACACCACAGAAAATTCTTGGTGCTTGCCGGGAATCGAACCCGGGCCTATTGCGTGTGAAGCGCGCGCCGATCCACTCGGCCACGCTCACCCTTCTTTATTATTAAGTATTAGTTTTATTATTTAGTGACAATAGAGAGAGGCAGAGAACAGGGGATGTGAGAAAGAATGGGGTGAACAAGACGGAAACGGAATTCGACAATGAGGCACGGGAGAAGAGAGAGAGAGACGGAGCAGGAAATAAGATTGTAAAAGATTGTAACAGAGAAAATAAAAGAATGAAACAAAGCAAAAGAGCGAGCGAAGCGTGCGGGGGCGGCGAGCGAAGCGTGCGAGAGCGGCGAGCGAGGCGTGCGGGAGGCGAGCGAAACGTGCGGGCGAAGCGAGCGAAAGCGGCGAGCGAGGCCATCGAGAGCGGCGAGCGAGGCAGCAGAGAGTAGAAATAAGGATACAAATCGAAAGAGAAGAGATAATAGAGCGAGAGAAGAAAAACGAATGTAAATAGGGTGATGTAGAGGTAGGAAGAGCAAGAAAGTGTAGAAGTGTCAAAAAAGAAGAAAGAAATAAAAGAAAAGCAAAGTTAACGGCAAGAAGGAAGATGTAAAGGAGAATGTGTGGAAAACAGGAAAGTATGAGAGTGTGAAACGGAAAATTGGAAAACGGAGAGGAGAGAGGAAACGTGTGTAAAGAGTGAGAGAGAGGAGATGGGAGAAAAGGAATTGTAAAGGAGAAAGGGAAAGGAAACGGAAACCTTGTAAACCTTCGGGGACGCAATGAAGCACAATACATACATACATATTTACTGACAATATTAATTAATGTTACATACATTAATTATTTCATCCTTTTTAATGTTACTTTCTATGAAACTTATCTTTTTTTGTTTGTACTTTTTTTGTTTTACAAATATTTTTTTAATAAAGACTAATGTTTTTGCAGTCGTAAGTTTTTTTTAATTTTTATTTTATTTTTTATTTTATGCTTTTTGAAGTCTGCCGCCTATACAATTCCCTGATACAATTTTCAAAGTCTCATTTCTCTCCGATATAATTTTCTAAATGTTCTATCTCTACGATACGATTTTTAATGTGTCGTTCCCCTCCAATTTGATTTAAAAAGCGGAACGAGGGGCAACAATATATAGAAAATTGTATCGAAGAGGAACGACACATAGGAAATAGTAACAGATAACAACGACAAATAGCAAATCGTTTAGGAGAGCAACGACACATACAAAATCTTATCGGAGAAGCACAGCATTAAAAAACTGTATCTGAGAGATATAATATTTATAATATTATATCTCTCAGATACAATTTTAGCGATATAATATTTATAATATTATATCGCTGACATATATCACTTTGCAAATATCACATTATATTACGGTGATCGAGTTAGAACTGTAGAACCATATAATTTCATTTGTTTATTAAACAAATAAATCGTGACTATATAATAAATCGCATTTATTTCGACCAATATTGTACAGATTTTTATTTTTCTTTGAAAACATTGATAACGGTGCGTCATAGAATAGCTGTATCAAATTCCGTCAAGGAAATTGTAGCCGTTTACAAGAACATCGCGGACAACGAAATCGCTCATCGCGGTGAAACGCATAACTCCCGTCTTTTTGCACTAGCGGACAGTCGGGAATTAATAACTCCCGTCTTTTAGTCCTAGCGAGCAGTCGGGAGTTAAAAAGTTTTATCTCCAGTAGATCTTTTCGTCATATTAACGAAAATGCCATCAACTGGCCTAAGAATGATATCACTGAACTTCTTCATCGTCGAATGTTTCTCAACGCTTTTAATACTGAAATTTCTCAATACTTGTGCTAGTATAATTTTAGCCTCGAGCATCGCGTACTTTTGCCCTATGCAATTTCGCGGACCTGCACTGAATGGTACGTATGCATATGGATGTCGTGTTTTAACGTTCTCTGGCAGAAATCGATCGGGATCAAAGCGTAGAGGATCTGGCCATACCGCGGCATCTCTATGTAGTTGATAAATCTGAATGGCTAATGTTACACCCGCGGGAACAGTGTAGTCACCTGAAAAGCACCAGAGCGAAAGAAAAGTTGATTTCTCGACAAAGACGCTTCCTATTGTATAAAACTACTGCCGAGAAGACAATTTACCTATTTGCATATCTTCTAGCAGGGATCTGCTGATTACAGTTGCACTTGGATAGAGTCTCAGAACTTCCTTGATAACCCTCTCAAGATATTTGAGATCCGGTAATTTCTTCAAGGTCGTAACATGATCTGAATCGCCGAGAATATCATCCAGTTCCTCGTGTACTTTTCTCTGCACATCTAGCTCATTACCAAGACAGAAAAGTGTCCAGCTGACCAGGGCACCAGTCGTGTCGTGGCCCTAAAAATAGATCGTTAACACGTATGATTGATGTATCGAGGGCTGGTCTATGCGAGGCTTCGATCACGAGTTCCGAGGGCAAGCTCACCGCAAACATAAATGTATTTGTTTGGTCCCTGATTTCGTCGATCGTCAGAGGATTGTCTTCTTTCTCGTTCGCCTCTAGCAGCAGATCCAAGAAAGCTCTCCTCTTGCGTTTTCCTGGTAACGTTCAAATCCCGTCAAAGCCGTACATTGTCCATCGACCTTTTTTTTTAATTAAACGGACATCATAAAACTCACCCGTTACTTCGTTCTCTCCCGATTCATCGCTTACTGTGACGCCCGATTTTCGTTCCTCTTGCTTTCTCTTGATTACCTGCAAATGATATTTGCTCTACAATATTGCCTGCAGACTACATACTTATATATTTGGGGATTCAAAAAAAAAATGCAAATTCAAAGTGCAAAATAGTGTTACTTACGCGAGTACAAAGATCATGAGCTATATCGACTGCCGCGTTGAAGGATTTACCTGGAGCAGTCCTGTAGAAGATCCAATCCACGATCAACCAAGGCCGAAAGAATCGATTAATGGCACCCGTAGTAATGCTGAATATGTAATAATAATAACACAAAATTGGTATAACTCTTTAACTGTGTTTATTTTCTTTTGTTCTGGCACTTACGTCTCAACAGCTTCTATATACTCGTTTTCGATGGCCTCCTGAGCATGAATATTCGTACCCATTGCCGTTTCTAAATACGCAACGTGGATTAATAATAATGGCACATTGCACAAGCGTAGTTATAGCGCTCATCGTGATCCAAGAAAATTACCACATATGATATCCAGCGCGCATCTCAAACACAATCCAAATATATCGAATGGCTTGTCACCGTGAATTTTTATCTCACGCTCGATGCAACTATTAAGTATCGTCGTTTTGTCGATCATCACTTCGGCAAATTCTTCCAGTATGCTGAAATGAAAGGCCGGTGTAATCAACTTCCGGTTGTGGAACCATTGACTTCCTGAAATTTTTATTTCAATTTGAACATTTTATACAACATTTTGGTGGGGTGGCATAGCCCCCGAGCGGTTATCCCCCGATGAATATCCCCCGAAAAATTAACACCCAAAACGCGTATCCCCCGAAAAATTAACACCCAAAACGCGTATCCCCCGAAAAATTAACCCCCAAAACGCATATCCGCCGAAAAATTAACCCCCGAAACGTCACTTTATTGAAATATTGCGAAGCCTACCGTGATTGCATTCCATTGGGTGCAGCCGATAGGTGGTGTTCCTTCAATTAAGGTAGTCCTTGCAAGTGGTGTTGATTTCGCATAAGTTTCAGAGAATTGCGAGGGAATTGTAAACACTTCTCGATGGTATAAAAATCTGAAAAAAATGAAGCGAATTAAAGCTGCCAAAAAGATTAATTTTGCATAATAATAATTCCAAAATGTTCTTAACAAATTGATGAAAAATTTAATTGTTGAACGAATCTCCCGGAAACATAACTTTTGTTTAAAGAAAATTATTCGTTTATTTTTCTGAATACGTATGGATTTTTTCGGATTTTTTAATTCACTTTCAATTTTCTGACTTTCTACACGTTTTCCCATATAAAAAAAAAATTCAAAGTGAATTTAAATATCTGAAAAAATGCACAATTATTCAGAAAAATAAACTAATAATCTTCATAAAAAAAAGTTATGTTTTCGGGAGATTTGTTAAAGAATTAAATTTTTCATCAATTTGTTAATAACATATTGGAATGATTATTTTTGGCATCTTTAATACGCTTGATTTTTTCCCAGATTTTTATACCATCGAGAAGTGTTTACAATTCCCTCTCAATTCTCTGAAACTTATGCGAAATCAACACCATTAGCAAGGACTACCTTAACACAGCTAAGATTCGCCACGGTATAAAGAACAGCACATTGGCAATTGTACATTAATCTGGGATCTGATGTACAATGGATCGATGTTATCGTAAGCTGAGGCTTTTGCTCGGAGAAACCAGAATCTTCGAAAATATATTTTTGCCGGAGGGGCTTTATAATGCGGATGATGCGTAGTTTTACGATAATATTGATCCATTGTACATGAGATGCCAAATTAATGTACAATCGCCAATGTGCTGTGCTTTATACCGTGGTCAACGTTATGCTCAGCATTAAGCACGAATACCACCTATCGTCTGCACCCAACGGAATACACTCACGATAGGCTTCGCAATATTTTAATAAAGTGACGTTTTCGGGGTTAATTTTTCGGGAGATATGCGTCTCGGGGATTACTTTTTTCGGGGGATATTCATCGGGGGATAACCGTTCGGGGGCTATGCCACACTACCAACATTTTATGGAATTTCATAGGATCCCGATAAGGATCAGACATACCGGTAGACGTTAATAGACCACGTCCCAACCACGGTACTAAATTGTCGTATGCCCTAGACTTCGTAATTTGCGTGTTGCTGCGTAGGATTACCTGAACGATTAAGTATAGTAAAATATATGAGAGTGCCAGTCGTTAAAAAAAAAAAACACCCCAGTATCGATTGCTATCGAATTTCATAATATTACAAAGTCCATGGGTGATATTGGATTATCAAGGTTTTACCTCGATATGCTTTGGACTATGAATGTGTGCCGTTGGCATGGTACCTATCCAAGTTCGGATAAATCCATCTTTGTACTGATCGGCAAGATCCTTGAACCAATCGAGACGACCTGCGGACGGAATGGAAAAATACTTTGTCAGTCTAGACTAGATCGTCGTTTAACCGATCGATTTAACGATATTGTAAGCGATAGTCACTTGCCGTCCTTCGGTACCGACATTAACTGCAACACTATGCCGAAAAATGGTAACGCGTATTCGGGTCCGGGTATTTTATTGACCCGCTGACGAAACAAGTAGAATCGGTACAGTCTGCCACAGGCGATGTACAGAATTAGAGCGGCTATGGCCGCGATGATCAACACGGTGGGATCCATCTTCGCACCTACTTTTAGTTACGCAAGAACGAAGAAATGAATCGTGAGTGGAGCTCACAATGAAGCTATAACTGTAGATTCCGGAAAAAATGCACGTAATGATAACAAAGCGGTCTGGATAGTTCGCTATTTCAACACGGCTTCGAATCAGAGACACACTATCATTGTTTCTATCATTCGTTCTATGTACACTGGGAACAAAATTGTACAGCGCACTGCTCGACGATGCTGCCACGACGATTTCTCTGGACTAACTAAAGGCAGACAGTGACGGCGTACCCCAGATTCCACAATCTTTGGTTTGTAAAAATCGGCGGATGGATTATGGTCAAGGACTTTTATCACCGCCGCGTGTACGAAAACCTGTCTCGAATTATTCTGTCGAGTCACGATACGGCAAACCTGCATGTCCAGTTAAACGTTGTACCCCGCAATCACTGCACGATCTCTTGTGACTCAGAATTTACGGTATTTACTATTATGTAAATATTAATAATTCATCTTAAACGTTACTCAGAAGTTTTTGATGCCTCTAAATAAAAATGTAATATTAAAAAAATATATAAAAATCCACAAAAAAGTATTTGTTATGTATAATGCCAAAAAACGAAGAAATCTTGTAGAATTTTCAAGATGAACTTATGAAGCTCTTGTCGTCATCCTCCCACAAAGGTTCGATGATGCTGCACTTGACCGGGGTCTTGGCAAGTGGCTTCGTCGGCGGTAGAGTAGTCGGCAAAAATTCTCCTGGCCAGAAGTGAATAGCCCCAAGATAGACTAGGCCGACGAGCATTCGTCGAACGAACGGCACGAGCCAGCTCAAACAGCTCGATCGCATTCGCATTTTCTGCGGCCACACGAAAATCAATCGTTGATCACCTGATTATCAAAATTTTATACCGATTCACTAGGGGGATTGTCGCGGGCCCAATCAGGCCTTATCCGCACTCCTTCGGAGCCCTTTGAAACCCCTAAAGTTTTATACCTGGCCGACATCCAAAATCTATCGAAGTAATTACTTCAACAAAAAAAATGAATAAAATACTGCATTGTCTTTTCTAGAGAAAAAAAAGAAAATAAAATTTCCATCACCTCGGTATTTTTTGCTATCAGAATAATTCAGTCGATATGTACGTAGTAGATAAAGCACCTGACTTTCTTCGTACTGTCGACCACTTGACATGATAGGGTATCACACCGGGTGGAGCCCGAAATATCTTTTTCTCATTTTTCCAAGCAAGACATCTTTTCGAGTCTTTTGCCTTTACGTTTTTAGCTGATTCGAAAGCTGTCTCGATCGTGATTGCAGATTCGGAAGATTCTTTCGTTTCCAGTGAAAATTTATCGTCAACATCCACTAGCGTTATCGCACTCTGCATTTTGCACACTTTCTGCATATTGTAATTTTCTCAAGTCACCGCAATGAGAAACTTTGCCGTACAGGTTTCAGACTTTCCGGACCGATTATCATTACCTCGGTAATGACTTCATCGATTGCCAGTCAATTAAAAGTCCCTACAGCGCACCGCACATACGTGACGGAGCAAGTTTTGACGAGTCATCATGACATTCGTAGGTTTGCAATTTTTTTTTCCTGTGCAACTTCGATATTCGAGAATATAGGCACAACACGTGTTACGTCTATACATAATAGTAATGGTAATGACATAAATTACAGAGGCTTAGTCACCTCATCCTGTGGTGTGTCATCCGCATAACCGTTTCTCCCACAAATATAAAACACAATCTCGGCTGGATCAAAATTCAATGTGATGTTTGTTTTATAAATAAAATTTTATTTTTCAATCAATTACAATCAAGACTGAATTTCGTACAGCGTTGATCGATTCCGGAATATGGCAAATTTACGAAATCACGGTACGTAACCTAGGGCATTGATTCCTCCGACAATGATTTGACACGGTTCACAACTGCGGATCTATCGTTGTAAGATATGATTGGTAACGAAAAAGAAAAATATTTCAGATAATCCGGCACGACCGACTGAAGCAAGTTGTTGCAAATGTAAGATATTTTTGCATTTACTCGATGTCGGAGATGCCAGATTAGAGTCGATATTCCTCGGTAAAAGAAGTGCATCATTTTTTCCAAAAGGCTTCACCTTGAAGCTATTTATATTCGTACGTGTAACTGTCTGTCTGTGTATGAGATTTTTGTAGGATGTGTGTGTGAAACTGACCGTGAGACTATCTCTGAGTGTCTGTGAGTTCTGTGAGAGGTGGAGGTACGTGTAGAAGGACGGATATCAGACAAACGGACAAAGTCAAAGACTTTCATTTGCATATACAGACAAGAGATAAATATTTTTAAAAAATGAAAACATCGATAAATCTGGTATCTCTGAAGCCCTGGATTCGCCCAGACTGAACCTATTCTACAATTTTTAAAAATATGCATTTCGCAAAAATAGGTTCAAAATCAGATCAGAAAATAAAGAAGCAACCATCTGGTGCACCGTACCTGGAGGACGCGGTCTCGAAGTTCGAGGAGCGACGGGGCGATTTGGTAAATCGTCAGCAATACCTTACGGAAAAAATAATAACGATGGAAAGATGCATACCAGCCCTGATGGCGTTCAACATGTGGACGTCGGGAAGGAATTGTGACGACCCCCCTCTCTGCAAAGTCAGACAGATAATGAACAAATTGTCACCGAATTCAGACCCAACGGAGAAGCTTGTGGAGAAGCTCAAGACGACGGTGAAGAGTCTCAACATGGAAACGGCCGAGTTGCACGTACGGCACGATTGAATTCGACATTCGACGAGTTCCGGTAAATCTCGATTGTTCGAGATAAAAAAAAAAATTCCAAAAGTTAATGTGTATAATTGGGCGTTTCAATAATTTTCTCATATCGTCGGATTATTGTTCTTCTCATTCGATTGTTCGATTCGCGACTTCTCCGCTTCATTCCGGCAATGTTTAGGGGATGAAAAGAAAATGTTGGGAGGGATATCACTTTATCCGTTGCAGGAGAAGATTATCGAGGCAGACATAGCGCTCGAAGAGTCGGGAATGGAGTTGGACTCGATTGTACTGGCCAACGAAGAGTTCGAGGGAAAACTAAAGAGTCTCGAGAGGGAAGTGAAGAAAAACAAGACACCGAGCTTGACCTCGATAAACTCGGAAGATCTCATCTGTCTCTCGAAGATTCGCCAGCTCGGCGAGGAACAGGTCGTACTTAAGAACAGCATAAGAGATCTCGAGGAACGCGAGGCGATGTTTCACGAACAGATGAATCGCTTACTGACGTCGAAAGAATTTCGCAAGACCTCGTGCGGCAGTGGCTCGAAAAAGAAGATCCAGGAACTCGAGTGCCCGATGCATGAACAAAAGTACGATGATCCTCGACCAAAGAAGAAGTCGACGCTGAAGAAAAAGGAACTTGTGAGTTAAAAAATAATAATGAACATTTTTTGAAACTCAAGTTGCAGCTTTCGTTCGAAAAATCTATTATTTCTCGCGAGAGTTTCAAGATCCAATCGTTTCAGTATTTCATTCGGGTTTTTCTGGAATCAGCAAAAAAAAAAAGACAGTCGGCGAAAAAAAATACCGAACGCTACTAGTGGAACTGATCCAGTAGTTGTTATTTGTGCGCTACTGGACGCCCAATACTGCGTTTGTTCCCTTCATGGACTATCAATTTTTATATTTATTGATAGGCCGGAACGGAGACTCCGGGCAATTCCGCAAAGACTGTCGGAGCTAAATCCGAAGAAATGCGTAATCACGCTAAGCCACATGATCCAATCGCCACCACAGCTTCTGGTCGGGATAATCTTGAGCACGGAAGAAAACTATCGGGCAGATTTGTCAGCGACAAAGCCGAGGTTTGTCCGAAAATTAAAACAAACCTGAAGATCATATCGACAGCCTAATGCCATAAGGCCAAACAGGATATGCTGATATACAGCCGATATGCCCTTACGGAATTATGGAATTATTAGGCCATCTATACAGGAAAAATCAACCTCGATGATCCATGTTTTTCTTTCATTTAATTCCTTTCAGCTCGATTCCTCGAAGACAACTCCAGTCTCGATTGGTTGTTACGACAAATCTTCCTGTCCGAAAACTTCAAAACCGAGTAAAACCCATACCTCCCGCAGTGATTTGGTATTTTGCAACGCTTGCGCGGGAATTTGTTCACGACAACCGCAGCGTCTCCAACAACGCAGCTGTTCCCCAAAGACGTGCGGCCTTCGAATGGTCCCCCAGTCAAACATGTCGAGAGACCAAGTCTGTGACTCTTGTTGTAAAGCTCCCGGGATTATTGCAAAGTCCTTCGGCATAAGATCGAAATCTGGCAAAGCCGATCCTCGGCGCCAAAGACCGTCATCTTGCGAGCTTGACGATTCTCCGTGCAGGAAGTGTGAAAGTTCAGCGCCATGTAAAGAGTGTCTTGGACTTACGATAGCGACCGCATGTCGTTGTTCTTGCAAGGGCAAGTGCGCCATCGGCGAGTCTGACGTTCCATGCAACTGTGCCGAATATTTGAACTCTGCCGACGATCACGGCTATCAACCGGGCGGAGATACCGCCAAGATCAACGAACTGAGCAGCAGCACCGACGATGAATACTGCGAATGCTGCGACTGCGGTTGCGAGGACAGCGACGAATTTTCTGATTCGTCTCAATGTTGAAATTTGTCCGTTTTTGTTTTTTTTTTTATTTTTTATTTTTAGGCTGCTCAATTTCTTTTCTTACGAGGTTTCGATCGGCTATGTGATCGTGGATCTTGGACAAACGATTAAAAAAATGTGTATGACCGTATATTATTTTTATTTCGCTATCGATATCGATAACATTATACGGAAGGAAACAAAAAATAGTAAGATATGGATTAGCTCGCCGCTGATTAGAACGGTTCGTTGAACGGATAGTATTTGTGTTCCACTGAGCTGTAAATAAAAACGTACATCAGATCACGTATTATCCGGCAACTATGTGGAACATTGGA
This sequence comes from Stenichneumon culpator, assembly GCA_964017025.1. Taxonomy (NCBI): domain Eukaryota; kingdom Metazoa; phylum Arthropoda; class Insecta; order Hymenoptera; family Ichneumonidae; genus Stenichneumon; species Stenichneumon culpator. The sequence continues at coordinate 5,094,558 of OZ024769.1, read as the reverse complement.
AAAAAACCATACTTTTCGTACCTCTGCATGGCGCAGATTCGACCATTGCAATCGAAAGAATGAATTTGCTTTACGTCGTCCATCGATAGTTTGAAATCGAGGATATCGTAATTTTCCTGCATTCGGCTCTTTGATACCGATTTTGGGATCACGATGTGCCCGCGCTCGATCTATGGGAGTGTTTAATTGTTAAATTGATTGATTAATTTTTAAAAAATTCGGTATGGTTTAGGATTACCTGGTAGCGAAGAACCACTTGAGCGGGTGTTTTATTGTATTTGGCAGCGATAGATTTGATCTTTTTATCCTCGAGCAGTAGAGCGTCTTCAGGCTTGGCCCACGGTCTATCCGGTGATCCTAGAGGACTGTACGCTGTTATGACAATATCCTTCGACTTGCAGAATTCGGATAACTTGACCTGTGTCAAATAGGGATGACACTCTATTTGATTCGTCACCGGCTTGATCTTGCAGCACGACAGAAGTCTCTCGATCTGACGGGAATTGAAGTTGCTTATACCGATGTTTTTTACCAGACCCTTCTCCACAAGGCCTTCCATTGCCTTCCAAGTATCGACGTAATCGATATCAGTTGTCAAAATTTTGCCGTCTTTCGTTGTTGGAAACAATTCTTCTCCCTCTGAATACAGAAAAACGACACAGCGTTATCGACGTTTCTTATCCTAGCGACATCCACACCATACATTATTATACCTATAGCGACTGCTAAGAAAAAAAAGGGCGTATCCCACACCATTTACCATGTAAAACGATGCGCCGCACGCCCTTCTGTTTCCTTTAGTAGTCAATCGAATATTAATCAATAATTCTAAAAAATTATGTTCGGCTTCAGCTGCCTTGATTTCTTTCCTTGTTGTCGCGGCTACGGGACATTGCACAGTAAAAAAAATTGAATTTTTCATCTCGTTTCCTCAAAATGTTCCTTTATTCGCAAATCGTCGTAAAAGTTGAAAATTTCATATCGTTTTCTCATAATGTTTCTTTATTCGCAAAGCTTCTTTTATGAAAAAGCTTTTTCTATACATGTTTTGCTTACCCATAGAGGAAGCTTTGCAAATAAGGGAATATTATGAGAAAGCGATATGATAATTTCAATTTTTAACTTTCATGAGATAACGATATGACAGTTTCAATTTTCACCTTAAAAAATAATTATTATGTTAAAATAACGTCGCGCTTGACTTTGTCGAATGTATGCTCGGCGCGAAAAAATACATGGAATTATGCGCTCCTGAATTATTTTTTAGCACTAGATTTTTACTCAAGACAACCAAATGATACCTCTTTATCTAGCTTTTTCAGTCCCTTCATATACTTCACCTAGTGCATTTCTTGCAACGGAACATCATAGGCAACTGAGTTTTCCCGCGATTCCATGGAGAAGCAAAGAAATCGTTTTTTAAAAATACGCAAAATCACTCATTTTTGCAAGAATGGTTACAAAATGTCCTGAAAAGTTTTTCTTTCGTCTCAGGGACTACAATTAATCGGTTTTTCATACTGATCACGAATCTATGACTTATCTAGTTTCTTTCACAATATTTGAAACGGAAACGAGCGACGGTTGTTAGGGACGAATTTTTAGTTTTTTTGTTTTTTTTTTTATTTTATGAAATTTAAACGGTTGGATCGATTGTTGCCAAATTTAATAAAGAGCATAGATCCATAATAATTTATTTATGTCGAATTTTTTAGGCATATATCGCAAAAATTATAAGAGCTAAAGTGTAAATTATATTTTTCGAAAAATTGAAAATGTTACAAAACCGAGATCCCTCGATCGATCCTTAACAAATTCAATAGCGAAATTGTTTGATGTTGGTCTACTTCTGGAGAAGGTTTCGGCGTGATAACTCAAAATTTGCGAATGGTAAAGCGCGAGCACATTTTTTTTCAGAATCTGATAAAATCCGAACGCATGTTTCAATTATTGCATACATTGTAAAAACCAGAGACACCCAACTGCTCTACATGCGTGCCAAAATGTGAAGCGATTGAAAAAACCGGTCTTGAGTTTATACCGGTAAATTAAAAAAATGTATCAACAAAATGTTTCCTCTTTGGAATGACTGAAGATTAGTTGACAATGCTTCCTCTACGAGGAAGACAAATCATTACGGAAAATACTTTTCGTTTCGTAGCTTTTTTCATAAAACTACATTGCATGAAAAAGCTATGCGGAAATCTCGATTTTCGCTCAGTTTTTTAGTTGAAAAACAGGTCTTTGCCAAATACAAATTGTAAAAATAATAGGAAGAAAATTGTGGACATTTATTAATAAGTGTTTGCTAAATGTGCAGAGTTAAAATTTACCTTTGAATCCGAAGGGCCAGTGAATCAAGTAAAGATCCAGATAATCGATGCACAGATCCTTGAGAGTGTTTCTCAACGCCGGCTCGACTAGACCCGGACGATGATTGGTGTTCCAGAGCTTGCTGGTCACGAAAATGTCTTCGCGTTTTATAACTCCTTCGGCGATTTTCGTCGTAAGGGCTTCACCAATTTCCTTTTCGTTTCCATAGACCGGTGCACAATCGATGTGTCTGTAACCGATGTCGATCGCATCTTTCACTGCCTGGGATACTTCACCGGGTTTGGACTGAAAAAAATAGGCATATTTTTAACGAACAGTCCTATTTTTACCTCAATGTTATATTTTTCATCCTATTTAAAATTATGTGAAAACCTGGGCCCGCTCGGTGTCAAAAGCTACAATGCATTTTTTTCACGAGTGCTAGTTCGGCCAACGAAAAGGTCTTGTCGTAAACTAGCATAATATCCGCTATCGATGAGACTATTCATTTGAGCATACGTGACAGCACCCTTCAAAAATATTGACAACAATTTTTATTACTGACAGCGGAATTTGATATGCTCTTAAATAATTTGATATGTGCATTTTTCGCCCTGAACACGAATTCGATATTAGTATTGGCCTAAAGACAACCCGGGCATAGGTAATCGACGCAATAATTTTTTAAATAAAATTTTAACATGTATGCATATTTAAACATATATTTCATTTGAACGTATACCTGAAACATAGCATGAGCAAAGCAACAACACTACCCCTCGATAATTTTGAGTTTTTTGTATGCTTTTTTTCAGGATATCCGTTCTACAAGGTGAAAGGCGTAAAAATAAATATTCAACAAACTTTAAGAAATATGAAAATAATATAAAATGAATTTTCAACAAATATGAAGTAATATTATTCCTACAGATTCAGGGCTCAGAAAAAAATAAAAGTAGTTGTGTACGAACTAGTTGTGCGTAGTTGTGTAAAAACTACGACGCAGAGTGATTTACCTGCCTGCCTACGTGAATATCTACAACTGCGCACATTAATCAATCTTGTCTCACTGTCTATACATGTCGCGTACGTCTTATTTAAACAAGCATTTATAATCCCTCGTACAGACATTACCAACTGTACAATGTTGCTCTTATCACAACTTCGCGGTCTGTATGTACTATGAGCGTCTAGGGAAGATACGCTGCAAACTATAACTTGACACGATGCGTGATTATTATGCTCCATCGAGTTCTGCGAATAAATAGCCATTTAAAAATACCATACACTGCAGTTCGAGAACAATACACTTCCCATACATGACCCAGACAATGAAGTTTTTCAAATTCGACGAAATGTTGTATTTTTTAAATTACACCCAGCAGACAAAAAACGAAAAAAACAACGGTTAGGCGCTATGTTGTTACGGCAAAAGCAGATACCAATTTAAATAGGAGAAACAACAAATTTATTTTATTATGGAATCAAAAAAAGTAATCTACAAAATATTATTCATATTATACTAAACATACTTTCCAAGTTCCCAATCCCAAATTCGGAGACTGATTTCCATTGTAAAATTTCACCGACATTTTTCTTTAGTTGACGCTGAATCCGATCCGTGGACAAAAACGACAGTTGAGTTCGTCGGACGAGGGTAAATCGATTAAAGTGCAAATAATAATGCCAGCTGTTCCGTTCGTGATGCGGTTTCGCGTTGGACTGACGATGCGACGTATCAGTTAACGGACAATTGTGCTTGGTTCTGTAAAAAAAAAAGTTGAATATATGTATATATAGCCACTACATACCCACTGCTGTCACTGGTTGGAAACTTTTCCCGTATCCATTATTCTTGCAGAGCTGTAGTCATCCACTCCTTTATTTACCGAGGTTTGCGCGGTAACGATTGCAGTGCCATTGGTTATCTTCGTGACGGATAATCGTTTTTTCGCATATGCTCAAACAATATCCTTGATTCAATGATGGTTATGTCCGCGTAGGTAGAATTATTTTCTTCACAGTGATAAAACTGGTATTTTTATAAAAATAATTAAAGACGATGATAACGACTACAAAGCTTCTATTGCTACTGCTCTTATCGAGTCACGCTAAAGGATTGCGTGTCAATTAATACCTCAAAAATATGTGGACATACGAAATTTATTAGTTTCTGCGCGAATTGGACTTGGAATGCAGATTCTGGAAATATTAAATGGCCATTCGATTTTTTTTTGTTTTTTATTAACGAAAACATGATTTTATACGAACATCGTGTTGAAAACTGTCGAGACACATTCGATATGATGGACAATAATAATGTATAATTTATAGTTTGATAAAGTAACTTCGTGTAGACTCACGTGACTTGGAATAACTTTTTTTTAACTCACGCAATTTACACGTTTTTTTCAGAATGGGATCTTAAACGGGTAGTGCGGACTGGCCTCGGTCCTGAAAATAGAAATCATGGAATTCAAATATATTTCAACGACAATAATATTGTTATTAGTAGTTATATTGTTATCGTTAGGACTCGAACTAATTTATTTTAAGTAACATCTTCGTACGAGTCCTCAGTCATTCAGTATTTTGTTTTCAGTGGCATTGCAAATTTGTTCCCCTGTACCCGGTAAAAAAGGTTTGTATATTTGACGAACGTTTCATTCTCAAAAAAATGTCGAGCAGTGATATAATTTTTCTGTTGTTAATTAAACAATTATTTTAAAAGTCGCAATCTTAGTTATTTTTAGAAACACGCATTCGTCATCGATCACAAACCGATACTCGAAAATTCATTAAGTAATTATTTTGCCGTTCTCGAGAACATAGGCCACAACGAAAATCATCTTCATCAGCTGGTCACAGTGAAATGCATAAGTGTTTTTGTCGTGCAGCGCAGACGGAAGTTAAAAAATACGGTTCGTTAACAAAAGAAAAAATTGTAAAAATAACAAGACAAAAATTGTTGATCTTTATGGACTTTGTGTTCCTGTACAAATTATTTGCGAGCCCATGCTTACCCGGTCATTGGGCAGATTCGTCCGTTGCAATCGAAGGTATCGATGTAGGCGATATCTTCGGGGCTGAGCTTGAAGTCGAAGATATCGGCGTTCTGAGCGATTCGTGACTTGGTTACGGACTTCGGAATAACGACGTTGCCACGGTCGAGCTATGGAAAACAGATTGAGTCGTGAAAACAACAAAGTTAGCCATCGTATATCAAACGTTGTACTTTTCTATACAGGTCCGTGGATAAAGCATCGGGAAAACTTGCCTGATAGCGTATGAGAACCTGTGCAGCTGTCTTATTGTACTTCTTGGCCAGTTCGAGCAACTTGGCATCTTCGAGAAGCTTCGGATCATCGGGCTTCGCCCACGGTCTGTCTGGTGAGCCTAGGGGACTGTAAGCTGTTATAACGATGTCTCTGGCCTTGCAAAACTCCGCGAGCTTCTTTTGATTCAAGTACGGATGGCATTCGATCTGCAAAATTTAAACGAGCAATACCGTACTTTTGATCAATCTTGAAACTTCAATTAATGTTAAAAATGCTCTCAAAATTTATTCACGAAATTATGAAGTTTTTGTACACACGTCAATTATATCAAATAAAATGAATTGATTTGTATATTAAACATGTCGAAAAGCTCAATTAAATATACCGGTAATCATTTTAACGCATGATTATATATTAAATTTAATGTATTGGTTTTATTCATTAAAAAAAACTTTATACTGTATATAAATTTCCATACACAAATTGTTTATAGTGCATTTGACGAGCTGTAACAAGTATGCTGTGCATTCATTTTTCGTTTCATCAAAAACAAAAACAAAAAATCAATTTAACAAAAATATGGTCACTGCAGACACACCTTCTTGAAAGTCATTTGGGTAGGTGTATTATTAAACAAAGATCCAGAACTGTATGCAAAGAATGGACGTACCTGATTCGTCACAGGTTTGATCGTGGAGTTTTTCAACAGTCTCTCGATCTGTTCGGAATTGAAGTTGCTGACACCGATGTTTTTGGTCAAACCTTTCTTCATCACGGCTTCCATGCCCTTCCACGAGTCGAGATAATCGGTATTGCTGAGGATCGGACTACCATCGGGATTTTTCGGAAAAAGTTCGTCACCTTCTTTGTAAGCCATCGGCCAGTGAATAAGATACAGATCGAGATATTCGAGACCCAAATTGTTTAGGGTCTGCCTGATCGCGTGCTCGACGAGATCGGTGGTGTGATAGGTGTTCCATAGTTTGCTCGTTATGAAGAGATCCTGACGTTTAACGACACCCTCGGAAATCTTAGTCTTCAGAGCCTCGCCGACTTCCTTCTCGTTTCCGTAAACGTGAGCGCAATCAATGTGCCTGTAGCCGATGTCGATCGCATCCTTGACTGCCTGAGTCACCTCGCCGGGCTTCGACTGTAAATGAAAACAATAATTTATAACCATTAAAAAAAACACGGCCAGCTTGTCCTTATATCGTTAATCAGTAGAAATTACCTACTGAAGAGATAAATCATGGTCGCGTTACTCGCGCGCTTCGCGCGATCGTACAAGGTAGGGGCCCCAAAAGGAACTTCAAATAATGAGGGCCAGGGGCAGCCTACCCGCCCGTTAGAAGAGACAAAATATTGTAGGCTACGGGGCGGTTTGGGGGACGCGGGTCAGCTTATGGAGAAAGGCTCCCGCGTATGATGAAGCTGATCTTTTTCCTTATGATGAAGGGCAAAAGCGTAACCTTCATAGAAACGGTCACCTCCGTCTCCGTATGCAGCTGACCCCTCGATTCTTATAGTACACCCCTTCCTCCGCACGACGGCGACAGCGGCGAGACTTTTTTATATGATGAGAGATATATACGATATTTTTTTGGATAAAGTTCAAGTGATCGAAAGATATTTTTAACACACTTATTGTGCATTGATTCGAACCCAGCAATACAGTAATCTAGAGAATGAGTGCAAAGTCACAGATGCTAGAATTATCGCTTTTTTATCGCCTCAAGAGTGTTTCATCATCAGGAGATGAATTTTATTCAATTTACGACTCGATTTACATATCGGGCATTCTATGTCCATTCGAAATGCCCAAAACCCTCTTAGATCAAGCTGAAAGTTCGTGATATTGTAATATTATATAATCTGAGTACCAGGATTGTTTTTTAGATTTTTATTGGCCCCCGTTTTCATGTTAGCGATAGGCGTGTTAATATTAAAAGTTGAAAATTGAAATTTTCATATCGCTTTCTCATAATGTTCCTTTATTCGCAAAGCTCTTCTATGAGGATGAATTGCCTGTATTTTTGGCTTCCTCGTAGAGGAAGCTTCGCGAGTAAAGGAACATTATGACAAAAGCGATATAAAATTTCAATTTATAAAATGGATAAAAAAACAGGACATTTTTATTTTTTCAATCTTTTCAACCAGTATGACTCCGTGCATTTTGCAAAAAATTTCACAGAATGTTCTTTTAGTATTGTGAAACAATATGTGTAAATTTCGCAATGGGTTAGAATTGCATTCAATTTTCGCGGGCGTGTAACTATTTTTAAAAAATATTATATATGTATATATCCTGTAAAAAAAATTATTGGACACCTATGAAAATTGAACCCAATCCCAACCCATTTTGAAATGTACACATGCTGTTGCACACTGATAAAATAACATTCTGTTAAATTTTAAGTCAATAAGAATTTTCCGATTTTTAAGTTTCTTGTGCATGAAAAACTTTTAAAAAATGTACGAAGATAGTTCAACAAAAATAGCATCTTTTTTGTACAAGACATTTTTTTGTACGGCCCAATGATTGTAAAATATAATATTTTTTTATATTAATTCGCCTATTTGCTATCTTGAAAACGGGAGGCCATAAAAACTTTTTTTAATCCAGGTACTCACAGTATGTAATATTATACATCACGAACTTTCAGCTTGATCTAAGAAGGTCAGAGTTTTAGGCCGGTCGGCTTGACGTGGAATGCCCCATACATTCGATGCACGCTTGAGGTGCAGACTCCGAAATTTCGCACTGGATTAATAAAACTAACTGGTCATTATGAAATAGCTTATTAATTAAACTGTGATAATTATCGAATGCAAACTCTCAGTGATATCTAGAAATGATAATAAGGATATATAATTATGTAATAATAACTTTTTGATATATATTAAAAATGGCGGTGCACCGTTTTGAACTGGACAATATAGCAAACTAGAGGACTAGTACAAAGCGAACAACACAGTACGAATAAATTATTTTTTGTCATCCCTTTAAGAATGTTTCCAAGTCGAAAGATGAATTTTATTCGACCTTAATTTTCTCCGCGATACAAGCGCGTATTTTTACCTTGGTAATTACCAAGGAAAAAAATACGCGCTTGTAATTTCTTGTCAATTGACAAGAACTTACAATAAGTGTGACGCACTCGACGTTAAAGTCGTACCGGCCGGAAATTCAAGGTCTCTCGTGGAAATCGCATCAATAATTTGTACTGTCGATGAAACGAAACAAGGTCACGGCGGCAAGGATAAACAACGTGCATCGAAACAAATACGGTGGCAGTCGATTACCAAACGGAATGACAGCGCTCAATAATTTAAATGTCATTTTCATGTTATATGCAGAAAAAAACCGTGAAAAATCATTGATTACTCAATCTTCAATTTTGCGAAAAAAGAAAACCACAAAATTATTATTCAGTTTGGAAAACAAAAAGAAAATTTGGTGTACGAGCCTCGAGAAGAAAGAAATCGTCTTTATCGATGTCTGTTGCCGTTGCGTACATTTTCTTATCTCAAATTTCTTTCGTTTCATTCTATCCGGCGTTTCCGATAAGCCGCGACCTGCTGATACGCGAAGCGAATTTTTCTCACCCGCGTCCATGATCGATCGTAACCGCGAAAAATAATATTTATCTCGAACGTACCTTCCACGTGCCCAAGCCGAGGCTAGGAATCGTGTTGCCATTGTAGAACTTGATATTCGCCACATTCAGCGACATATTTGTATCACAAAGTAAAAACACAACCTATATAGTCAAAACGCAGGTGGGGACGATAAATATTTGCCGATGAGAGGTTATCGCACTGTGACGGTTCGTCGACAACTAGTAAACCGATAAGTTATTCATGAGCTTTTTATAAGCCGGCCGGAATAATTCGTGTCCCTTCCGATATGTTCCTTTTTCTCTGTTTCTTCGTCACTACGTTTGGACCGAATGATTGAGCGCATGCGTCGTCTAAGGAGAATGTAGCATGAGACTCGGTGAGGAGGGATAGACTCGGTGGGGCGCGCGGTGCGGTCGGCCGGCAGTGGCGCCGCAGTGCGACCGTGCGAGTGCTTGTGCTAGTGGAAAAGATAAAGAACCCAAAAATTCTCTTTCAATTAAAAAAAACAAGAGGATCGTACATTTGAGCATTTAATTTTTGAGATGAAGCTTCTGCTTATACCTTGTTCGCAGGCCCTTCCTGATATAACAACTGTCGTCAAATGTTTGACCAAGTGCAAGCTCACTCTATGATACAAACAATTAAGAACTATGAGTATATTCCATTGCCAATGTCTTGAGAACGGAGAAAACGAATTCTTGGAAAAAGCGGGAACCGTGCAATATCTCAGGAATATTTCAATAGGCATTATTGATCGTCCAATCTAAGGCCAGACCCTGCCTAACGCATACACACAAATCGCATATGTCCGCTGGGAGAATACATACGACGGGAATGCTGCGTTATATAATTGCTGGGAACACATTCACGGACAAGGTCGGCCTTTATGCAGAGCCGGCCGTAACCGGCTAGTTGCGTATACAATCCGGTGGAAACAGTCCTTAACGTTTATAGCTCTGCAGCAGTGGAAAATTTTGCTGTCACTTGGCCAGACATAAATCCCACAAGGGGATAATAAGATACCGAGAGACTAGCGTTTCAGACGGAAGGGACTCAGTCGGCGTCTCTGATGCTCGATTGTCGACAAACCAGTGTGTGTACCCACACGGAAACAGTATATGCGAAAATACTTTTTTTTATATATCAAGAATACTTTTCTCGAAAAATGGTATATCATTCATATACGACTTTACGAGATATATGTACATATCTTTATGAGATATGTGATGGGTATCACATCAATCAAGCAAACAAATATCAAGCAAATATTTGGAAAATTATATTTTTTCTGACAGACTATGAAACTATAAACTATTATATATGTGTTATAGATAATGCATTTAAAAAAATACAGCAAATATTAATTGGCTGCGGTGTCTTTTATATAATTTTTCCAGTACCATTCCTCATATACCCAGATAGAAAAACGTGGCGTCAAACGGGTATCGTGTCATTAGTACCGCCACAGTTCCGACGCCGTGCCGTGATTTTTCTATCTGGGTATCTTCATCGGTATACGAGGCTGTATGTCAAGAATGGACAATGCAATGAAACCAGGGGCGGATTTCTGCATAGGCCAAGTAGGCCATGGTCTAGGGCGGCAAAATTGTGGCGATTTTTTAAAAACAGAGTCATTAAACTGTTATTGTAAACAATTGATTGACTCTGACGGTTTATACTTGATTGAAACTTTACATCCAGATAAATATTTAATTTTACGGGCACCTGCAAATAAATATTTTAACTGAATCAAATAAATATTTATTTAAATCAAATAAATATTTGTATGTGAAGCACCCGTCTAATAAATTATTTTGTTGGGTCCAGAGTCAAGGTTTGTTTACTTGTGCATCTATTACAATGTATCGTGCCCGCGAAAAATCTAACCGCCGCACCGTGCCCACTCCTGCAAGTTCTCGATACTTCTAAAGTCGGCGCGGAGGCGGTACTCAGAGAGCTACATATTGCCATGGATAAAAAACGTTGATTGAGACCGGAACGAGTTGTATGTAACTTCTTAGGTACAAAATTTTTTTTAGTGTTTTAATATTTAGGGATTCTCGTGCGATAATTTATTTTGAGAAGATCAGTGAAGATAAGTATAGACGAGTGGCTGCATTTCCGCTGCCAGTGCTCTTCAACTCGAGAAGGAAAGGAAACAGCTGGAACATTATTAAAATGACTTCGCGATCAAGATCTCCATACTGTTTATCCGAATGTCGAATGGCCCAAGGCATGTGCGTTTATACCTTCGTTACAAACTGCTCCGGTGTGCGTAGTTTTTCTTGTTTGCGGCGAGTAAAAAATTACCTTCGATCTAAAATGAGCGAAGACAGATTAAACGCTCTCGCGATTCTTTCCATCGAGTCACAATTAACGCGATCATTGAATTCTGGTAAATTGATTCACGAGTTTGCAGCTCAAAAAGCGAGACAATAGTATATTATGCTACAAGGAAGGGAAGTGCGTGATTTCCACCGAGTGTGAAGTATGCTGCCTGAGCGAAGCGAGGGCAGCAATCACACGAGGTGAAAATGCGCTCCCTCCCATGTAGGATACGATACTTTTTTTCCGACTTCGTTAAAGTAACTACATTTCTTGCGTCGCAATATCGTCATATTCGCCAATGACCATTACTCCCCCGGGAGTAATAGAGCTTGCAGAGGGAGTAATGAGCCCTATTACTCTCTAGGGAATAATGAAATTGTACAGCGCATGCGCACAGGTTAAAAATGATCATCGGTTGATAATAGCCTATTTTCCGCTCGTATTGCACGGAAGGAATCTGGTTATTTTAGCGAAGACGGGAAAAATTAGTATATTATGCCACAAGGGAGGAAAGTGCGTCTTTTCACCGAGTGTGAAGTTTGATGCCCGAGCGAAGCGAGGGCAGAAATTCACACGAGGTGAAAAGGCACTTCCTCTCTTGTGCCATACGATATTTTTTTTTCGACTTCGTTAAAATAACCGCATTTCTTGCGTCGCAAAATCGTCATATTCGCCAATGACCATTTCTCCCTCGGGAGTAATAGAGCTTGCAGAGGGAGTAATGAGCCCTATTACTCCCTAGAGAGTAATGAAATTGTACTGCGCATGCGCACTGATTAATAATGATCATCGGTCAATAATAGGCTATTTTCCGCCCGTATTGCACGCAAGGAATGTGGTTATTTGAGCGCAGTCGGGAAAAAAAGTTATTTCACACTCGTATCGAAATGTTCTATTTTGTACGTCATAATAAAGAGGATACATAAACGATTAGTTTATTATCTGCTGTTTCGTGCATTTCGATCATAAACATACTCTTTCCTGCTTTTCTTACTACAGAAAGGGCGGCAATCTTCCGTCGGCCAAGGGCACTCACGATGTTAAATCCGCCTCTGAATGAAACGTGTAATAAACACGCACCTTGACAGGCATTTGAGAGTAGAAGACACTCAAAAACCTTTGAAAAGTGACTACTTGGCATCAACGCGTTCAAAGCGTGTTTAAACAATGCGTGTAAACCATACATGTGTACACGCCGTGTGTAAACCATACATGTTACTCCAGATGGACAAGCGCCACAAAACGGGTGAATTTTCAGCAAATATTGCGCCAACTGCGACCGTTTCGTGGGGCCTGTCTATTGGGTACTTTTACATACTTGGTGGTGTGTTGAGAATCAACACATCGTGATATATGTAAAAAAAACTGAAGACACGATTTGTAAGCCTAAGGCATGTTAAAATAATACCCTTGTTTTTAGTGTGGCTGGAAGCACTTGCACCTGCTTTGCGTTTAGAGCTATTTGAGTGAATGCCGAAAAGGTGGTAAGTGTTCGTTTCGTCTCAGCCTATAGATGAAGCGTATGCAACAATTAACAGTTTTTGAAGTTTTTAGTCGAATTTATATACATAAATTACGATATATGACGACAGAAATCGAAATGAGAAACTATCGCGAGGTGACGAGTTTAACTACGAGCTCGTCACAAAGCGTTTAGTAATGTTTCATAATTACGTGTACTTTGTAGTGACAAATCAGAATGTACACCTTCAGTTTTTCTATGTTTTCAAACGTTAAGCATATACAAATTCAATATATTACGGATTATGAAAAAATTTCGTAATGTCATTGACCTATCGAGTGTCAGTTCCATAAAAATCCGCTTCTTGCAAGCACGTCCGTTTATCATTAATTATCATCTTGTCAAGTTGATTTCGATAAATATTGTCAAAAATTCGCTGCATCGTTGCTGAATGGAAATATTATTGGTAATTTAAGGTAACACTGCGCTTATTGAATTAGGCAATCGTGTCAATCATTCATGTAACTGATAAAAACGCTCACTATATTGGATTTATCCATGCATAGTTAATAAAATGACTATCGTTTAGCATTTCGCATTTCTTACTCATTCACTTTATTTTTGCATAGGCAGCCATTGATTGGAATACGAATTCCGATTCGAATCGCTTAATCAGACGAATGAAAAAAAAAAAAATGCTGACTCATATAAAGTCATTGTCATCGACCGATAGACTGCTATGTTTTTTTTATCTATTTATACACTCAAGAATTAATTCGACCGTCTCGAACGGCATGGAAAAATAAAATTGTCCGATCGTTGTTGCGCACGCCTTGTGACACCCAAAGTCCACATTCCCGAACTCTGCGATCAGCTTCATCTATATAGTTTTTTGATTCTCGTCGATCTATCAATATCTTCATAGTTTCTTTGACGATCCAGATTCTCGCTCCGATTAAAAATCTTCAGTTTCTTATTAGTTCAACTCAGATAAATCTCGCGATTAATTTTTTTTTCTCACGTATCTTCGACTTCTCCAACGTGAGATTCACCGAAATATCCGAGAATCCCGTTGATAAAGCCACGCATTAAATCGATGATAATTCGAACGAATGTGTAAACGCAATAGCATATCGGTAACCACAACCAACCGTAGCAGAGGGGACAATTAATCCGGTTGCAAACGTGACCGCTAACGGTACGATCTTCCGAAACTGTGATATTTCGGTCCATCAGTCTGTTTGCCTCGTTTTGACGATCCGGAAAGTGTCTGTTTAAATCCAACAATTTCTTCAGCCAAATATCCTCGCAGACGTCGATATCTTGAAGACACTCGCAAGATCTTCGTTGATCCTTCAAACAAAGCACCTCGCAATCCGTCGGGCTCGACATCTTTCTCCGTGGCTCGGCCATTGCGATAATCCGAACTTTTCGCGGATATTCCACGTAACACGGCCAATCGGTGATGAACCTACCTGGATTTTTGCCGATCCTAAAACTCGAGATACCGCAATATTCTTGGTCACTCGATCGAAAAATCGTACCCGCACCTCTTCGAAATATCATCGAGTTAACAACTCGCAAAACTTCGAGTCTGATATCCTTTTTACGGAAGTATCTGGTGAAAGGATAATTGCCCGCAAATCGCGAATAAATCTTGACGTCATTGGCGTATCGAATTTTTATCCAAGCGAGAAGAAACGAATCAACATGTTTCCTCTCGAAACGCAGCAAATTCTCGAGGTCAGTGCGTATAGTCTCCAAACACTCGGGCGTGAATATCTTCTCGAAACTTCGGTAGTTCAATCGGTGATCTATATTGAGGACGATGCAGCCGATCATCGTCGTAATAAAATCCATCACGTGGACGATGATAGCTTGGTTTTTTCGTTTGTTCATGGTTGACTGATTTTCCAATAAATTCCACGGACTCATTGACGACGAGAGGCGTTTAGTTTTTTCGTGCATCGTCATTCTCGGCTTATCGGATGCTTCCTATTCGAATATTCTGTGGTATCTCACTGTCGTCGATTCATCGCTTTCGTTCTTTTGAGGCAGCGAAATATTTTATTTTTTCACTTATATTGCACTGTTATTAAGCTAAGCTATGAGAGCTCGGGAACTTGACAATGTATTTGTCGCAATAGTCGTGGCAAAAATTGGTGTTTAAGGATTGAGTTGTGTCACGGAAAGAGGTTGACATTTTCAAAGTCGATGTCATAATCGATCTGTATTTTCGAGTTCATTTATTTTTTGATTGATAATGGTCATATAATGGAATACGGATAGATCATTCATGCTTTAGTAATCTCATTGTTTTCGTGTAAAATTGTGATCAAAATTTGTCCAGAACGTTTTGTCCACTACGTTGATATCGGCAAAACTGTGATCACTCTCAACAGGAACAGAACATTCCACTTGCGACACAAAATTTGCACGCTGCCTCCCCCCGTGCTGCAAAGTGATGGGAGTCTGCATGCTATCCAGTGGAAAGTACCATCAAGGGATCGAAACATTCCACGAACGATGTGACTAATAAATTTCCATCCGGGCTCGGAGACAGAGAAATTGTCTGGGCGGTTGATTTGCTGGCGAGAGAGGAAGGGTAAAAGAGTCAGAGCTCCACCCAATTTCGCTCGATTAGAGACTTTGATTGAATGAACGATGACTGAAGAGGGGTAGACATGCATCGCGGGCATCGCTGACTACGTTACGAGGCCCTAAGCAATATCGTTCCACACGTTATATATCAGTTTGTCGAGTAGATCATAGCAACGATCGTCACGGTGTGAATTGTCGTTTCAACTACAACAACAGGCTGTGCTGATCTCCCTTCGCTATGTAACTTTGTCGAGGAACAGACCGGCACTTTTAGCAACGTCAACGCCGATGCGACAGCAAATCGCTTGTTAACGTTAAAGTTCACGTAACTCGTATCTTCATTATCATCAAGATAAATGCGATAAAGGCTGTATATCTAACGTGTACCTCGCTGGTGATTGAACAATATTGTGTAATACAATCCTGGCTTGGTACTGCGTGACACAAAAATATTTTTCGTAATTAATACCCGCAGTTAACTCTTTCAGAGTGAGAAAAGAAAACAAAATTTCGGGATTTATTGAACCAGATATTACACGAACCGGATGTTCCATCCGATATTTGCACAAAAATGATTTGTTTATGAACGTTGGATGGTTATGTGGGTAAAAAAAATAATGATGAAAAAATGGATAGATTGATAATTATATATATTTTTACAATGTAGTATAAGAGGTAGTGTAACAAGGTGAGTACAGAGTATAGCAATAGTGAATTTATTTGGTTTGAAAGAGCGTAGAAGGGAGCATGGAGTAGAAAGAGAAACAGAAATAAGTCAAAATAAAATGAAAAGTTAAAAGATACGGTAGTTCAAAGTTCGGCTATGTCGTAAGAAGGGTTTTTTAAGTTGATATTCATTGGGAAGTATTTTTGATGGCGTCGAAATTAACGATTTTTCGTATACTAAATGATTATTATTACCGACTTAGTTCGACGTACATGTGATCCATTTTTTTAAATTTTTCAGTACGGTATTCTGAAAGGCCAATATTTGTGATCCTTTGCGCTGAAAACGAAATTCTACTGTAAATTTTGCAAATTTTTGAGACGTCGGAATAATGGTAGTCAGGGCTTACCTAGCGAATTCAGCGACTCGTTCACCCGTAGCCAATGATTCTATGGCACTCATTTCCTCGTCGGTCAGATTAAAGTCGAATATCTCGATGTTCTCCTTTATACGACTCTTGGTAACGGACTTTGGTATCGGAGCGGCTCCCTGTTGATACTGCGCGCAAAACATTATGTCAATCGAGAGAGCGCGAAAATCTTTCATCGCACTTATTGAAGAAAAAAAAGCCGCATAAGCGTCTCGACTTACCACATACCGACACGCAACTTGCGCCGGTGATTTCTTGTACTTTTCAGAAATTTGCAGAATTTTCGGATTGTCAAGAGAATTGGCGATTCCGTATCTGTTACCCGGCCTTCCCAGAGGCGAATAACCCGTCACCGTTATTTTTCGCTCAGAGCAAAATTCGATCAATTTTCGTTGTCCCACATTGACATTGCACTCGATCTGATTGTTGACGGGCTTGATCGTCGCGACTTTCATCAGACGCTCGATTTGTTCGGAATTGAAATTACTCACGCCGATGCTTCGCGTTAAACCTTGTCGCACGCACTCTTCCATGCCTCGCCACGTTTCCAGATAGTCCACGTCGGATCCGATCATTTTTCCACTGGAGTCCAGAGGTATAGCGTCGTTACCGTCCTTCGATAAATTAAATCATTCTTAAGTACAGTATAATAGAAACAAAAGTGATAAACCGCGAGTAATCGATTGAATATGCTGCTATATACTTCACAGGCGAATGGCCAGTGCACGAGATACAGATCAACGTAGTCGAGGCCAAGATCGCTCAAAGACTTTTTGCATGCCGGGACGACTTGGGCTTCCTTGTGGGAATTATTCCATAACTATAATATAATTAAAAAATGAGCAACTTTAAAGTTATTTAAAAATTTTGAAATAGGATTAATAGATACAGGGTAAGCTTGCCTTTGTGGTGATGAAGAGTTCTTCCCTCTTAACAGTACCATCTTCGATCTTCTCCTTGATCGCTTTGCCGATCTCTTTTTCGTTGAAATAAACGAATGCGGTATCGATGTGCCGATAACCAATATCTATTGCGTCCTTCACAGCTCGCCCTGCCTCGCCGTCTTTGGACTATGCAAAGTAAATTTATAACTTAAAAAATGGTTTTCAAGAAGTTGTCAGAAGCAAAAAAAAATATCGCAATTTTTCATATTCGGAACCTACGGCTAGGTCGTGATCAATAAACTGAAGCCTCTTTTCGAAAATTATTCTGCGATACTTTTTCGAAGGTTATTCAGCAAAACGAGTTTCGAGTATGCGAATTGACGTGTGAATAAACCGCTTCAGAATTAAAATTAAAAAACGCTCTATAAATCAAAAAAAGGTTTTCAAGAAGTTGTCAGAAGCAAACAAATATCGCAATTTTTCATATTTCGAACCTACGGCTAGGTCGTGATCAATAAAGTGAAGCCTCTTTTCGAAAATTATTCTGCGATACTTTTTCGAAGGTTATTCAGCAAAACGAGTTTCGAGTATGCGAATTGACGTTTGAATAAACCGCTCCAGAATTTATGAGTGAATATAGCAGCACGAGGTCGGCGACGTTCACTACAGAGTCTCGTGAAACGGCTGGCTAAATGCGAGACGGAGCGATAACCGGACGAAACTTAAAAAAATAATTCAAGATTAGAAAAATATTGATAACTCTCACCAGATAAGTTCCGAGACCGAACATCGGCATCGTATGCCCGTTCCAAAACTTGACAGAAGGAACATTGTTCGGATTCATCATTTCCTTTTTGCGGACAATTCTCGTCGTACGTGTCGACAACCCGTCGCTGAATTCACTTGATAGACCAACGATCTCTCGACAGTGATTCTCTGCAGTCACGGAATCTTTCGATAGAGGCCTTTAACGACGGTCCAATTGCGGCTCGTTCAAATATTTTTAAATATTTGCTATCACAATTTTTGTTTTTCTCGAAGCTATAGGTCTGTCCGTTTTCAGAGTAAGCTGGAGCAGAGCGCTCTATTTTACATGGAAAGTATATCTATATTTATCGGATATATAGATATACCTTCTACGTAAAATCGAGGGCACTGCTCCAGCTTACTTTGAGAACGAACAAACCTAATGAGAGTCCTGATAGCGACTGATTCACTGTGAAGAACAAGGCAACACAGTGTGGCATCGAAGTGATTCGTGCGCCGAACAAAATATCAATGATAATACTTTCGTACATCACTGAAAGACCAATTCGAAAGGCGCATTCAAATTCAATATGAAGTTATGCAACTTTTTCTGTCATGTTCCTGTACAATAAAGAAATACGCTAATGATATGCCAGATAAAAAAGTGGCCTGACTCATGGTTTGAACTTAAGTGAACGGAAGCGTTCATAAATGGAGTTCTTCTCAAGTAAGTGTTCGTGTATCAGTAGCCGCCCACTCCTTGCAGTTTTTTTTTATCGTTAAAGATGCAAAGATGCATCCGACTATATCCGATCATATCTAGAACGATACTCTGGAGTACGAAAGTGATTTTAGATTTTACCCTTGGAATGCAAGAACGCCTTTTTCCGCCGCAAATTTTACTTTTGTATGGGATGATCCATACGAAGTATGTAGGGAGATACAGTATTGTAATTTAAAAAAGATTGGCCTATGAGATTATAGTCTAGAAACATGTTTTGCACATCTTAGAATACAGAATAGTACATTTCGATACGAGTACGACGACTGCGAGAAAAAAAACTTTTTCTGACGAGTGTGACTTTGCAGCACGAGCCGAAGGCGAGTTTTGCAATCACAGGAGTTCAGAAAACGTTTTTCGCATGAGTATCGAACAAAATTTTATTTCACGAGGTGTGAAAATGGGAGTTTTCGCACGCAAGGCGTGCGCAAAAGCCCCCATTTTCGCACCGAGTGAAATAATAGTTATTTGTATGGCAAGGGCGTAAAAAGGGAATTCTTGACGAGTGTGAAAATGCCGCACGAGCCGAAGGCGAGTGCGGCATTCACACGATCCAGAACGCCCTTTTCTACTCCCATGCCATTCACATAATTTTTCCTAACAAATTCACGAAAATCACGCTTTTCGTTCCCGTGAAGTTTGCGTAGAAAGACACTTTTCCGCACTAGTGCTAAAAAAATACCATATTGGGTTTGTAAGCATGCGCAGTATTTTTCCCGCACGCGATCCGACAAAGTGCCTTTCTGCGCACACTTCACAGGAACGGAAAGTGGGATTTTACGTGCATGTGTTAGGAAAAAGTATTTTGCCCATTTCTGTCTGTCTGTATGCATGTAGATTCGTAAGTTAAACGTCCTAATGATCGGATATGTATCAGTGACCGGACAAAGGTTCCGTGCATGAAAGATGGAAATATAATTTTCCGTGCACGTCTGAGGACCGGGACTGCTCCCTTAGGTGTCCGGCCATTGGTACTTTTACCTTAGATATGTCCCACCCCAAAACACGATAAGTTCTCGAAGAAACTTCGGATCGCAGCGAAACATGATGTGTGTCTTCTACATGTAAAATGTAGTTTTGGTATGAAATTTCGAATTAATTCATGCATTCTCTGTGTACTGTACGTTAAATATATGAAAAAATTGTTAAAAACATTGTCGAATTATATAAAGAAAAAATTGAAAACAAATATGGTAAAAGTTTGTCGAGTCCACAAACCACCATTATCTATGATGCCTCCTCTTATGAAATCACTCGAATCAAATAAAAACATACCACTGATTGTAAAATGTACATCGACTTCATTAAGCATGGATCTTGTTTCCATACGCATGGGAATACATTTTCGAAATTTTTGGATGCAGCGGGTCAGAGCAGGATTGTATTTATGAAGGTGTGCCGTCGACGCTGTCAACAGCTTCCGGAAAAGTAAAAATATACAAGTGGTCGAAACAACAATATTCGTTTTTATTCAATATAATAAAGTTTTACACGTATATGTAACATGTGCATAAGACGAATTGGGAATTATCAGAACTCCGCGTGAAACGGATAAAATTTATGACTTTTGAATCTGTAGAAAAACAAACAAAAAATTATTAGCCTATGAGCCCGTTATGAGTGAATCGAATTATATGGATAACAGAAACTTACTGTACAGCCTCACAAACGCGGTATCCGCAATCAAGTTTGTCGATAGAGGCCATGTCTTCGGGTGTCAACTTGAAATCGAAGATGTCGATGTTTTGACGAATTCGCTCAGTCGACGTGGACTTGGGTATTGGAATCGTGCCGATCTCCACCTAGAATATCGAAGGACATAAAATCGTTATATTAATTTCAGTAAAAAAAAAGAAATGAAACGGACGGTGTTGCAGAATTGTAGCAAATATTTAAAACATTGTTAATGACGTTTCTCACCAGATACTTCAGTGTCACTTGGGCACTCGTTTTTCCGTACTTGTCCGCGATCGCTTGTATAACTGGACCTTCGCCTACGTGACCTAAGTCAGTCCTGTCCGTTCTCCAGTTATGTCCCGGTGCGCCGAGTGGACTGTAAGCCATCGTTAGAATTCCTTTTTTTCCGCAAAAGGCTCTTAGCTTCTTTTGATTAAGCTTGACGTGACATTCGATCTGATTCACGACCGGCTTGATCTTCGCTATCGCGAGAAGGCGATCGATTTGCTCGGCGTTGAAGTTACTCACGCCTATGCTTTTCACGAGTCCAAGATTGACGCATTCTTCCATCGCTTTCCACGTCTCAACGTAGTCCACGTCTGTTATCAACGGATTTCCTTTTTCGTCCACAGGCCAGATACCTTTAGCGTGTGTCTACGAAAACAACGCGAGATGTAAACATGATAAATTCTCTCAACAAATAAATTTGACAAATATTTTGATTAACTGAAGTTACAGATTTAAACAAAGTCCTGCTTTAGATTTGATAATCATTAATAATTATGGATTTTTTAACCCGTAATATAGCTTTTATATGGCCACTTGCAAAGTTTCCAAAAGTTCTGTCTCTGCGGTTTTATGATATTCGCCATCAAACATATTTAAATATGTTTAATTAAAATTTTGTTTAACTGCGAAATTAGATTTCAGTTGTGTGATACACTGTAGAGAGGTTCTGCACGGAAATTTTCTAGACGGTATATGAAGTCTTTATGCATAAGTGGATAAATAAAATTTAACATACAAGTATGCGTAACAGTAACAGACCGTTGATTAATCAGAGCTTTTTTAATTTAATTTAAATTTAACGATTAATTAATTTCGTTAAAATTTTCACAGTATGACCTTCCTGTAAAAAATGTATATATAGAATAAGCTTATTCTCAGAAAGAGCTTCTTCAAATTTGAAATCAATCCCCATTCTAATCTTTGAGTTGAAGAGAATCTACGGTTTCCTTTTTTTTCCTACGAGCCTACACTCACATCGCGCGTATCGCCGAACCTAACTCTGGACCACCGCTAAAAACAACAAAAACAGTAATACAGTATTAAACACATGTGAGTACCGGATAAGCCATTGGCCAGTGCATCAGATAGAGATCGATGTAATCCAGGCCCAGGCACTTCAGGGATTCCTTGCAAGCTGGTACCACATTTTCACGATCGTGCCTATTGTTCCATAACTGAAATATAATTAAAATCATTTTTTTTGTATTTCTTTTCCGCCAAGCAAGGGCCTAAATATAGATTGCTATATGGGCTTATCCTGCGAGGTTTTATCGCAGGTTATCGTGATTATCACGTGGTCCATCAGGAAAGATGACCGGTTAATCTGTACAGTTAGACCTCTCATAAGTTATAAACTCGTTCAAGCGACCGTAACTTATATTTCCCCTCAAACCGCACTTTGTTCCCGCAATCGTTTACGGTGACCATTGGGTGGACGGTGTACTTGGTGGGGGTAATCAATACGCATGCGCGCGCCGATTGTAGGGGTAACTTGGAGGTTAAAGTTATAAGTTGTCAAAGGTCAGTTTAATAATTTGGGAGAGGTTTGTAAGTTATGGCAGTATAAGCTAACAGAGGTTCCACTGTATAAAAATGTATAAATCGCGAGGTCGAATATGGGCCATTTATACACAATTTATAGGAATTAATCTATTGCTTAATCTTTAATTTTATTCTTTAATTTTAATCTTTAATATAATTAAAATAACTTTTTTTGTATTTCTTTTCCGCCAAGCAAGGGCCTAAATATCGATTGCTATATGGGCTTATCCTGCGAGGTTTTATCGCAGGTTATCGTGATTATCACGTGGTCCATCAGGAAAGATGACTGGTTAATCTGTACAGTTAGACCTCTCATAAGTTATAAACTCGTTCAAGCGAACGTAACTTATATTTCCCCTCAAACCGCACTTTGTTCCCGCAATCGTTTACGGTGACCATTGGGTGGACGGTGTACTTGGTGGGGGTAATCAATACGCATGCGCGCGCCGATTGTAGGGGTAACTTGGAGGTTAAAGTTATAAGTTGTCAAAGGTCAGTTCAATAATTTGGGAGAGGTTTGTAAGTTATGGCAGTATAAGCTAACAGAGGTTCCACTGTATAAAAATGTATAAATCGCGAGGTCGAATATGGCCCATTTATACACAATTTGTAGGAATTAATCTATCGCTTAATTTTTAATTTCACTTATAGCTTCATTCACCTGAAAATTCTCGCTCTCGAATCGAGAGTCATAATTTCTAGCATTTATCAAACAAGATATTACAATGCGTATCTAAGGGCGCGACTCGATCGTTCTTTCGAGAATATACGCACCTTGGTCACGATAAACATGTCTTCCCGTTTGATCACGCCTTCGGCAAGTTTCGCTCGTACTCCCTCTCCGACGAGACCTTCGGAGTTATACACCGCTGCGGTATCGATTAGCCGATAGCCGGCGTCTATCGCGTCCTTGACAGCATCTTCGATGCTTCGCCGCTTGTCCTTAAGAAAAAACAATACTTTTAATAAAGTAATAATTACAGTCGAAATCATGGAAACCCAATAAGTACTTTACCGATATTAATTTCCATGTTTTATTGTTTCCCAATTACTCACCTCGACCTCGAAAGTACCGAGCCCGAAAGACGGTATTTTTTTGCCATTGCTGAGTGTCAAAGTCGGAGCTGCCATCGCAACTACACTGCGAACTGTAACGTACAGAATCTTGTTAATAACGCTTTTTTATAGCTTCGGTAAGCTCCCCTCTCAACGACATTTCTCCGGTGTTCCCCACTATTATACATATGTTGAACACTCCACTCGCCAATGGTTCTCAAAACAAACTGCGTGTCTCAATTGAAACTGCTGATGGTTGCTGCATGTCAATAACGGGGGGGATGGGGGGGGCGTTCTCGATTGATCCGTTTCGCACGTTCACTGAGAACAGCGATTTTTTTTGCGTCTTCTGTGTTTTTGGTTAATTTTTTGTTTATACCAGAAACATATAATTTCATCTCAACATATCGGAATGTCTGCAGGGATGACTGAATATATTCTTACATCCAAAATCTCGCCGAGTTTGAAATTAAAAGAAGGCATTTCTACTGCGCGGTTAGAATTAAAAGAACACAGGGAAGAGTGTGTTTTTGAATACAATTCTGCTCTGACCGGCTAAATCCGGAAGTATTCGACTTGTATCCACGTGTATACGCAGCTAAAATTGGCGTTCTTATATTTCACTCTGATCTCCGTTCAGGGTTTGGCTTCGGCACAAATCTGCTCTGTTATAAGCATTCTTTTGTTCACAAAACGCACTAATCGGATGTGTCGTTGATAATGAAAATGAAACATACCCACTAGGCGTGGACAGTCGCAAATAAAAGAATCCATAGCTAAGCAGACTTACATTCAAGAGCGCACTCATAGTTATCTTTCACGTACGTGCCTAACCGTATCGTCGATAAAGATGTGGGCAACAGATGACTATGAAAGCGCGGCTGGTATTGCCACTGTAAGTTGAGAAAAATAGCTTCGAAGATACGAGCGACAAAAAAAAATCAAAAGCCGACGAACGAAAATAATTATTTTCGTCGATAATATTATGTATCTTAACCTAGCGATGAACTAACCAACGATACGTAAGTCGTCTCGTAATAATCGCCGACGAAAAATTGGTCAACACTGTAATTTTCCTGACGAATATTATGCCAGTCATGTGTTTTGTGAGAGAAAAGAAAAAGAAAAGAAAAAATTCAGCGGTCGGTATCTAACTCGAAAGATCTTTCGATTCACGGTTTGGTAAAACAGTTGCCTGACCGGCCGACTCTGCCCGAAGAGCGAGCTCAGCGGGAGAGGGAAATTCCTAGGCTACGGAGAGTTGCTTCGACAGTATAAACGGGTGTGTACGTATAACCTGTAAAATCTCTATGTGTAACGACAGTTGTGTGCTCCAACAGTGAGTATGCGCGAGTAAAGTGTTGGGAGGAGCTGTTACCGTTTTATTTTTTAATTCGCCAAGGATTCATGAAACTAGGTAATTATTGAACGCTTTTCGAAAAATTTATACGCCTCGTAGAGATCATTGCTATATTGTCGACGAAAATTCCTTACATCTACGATTACCGTTGACCTTTGGCACTAAACATTATAGCATTTGGTAAAAATTATGCGGTGAATCTCCATCTTGCGCGTCGCACGTCCGACGCCACCCAAGTAATTTCACTGCCGATAGTTTGACGTTTCGTTCGCAATAGATTCAATGTGCTTTAATTTCAAAGA
Source organism: Stenichneumon culpator (assembly GCA_964017025.1). NCBI lineage: Eukaryota > Metazoa > Arthropoda > Insecta > Hymenoptera > Ichneumonidae > Stenichneumon > Stenichneumon culpator. The sequence continues at coordinate 5,069,221 of OZ024769.1, read as the reverse complement.
AAAAAAAAATTATAGTCGGACAACGATACACAGTTAAAAAAAAGGTCTGTACAATTAATAAACATTGCTCCTCCCCAAAGATTTTAAAATATTGTCTTGTTACTTTAAATAATTTTTTAATGTATTTCATATATACGGGCAAAAACAGTTTTACAACGTAATTACATCAGTATTCTTAAAATCAACATCATATAAATTATCAGCATTATATTATCATTTATATTATTTTATTTCATTTTATGTATATCATTAATCGAGTAGTGTAATGGAAACCTTACGATTGGAATTTAAAAAAATATATTTGTTATCTTTCTTTGTCAATGAAACGTAACTAAAAAAAAATTGTGAATGCTCGCACGCAAGAAATGTTGTTTGCTAATATTTTTTTACTGTCGCCTCTATCTCCGGAAATTAATTTGTATCCGATACACAAATAAACGTGAAAAAAAAATTTATTCTCAGTGGAATCGTCGCTCAGCATCATTCGTCAGGAGCCAGGAAAAAATTAGTGGTTTCAGCCATGGCCGAACTTGCTGCGCTGCTCCGTCAGGACATTCCGGAGGGACGGAGCAACCTGGCGGATAGTCACACGAACCTGGAGCGTGTCGCGGAGTACTGCGAGGCGAATTATTTTCAAGCGGAGAACAAGAGAATAGCCCTGGAGGAGACGAAGAATTACACAACACAGTCGCTGGCCAGCGTAGCATATCAGATAAACACGTTGGCCTACAATTTTCTGCAGTTGCTCGATCTCCAGACTTCGCAGCTCGCCGAGATGGAGAGTCAGATGAATCACATAGATCAGACGGTGATGATACACAAGGAAAAAGTCGCCAGGAGGGAGATAGGCGTTTTGACGGCGAACAAATTGACGACGCGCCAGTACAAGATAATAGCGCCGGCGAATCCAGAGAAGCCGATAAAGTATGTGAGAAAAAGTATCGACTACACGATTTTGGACGAGATAGGCCACGGGGTGCGGAGCGGCGGCACGCCGAGGAGCAAACAGCGTGGCGGCAGCCAGGGTAGCGTGCAAAGTTTGGGAGCCGCGTCGACGGGCTCGGGTCTGGCCGCGGCGCTGGTGGGTCCGGCACCGACGACGAAACCTCCGACGCCCCCGCAAACCGTGAGAACGGGAACGTTGAGCAAGGGTTCGAGGGAATACAGAACACCGCCGGCAGTGGCACCGCCACAAGTACCGAGTCACTACGCGCCCAATTATCCGCTGGGTCATCCGCGCCGGGAGCGCGGTCCCGGTTACAGTACACTTCCGCTTCACGCTCACACAACGTCCCACTCGAGTCACAGCAGCAACAATCACTCTGCTAACGCCAATACGATCGTCCAGCACACAACGTCACCGCCGCAGATAGGGACGGTACATCCCCTTCAGAGTCATCCGCAGATGCCGCCGCCCGCTCCGCCGAGCCTTACCGGATCGACGGGATACACCTCCGAACAACACAACAGCATGCCTCGTAAGACTTCTTTTTTCCGATTTATTTGTTGGAATTTATCGACGTGGCTGGCTGACTCTTATGTTTTAAATTTATTTATCTATTCGTTAGACAGCAAGAAACCCTTGAACGATTTATTTATTCGTTAGAGAGCAAAAAATCGTTTAACGATTTATCTATTCGTTAGACAGCAAAAAACCCTTTAACGCAGAAATATTAAAACGCTTTAAAGTGAAGAAATATCATCGCGGCACTTTTCCATTGTTAAGGGAGGAAATACATAGAAATGGTCGAAAACGACGAAAAATTTTCCAACGCAACTACTCGACCAATCGTTTTGAAATTTTTAGGGTATTTTATTGTACATTAGATGGCATGAAAAAAAAAAAAAATTAGATGGCATGAAAAAAAAAAGTTGAACGAATTTTCCCCGCGATGTCGAACTGCGGCAGCTGTAGTCTTTTTTTACATTTTTTTATCGGAAACAAAAAATTCAAAAACCAATACATTCTATACGAAAGTACGCTGTCGATAAAGCAAGAAAATTTTTTAAAAATCGAATATTGTAATAATGGCGGCACTCAGGGAAAAAAGATCGAATTTTCACAGAAAATTTTTATGTAGAAAATCATTGTTAAATTAATTTTGTATTGAATATGGAGTTTTATCGACAAGGGTTTGCAACTATGTGTCTAAAATCCTTTGGTTGAAATGAATCGGATGAATAGTTTTTTTTTACCCTGCCGCAAATTTCGAAAATGTAGTTTTGAGTAAAGCGCGTTTAAAGTTTCGAGTAATGAAAAATCAAATTTTCTGGTACCTTATAGTTGTTTTGAGCTATTCCGCTATTCCGGGACCAAAAATTTCAAAACCGAGTAGTTGCGTTGGAGAAAAATCCCGACATTTTTTGTCGTTTTCGACCATTCCTATGTATTTCCCCCCTTAAGCTACCGATCGCGTGCGGACGTAAAATCTATTGATTAACGACCATTATACAACTAACCGAAAAAAAATCAGCGATGGTAGAGACGCGATTGCTTTACGGTTGCAAAACAACCGGAATTATGGGCTAACATGACTGCTGAGCGTTCGATTTTAATAAATCCCTACACTCTTACTACCAATCGGAGCAACAAAAAAACTGCCCTCCTGTCGTTGTTTTGAAGATTACGGTTTCGGCAAAGTTAAAAACGCCTCCCAGAATATTTGCCAACATCGTTAGTCTCAACATCGAACGTGAAACATGACAGTAGCCGAGAAAATAAAAAATTATAAAATAAATCATCGTCAAAGCGGTATGCTTTGGGAAATAACAATAATATATTTTTTTCAGCCCCTCCGTCGCCGTTGGTCGGTGCTGGCAGCGATTTGAGCGATTACAGTGGCCATCACACTCTGCCCCATAGACTCTCTCATCAGATCAGTCGTAGCAGCGGAGCTAATAGTCCCCCGTTACCTCCGCCACCGCCCCCAGAACAGGACGAGCATCCGCAGTTCGGACGACCACAACAATCGAGCGGTGCGATTATGCCGATTGTTCCCGATGAGGAAGATTTGCCAGGATGGGTGCCCAAAAATTACATAGAAAAAGGTATGTTCGCTGTTGAAAACAAAAGAAAAACGGATGTATTAATTGTATGTTGCAGCTATGTATAAAAAAAGTGCATATTTTTTGTACGATGGGATTATCTTTTCATGCCTGACTATAGAAGATTCGATTGAAACTTGATGTTTATTTGATATTTTTCTTTCCTTTTCTAGTTGTGGCAATTTACGACTACTACGCCGACAAGGAGGACGAGCTCAGCTTTCAAGAGAGCAGTGTCATATACGTGCTGAAGAAGAACGATGACGGTTGGTGGGAAGGCGTTATGGACGGTATAACGGGTCTGTTTCCGGGAAATTACGTCGAGCCATGCGTCTGAATGAACTCTTGTATAGAAAAAGTTTAAATAACGATACATCGAGGTTTGATTAAATGATTATCCCCCGATAACACGGCGACGAAAAGATGGAAAATGAGTAAAAAAACAAAAAATATGAGCGATGCATCGGGTGCGTTGTTAAACGAGAATTGATGAAAACAACTGTAGGTACAAGAAAAATTATACCCAAGACGAGTTATAGTAAGTAAAAAAAATAATAAGTAAAAAGAATGCTCTCGTAATCTACGCGGTCGTTTGCGTAGCGGTACGCGATAAAATATATCATTGAAGCTTCCTTCCAAATCAAACAGAATAATAGGAAATAGCCAAACTTTTGTACTCAAGGTAAAAAAAAACGTTGTATTTTTCGAAGCCCAATGGATATTTATAGATCGATTTTAATTCACGGTTTAACGTTGAATATAAACGAGCTATCATTTCACTCATTGTAATTGTCCGTTATGGTATCGATATAACGAATAGTATTATCGTGTGTATTTATATATCGAAGTTTTTTCGTGACCAAGTAGTAAGCAATCAAAATGAACACGTCGATAATCGAGACATAGGCATTTTTAAAGGGTTTTTATCGAATCCGCCAGATTACCGTAATTGCATTTGTACACCCCCGTAGATCTAGCATCACCGATACACTGTTAATTAATTAAAGCTAATATTATTTTAATAGCGATCCTTGTATTTGGCTTGAAATAAAAAAAAGTAATGGAAAGCGATGGAAGAGAATATTGTGAGAGCGGATATCAGATTCCCGCCCCGGCGATTTGCAATTATTTAAATGAAGTCTTCTATCACGATCCTTGGAGCAGAGAGAACTCGATTTTACATGGGCATAGCTAGAATTCCGCCCACTTTGCCACGTATACTCAGCCCATTAAATAGTTACTGGATCCTTAACTGGATCATTAAATGGTTACCTTATACGGTGCTCGACGACGTCTTTAGTTTCTCAGTAAGTAATCGTTCGAATGATCGACTTCGTACATCTCAATCCAAACGTTTTCTTATGCAATCGGCGTGAGAATAGATTCGTCGATACCTCTTCAAAATTTACGAAGTCGACTGGAATCTTTAGACCCTTATCTCGCATCGATCTCGCACTTTCGTCCTATTTTATACCTCGATAGGAGGCCACGGTTGATTAGAGAAGTCTGAAGAAATACTGTGAAAATACTGAGCTTATTTGGTGCTCAATTTGAGGGGGAATGATCAAGTTTTTGAATCGGATTTTTTTGCTTTATCTTCATCATGTTTATTTCAAAATTTAATTTTTTCGGCTTCGATACGAGCAATATTTACTACAAAGTTTTTTACAAAAAATAAAAGATCTTCTCAACAATGAGTTAATAATGAATTGTTTAGTTTATCTTTCGAGGGATATATTTTTTGTAGGAGCGAAAAAAAAACGAACTTTCGTCGAACATCATCGTGAGATTGTTGCTTTGGAGTCCGATCACATAACTTCCTTCGGGACGATAAAAGCTCGGAAATGATTATCCGGGGGATTCTGTTCCCTTCGACGTTACAGGAGGGTTCAGATGATTTCCATAAATAAAATATACACCTCTGTATTGCCTGAACGGTACATTCCCCTTGCATGTTTTACGATGAACTTGGACGGAATCCCTGACCAGCGATAAAATATACTTTATACGCTCGTGCATCTATTCCGGGTCGTTGGGCCAAATGATTTTGCTGATGTTTTTTTTTTCTCGAGTTTATTGCCAGTCTCGAAGCTCTCTGCATCCGACGGTCAAATAATTTCCGGACTGGTACGAGGGCGAGACAGCGAGAATACTATACGAGATAAGTTCAGCGACGAAAATTATGTTTTGCTCGACCACTTCGTTCCCGTAAGAACTCCAACAACATAACGTTCGGGAAAGACCGTTTTGTAAACGGCGAATGGAAATTCTGTAGTTGCAAATGGAAGCCGGTAGAGTGGGATGGCTTCTGATAAATCGCTAAACTTTGTCTGGCACTCGACGAATTTCAGGGTGCCGCACTTTGGGGCAGTCGGAGTTGGAGGGCGCGAGAACGCTACTCGTAAACCGGGTCGTCCAGATCCAGCCTATAGTTCCACAGAACTTTTACTTTTCTCGGAACTAACAAATTTACGGTACTCATTCACGACACCTATACACGAACTTGTATCGAACTTTTAGTTCGGGCACTCATGGAAAAAAACAAATCTGTATTCATAAATTTTTGTGTTCTTGTCTCTTCGAGTTTTTCTTCGATGAATGTTTTTATACTTTTTCCTTGGAACACTCGCTAAGTAGCTTTTTGATTATCAATTTTTTGTTTAACGTTAAAAGAAAAGTTACTTGGTCTATTAACCATAAAATATTGCAGATATAAGAGAGAGAGAGAGAGAGACAGAAAGAGAAAGAGATTGATTGATTCATAATGTTTTTATTGCCTTACGGAACTGTGAGGGCAAATATTACAAGAGCAGTGGAAAAACAGCAATATAAAATATGTACAAGGGTGGAGAATAGATCTAAACCTAAAATTAGCAAGACTATCCCCGATTCAGCAGAGCCTGAAAAGTTGCAAAAATAAATGCATCAAAGGGAGAACCCCTGATAGCAGCCTCGCTATAATTGGCTTAATGCAGCAAAGTGATACATGACAAGTAGAGTAAACTAAAATAAATTAAAATAAAATAATGTGAACCAAAAAATAGAATATAGTAAATTAAAATTAATAAATAAAGTATAAAAAAGTAACAAACAATTTCGCAGATTTTCTTTGAAGCTAAATGAGTGAAAAAAACTCGGTGCATTGGTCTAGTGGTTTGACAGTAAGAAAAATAATAACAACGTACCCAGATAGAAAAACATGCCGGGAAACGGGTATCGTACCATTGCTACCACCACCGTTCCGCGGCCGTGCCGTCATTTTTCTATCTGGGTAACTGCAAATGAGTCTGCAGAGCGGTTATTGTTCACGACAGATAACTATAAAAATAACTTTCAAAATAACCACAGGAAAGAGGTCCGAGAGTATTTTTTCAGTTATTTTAGCGGAAAATAACTTTTAGACCTCTTTCCTGCGGTTATTTTGAAAATTATTTTCAAATATTATATAGTGTTATAAGGTTGAGAAAAAGCAGCCTCACAGAAATTACAGCTGGGATAGTAATAATCGTTCGAGTTTTATTACAGAGTAAAGTATAAGGAAGTAGATAATAATGACAATAGCAATTAGGTAACAAGATAAAGCCTAGTGGATCCGAACAACCGAACGGTTTCGGTTATTTTCCATCGTCTAGCAACCGAGATGTATCTGGAAAGCAACAGTTGTTTTTTCGTTGGAAATGGATTGTTTTTCATTTTCATTTTTCGGTTGCTTTTTATTTTTTAGTTTTTCTTTTTTACTTCCACAGCAAGGGTAGCTTTGTTTTCGTGGAATATTATTTCAAAATTTTTACCTCGCTATGCTGAAACCAATCTAAAACGTCGAGACAAGTGATTTGCACGAGATGTCAGCTTATCGTATTTTGTCGACGCACTATAGCAGTCGTAATTTTTAATATGTCGGCTGAAAATTCGGTCCACACATAGACAGTGATTAAGTAAGTGTTAAGGTTGAATTTAGAATGACACCGTAAACAGTTCAAAATTGATGGCATTTGGGATGTTTTCAAAAACATTTGATTTTCCAGTGATTCCCACAATTTAGCTATTCGAGGCGATTGCGTCAACAGTTCCGTAATTATCGCGTTAAAAAAATTCAAAACGAAAAATTCAAAAATGTAAGAAAATTCTGAAAAAAACTCATATGGCTTCTAGAAACTCAACAAATTGATTTGAAAAGTAAAAAAAGTTTCCTGATTATTTGTTGAACAATTTGTTAATTGTTGTTAATAACTTTTTCAAATTTTTAATATGCACAATTAATGTTCTTGGCACCTTTAATGCAGTTGATTTTTCTTCAGATTTGTATACCATTAGGAAGTTTTTAAATTCTCACTGGAGCTCACTTTTGGCTGAAAATGTACGTTTGATGCATCCTTAAGACCATGTGAAACACGTTCTCAGCGTGTCTCTCTTGCTCCGCTGAGAGCGCCACTGATGCTATCCCTCTTGCAGTCCATAGTGTTTCACATGCTCTTAAGGCCTTATATACGCGAAAAATTTCAATTTTTTCATTTTTAATCTATTTTTGATTCGATTAGCCTGAACGGTTAGGAATATTTTAAGCTTTACAGAATTGAAAAATTCCAAAAATTGTTAACGTTACAGCATTTGGAGCGTAAAAACTTTTATTTTCTTGGAAGCAGGCAGTAACCGGGCGCGCTATACGGAGACAGGTGCGATAGATCGGCAACTACCCTTTTCTATTATTCACTTATTATCCCTACATGTTCCTACATGTCCTACATGTCTTACATTAACCCTACATGTCAATTCCTACATGTCCTTACATGGCCTACATTATCCCTACATGTCCCTACAGGAACAGTCGCCTTTCTCCGAATTATGAAAAACCTTGGTATTACGATTGGGCCGAACGCGATGGAGACTTGCGAACATCTGAACGAATTACGCCTTACTGCCACTGAAATTCAATCTGAAAAGACAACAAAGGAAGCAAGGATTCCGCCAGAAACGACAAAAAAGCATGCTGGAGACGTTTTTGATGCCGAGGAAGGCCCCACATATAGCGTAGGATGCTATTAAATAAGGTAAGATTACATTTATAATAGATACCGCGCGGCGCGACCGACTGCCAACTTCAAAGCCGTTTTCCCACGATACACTTTTTTGAACCTTGTGAAAGTTCTAACTTTTGAACGAAGGTTCAGATCGCTTTGAAATTTTTACAACATATTCTTACTATCATCACCTATCGTGTGAACCACAGAAACAAAAGTTTCAATGACAAAAAAAAAATATAAAAAATAAAATACCGACGCGCAAAAAAAATACATTGCTTTATTATTCAATATCTCTGCCATTTCTTAATATTTCTGATTTTTTTTTACATATACTTAACCATGTGCATAAATGATTTATAAAAAAATGTTGTCAATTTATGGAGTACCGGATTTGGGAATTCTACCTTCCTGCTGTCAGAGTCGTCGACGATAAGGAGAAATGGTCCTTCGTTGAGATCTACGATTCCTCTATTCAACGCATCGTATCGATAGTTGCAGTCGTCAGGAGTCTCGGGCTGCAAAGAAGAATCACCGAGACTCTCCCGGCAGGGGGAATTGAGTACCTCTGGGGAAGCTCTGTATTATCAGCGTCCGAGGAAGATCCTTGATGTGCGGAGAGTCGATTACCGGATCGATGTGCGAAGCGTTCGGCTATGCCGGAAAGGACCGAGTAATGCCCGAAATTTGGCGAACATGTCGTGACGATTAGGCAGGGAGGTAGGGGTATCGATAGCGAGCGAGATGAAGCGTCGATACTCTGGACACTTTCTCGCTGTGAGCACTATTCAACGGATCGTAATTTCTGAGTTCGTATGCGGAGGATTTTGGGAAAAAAGAAGGAAGATGTCATCTCGATCTGGACCATTTCCTCGTCGCGTTTCTCTCATTTTCGATTCGGTAAGCTTTCGTCCAAGGGTTTTTTTGTTCGTGTAAAAGGCTACAGCCAACTAATATTTGGTATTGCGAGTTTTTGTTATCCCGAGCGTGGGAGAAACTAAATTGTGTACCGACGGTGTGCCTCGTTCGGTCGTGCCGAAGATATCGAGACCGCCGTGTTTCGGCAGGTGTGTGTGCTGTTTTGTATACGGTTGTGATTGTAACTGTCCGGGAAACCGTATGCGGCCTTCCTCGAGGCCACCGGGGTTTTTTATTTTATTTTGGGGATTAGTAGTAAAGTAAAATTCGAGCATTAAATACAGAAATTTCCGGGAAGCTTTAATAAATTGTCGCCTTGGGAGGTTTCCACGGGGAGTCTCCTTATTCGTCGTGTCGTCGCTTGCGGACGTCTCTAGCGCGTGGTTCAGGGTGTGTGATCTTTTCCATTGCTGCATCGATTGGGCCGGGTGAATGTAAATTATCGGCGTATTAATTGGGCGGGGTGAGTGGGAGTGCTTTGTGCTGTGTCAGCCACGCCGTGTGTGTGTGCGAGAGCGATAGTTTCTGCATCACGCGTGAGAAAATATGAGAGTCCGGGAGGCGCTGTATGTGTGAATGCGTGAGTATCGAAGTGCGTGAGTCCTGTGTGCCGGACAAAGATCTTTGTGTATCAAATTGTTATTCGGTTATTTTACGGGACGAGGGTTTTCCGCCGAGTCCTTCGGTTTTTTCCTTAGTAACTTGTTCTCAAATTAAATAAATATTCGAGTCGTTGGTTCCCTTATTTTTGGATTGCATTTAATTAATTCTTGTGTGTGTGTTTTGTGAATCCGTCCGAACAATTAATCGCTTATCCAGCCACTCTACTATCGAGATGACAGCAGTTAAGCCGGGACTATTAGGTTTCTCTCAAGGTGCATTTCGGTGCACCTGGCAGCGTTCCCGTACGGGAGAATAAAAAGAGAGGGAAATTCGGGAAGGTAGACGATTTTCGGCATTGAGAAATCGTGCTACAAGACACATGAAGCATAAAAAAGGGATAGGGATATTTCAAGTTTTACAATATTTCAAAAAGTATACGATAAAACTATTCTCCCCCTATGTAGGGTGAATACACCAGAGATTTTAAGAGAGTCTCAAAATAATAATATTCTATGCACGGATATTTCAAGTTTTACAATATTTCAAAAAGTATACGATAAAACTATTCTCCCTCTATATAGGGTGAATACACCAGCGATTTTAAGAGAGTCTCAAAATAATAATATTCTATGCACACCTTTTGGACTCAGTTCAGTTATTAAAAGACATCATTCTGATTGTGAAAAAAATTGCAAAGTGTTTTAAAAGCTAGCACTAAATAAAATATAAAATCACAAAAAGACGTACACTGTAAAATTACATAAAGACATACACCAGTGAATGAACAAATTCTCCTGCAAATTAACGGCGAGTAACTAGTGAATGGACACGTATTCGCAATCCCGACTATCTCATGTAGATGTCATGAAAATAACTCTATAAGTTAATATTTCCTTTAATTATTCGAGTTAAATGTTACATTTTAACGACCACACTTGCAATTTATGGACATCAAGTTGCAATAGTCGAAACCGTAATGCATATAATTAGGAGGCCTTCTGGCGTCGGATAATCGATTTGTTTCCTCATCAATGATCTGATCACGCAGCATGATATAAATTGGTCGATAATTCATTAACATCCATTACCCATGAGGAGTGATCATATTGGTCCATAGGTCAATCGCCAATATCGGCCCAATGTCATCAAACGACGTTGACCCAATGTTGGCTACCGATTGAAAAAAATTATTAATTAGCAATAAAAAATATATTTATCAATCTACGTGGCACGTAAATGCTTTTTATCATTATAGAATTGCTTTTTATCTTCATACATTGGAATCATTCGACTAAATTTTTAGGTCGGTAATGGGGATTCAAACCCCCGACCCCGGGACTACTAGTCGACGCTCTGACACTCTCGGCTATGCTCATCTTGAAGAATTTTTTCCGAATCTTATATATAAGCTGCACGTCTACTGCACATCTATATAATATTAACTTACCAATCACTTAAAATGATCTAAGTTTTATTATTGACATTTTTTTATTCACACTTTAATTACTAATGTTGACAAAACTTAGGCTCTCAGATCTTCAGTATTGTAGATAACAACGATAATGAAGGAATTTGGAATAATAAAAAAGCATTCAGCAGTCGTGCAGAACAAAGTAAAATTTCGTCGTTTACCAATATCTGTGTTGAACATTGGGTGAACATCGCTAGCGGGTACTGGCCCAAAGTCGTTCGTCGTTGTGGGCGAACGTCCTGTTTGTTCACCAATAAAATAACAAAAGTATCATAGCAAGACGTGCTCTCTACTCAGACGACTGTCGGCTGCGCGTCGGTCATATTCTTCAGCCAATACTAATCTTTAGTGTCGTTGCAGTGTAACGCCAGTACTCTTCCGCATGTCGGACTGGTACTGACGAAATTTTTTCGGCGATTCTAAGACGAGTCTCGGTTCAGTCTATCCCCGATACTCATACGACTGTCGGTTAAGTACTATTTATGTTATGCCGTAAGTACTTGGTCGCCAGAGCTGGGCCCGTAGAACGCCATTCGTCAGTCAGTGTAGTAACGGTACTACTGGACAACCCTTGGTAACCAACCTTGTTTTTGTACTTGACCGTGTTAGTAACCCTGGCAGTATATCCCGATACGCACGTGAGTAGGCATCTATTTGTCAATATTAAGCATCGTAGAAATTTCGCCATTTCGATATCGCATTAATCAATCCATGCATAAAATCAATTTGCCTGGTACATAAACGGTCAAATTAATTTTAATAACGGACGTGAATTTATCATATGAAAAATCTTATAAGCAATCTTATTATAACAAATTTGCATATCGCAGAAGCGAAGTTGTAAAGGAAATCCCTAACGGAATTGAGGTGACCGTCGGCAAATTGCAAATAGATTAATGCACAATGTGCAAAATTTTGATTTGCTCTAGACTCGCGTATAACCTTTATTTTAACGGCGTCTTTCTTGTAACCCTGGCAAGCATCGTTGTATAGTCGTATCTATTTAACTTGTACTTGCATGGGGATTACTTGAGTCCATCAAATCGGAGTTGTATAAAGGTTAAAAGTTTTCATAAAGCGATCGGTCTTATTCCAGTATACCCGGTTTCACGTCATAGTCGCGCAACTCACAGATGCATGTCTCGACAACCCTACTGCGGCTGTGACTACGATGCAGCTCCGAATCCGTGGAGGCTATAAATAAAATGAATAAATATATTCATTTTATTTATTCATTATTCATGGGGAGGAACTATTTACAGGACGGTAGAGAACCAACGCCAAATGAACAGATACGAACTGTAGAAATCGCATGTACAAAATATTGTCTCATGACCACTATTTAAAAAATACACTAATAATAAAAAAGACAACAGAGCTGACAAATGTAGTGTCCTAAGTATACAACGAAAGATGTAAAATGGAGCAGCTTCTCAATTTCCGATGAGACTGCCCCTTTTTTTACGTGTCCTCCGAAAAATTGGTAAAAATATTCCACAGCCCCGCATTTTATTTCACCCCGCTTTCCACTGTAAGCCACTAGCAAGCGAACAGTTAAACAAATCAAATGGAAATTGTGTTATGAATCCAACGAGGTTGAGTAAAAAAAAACAAGATTCGTTTATTACCGATGGAAGATTCAGTTCTTGATTGGGGCGGCGGAGGGTGGAAAGGGCTGCAAGCCACGTGACTGAAATATCAGATTGAACTAGGGTTTATTCGGATGTTGGTGGTGAATGTGGTGAAACGATGGAAAATTCAGAATTCATGAAGCGCCTGTATTCTCGTCAACACAACCGTGAGAAAGGGAATGAACGTATCGTAACGTAGTTACCGGCACCGATTCGACGGTTCTAGAATATGCACAAGTCTGGGGGAAGTTTGAAAACGTTGAACAATTAAGGAATGCTTGCGGATGATTATTACATAAATTACGTTGTATCAACGTCACTTTTCACCGTATATATGTCGTCGAATTATACATTTTAAACACTCTTCACGTTTAATTGAATTGAATTATATTTTTATTAAATTAACTAGCGGTGCACATCGCATCATGCATTATAGCGTGCAAAGCGGCAAAGACGAACATACTATAATTAAAATAAAACGAGAATTACAATTCAAGTCCATCTATGACGATCGACCTTTTCGTGTTGGAATATATCGTTAAGCGGCAGCTTTACTGTTCCCGCAAAAAAAACGCGTTTCATTTCCTTCATCGGTAAAAAAATCATTCGAAAAATCCCATGTGTTTAATTGTCCGCAATGGTGCTGTTATCATGCAGAGAAATTCCCAAGTTAAGGAATTGTAGGAGATCCATTTTTTTAAATAGAAAATATCAAGAAATAATACAAAAAACAATAATATTGGAAGAAAATGAAATATCTCTGAGAATTATGTGAATTTTATGCACAACCATAACACCGTTACCAACAATCAATCGTATGGGATTTGTGATACGATTTTATTTATTCTTTACATACAACAATAAATAAAACACCCGTTATGCCTCAATTCGTCGAATGCTCTTAATGACATGGCGCCAATTTTAGATTTTTTTTGTTGTTTAATTTCACGCTTAGGTCATAGTTAGGCCATAGTTCCTGTATGAAATTATTTAAAATGTTCCTGACACCCTTAGCTGTTTGGAGGTATAGTTTTGAATACATTTTGGCATAGAGTTAAGCGTCGGAAAGTAACGTGAAAAAGGCCATTAAAATGGGCTCGGACAGAGCAATTGCCGTTCCGACTGGCCCGGAAGCCTGTATGTTTTCCGCGTCCGGAACCTATCCAATTTTACATTGTTGCGGCTATGTTGAGAGACTCGAGTGGCACTCCCGTTGCGTTACTGCCATAATGTAAGCGTTATAGTCCATCCTAATTTGACAGAGGACGCCCGACGACATGAATTTGCGTTACGCCTGGCATGTAGCTGCAGTATCACGAGGGCTCGCCACCCCTGAGCACATCCACGGGAACACACATACACAGTCGACGGAGAGTTTGAGGGTAGCCAGAGAGAATCACCGACACCAACAGCAGTGTCGGTAGGATGGGACAGGGTCGGGAATAAACCATGGAAATTAGAGGGTGGTTTCCGTCCGCTCGAGCGTTCCTCCCATTCCACTGAACTTTGATATCGCCCCGGCGTGTTACACCGACGAAAAACCGGCCAGCAAGATACCATGCAATTTTCCGAGTGGAATTATTCTCCGCCGATGACGCCAAAAAATATTTTTCTTTTATGCTGCTTTTACTTTTGGGATTAAATTATTACGATAAAAGTTGGACAAAACCATATCGGTCATTATCAAGAGGGGATTAAAAAAATGCGTATTCAATTTTCACGTATCTTCTTTATTTTTTGACGTCATTCGTAATAGTTCTCAGTGAGAAAGTTCTTTTGGCAATTTCGGCCTCTTCGTAGACGACGTTAAAAGAAGAAAAGTGAGAAAGAAAGGTGCAAATGTAATTTGCATAATTCTTTTTTAATGAATTGCAGTAATATCTCCTGATCATGATTTTTTTTTAGATTAACGGGTCCGTGTTTCGACACTTATTCACATCGTTTAGTGTTGGCTCATTCGCGTATCAAATTTGGGCTCGATAGATAGACATTTGCCGAAATTAAAATTACCCCGGCAATTTTTTCGACGAAATAAGCAAAGTAATAAAATTTGAACGCCTTATGTATTCAGAGATGATAAAATCGAAATTTTATTCCCTAGTAGAATAGCTGAAATTATTTTTTTATATTTTTTATATCGTTATTATTTAAAGAATATGGAGTTGAAAAATAGCATATAGCTGCGCAGTAATCTTTCAATAGTTTTACTGATGATTATTTTGCCTAAAAAATATTTTTCTAAATGGCTTTGACTATTTATTCGTAAAACAAAAATACTGCTAAATAATAGCCGTACTGCCTTGATATACGTGATATTAACGCATCCAAACAGTACCGAATTTATCGCATCTTAGCGAGAGAAATACCGTACAAATTGACGGACTTAAGCTTACCCTGATTCTCCGGATAAAGTGAAAAAGCGTCTTCGATCAAGATGTTCTTCGAGATGGATGATCGTGCTTGAGTCGATACAGATTATCTTCTTCCTCAAGCTCGGCGATTCCTTTACTTATAGATTAGAGGGTATCCCCATTCGGGGGCGTGTATCTCTGATTAATGTGTCCGCTGAGACGGTGCAATATTAGTACAACGACCATACTTGTACTAAGTATGAGAGAGAGAGACAGAGAGAGGGAGAGAGAGAGAGTGCGTCGAACTAATAGCAAATGGCAGATTGAGTGTGGCCAAGTCGTTCGGGTGAAGGCCGGGTAGTTCTGGCCTTTGGCATGGAAGGGGAATCACCAGAGACCAGCAGGACTTGAGGGCTCCGGATTCCCTCGAAGGATTAACAACGCCAGTAATGACGTGAACTTCAAGTCGTTCCGAAACACATTCCCAGTAAACACAGCAATGTAGCAGCAATGTAGCAGCAATGTAGCAGCAATGTAGCAGCTATGTAATAGCAATGTCACAGCAATGTAACAGCAATGTAACAGCGATGTAACAGCGATGTAACAGCGATGTAGCAGCAATGTAAATAAAAATAAAAGGTAATATTACCAGAGTTTTAGATGTAAGTCGCCATTGCCGATTCATCAAAATTTCATCTTACCGTATTATATCGTTGATATATAAAAATGAAAGAGGACATTTTTAACGAAAACATATTATCGGTAATTTCATGCTTAGAGTGGCATCAATATTAGTAATAGACTAATTTGGTCTATCGATAGGAATAAGGAATAGGAATGCGTGTCAGAAAAAACTATACTAATTTATCTACCATTGGCCGGATATGAACATAGGATTCTCGGACTGGTAGTCCGCGGACATACTGTTTTTTACAGGGATGTTTATCGAATTATATGAGTACAGTAACATTTTTTATGATGGTTACAAAAACAAATAATAAGTTACCAACTTAATAATGGGCGTACGCACTTGACTGCAGTCTTGCAGTGCTCGTGTTTATACCCAATCTTTGTGAATAGTAGAGTTTTTTCATTAGAGTAGAAAGCTCTGTTACGAGCTTAACGTAATGGTCTTACATGTGAAGCTTATTGCGTGGGGGAACAAAAATTGGGGTATTGCTGAAAGAAAAACCCCTTAAAAAGTATTTCTTTTAAGGACTTAAGTACTAATCCAGAAACTATTGGTAAAAATTTAAGAAACATACGTACATAATATACATCATAGATTTATGTCCTACAGCTAGTTTATAGTATGGATTGAGAGGCCCGAGGTATCTCTTAATTATTGATATCCATACTTTATTAACGGATTGCTCATTACAGATCGAAAGAAAATAATACATATCAATTTTTCCTAAGTAACGCGTAGTCCCACGCGTCCTTTTCTGGTTTCGTAACGTATATAAAATTTAGTCAATAACAATCGATCGAATTAAATTGATAACAATATCTATAAATCCCCCATCAACCAACTACGCATACTGTACAATTTCTCTCTTGGCTATCATCACAAAAGTCATGTATGACTGCCCTGTGAGGCCAAGGATGGAATATCTGTTTCCTGTACTGAGCAAGTGCGCTATCGTGGCATTCGATCTACAGTTTGTTGTATGAAATTCCTCGTGGAACAACGTCATCTGCACAGTACATCTTACTCGCTTTGGGACATGTAGATTTAAAAGCGCTGATTATGATTTAATATGATTATCTTTGGTGAAATCTGAGGTTATTGGGAAGGATTGGTCGCTCTTTTAATTCGCCGATATGTACTGAGTCCATATCAAGCCACTAGCACTTTTTAAACTTGAGTCTGTAGAACTCATTAGAGTCTCGGTCCGGGATTCAGGTTAAACCGGAGTATTTATCGGTATCCATATAGTCTTAAGTTATTGTGATTCTTTTGTTTGCTTTATTTCTCCGCCAGTGGTATAACATAGGGGTGTTATCGGCATTTTGGATTATTCCGTGCGTGTCGCAGTAAATAAAAGCTCATGGGGAGGTGTATCCTGTTCTTTCTTGGCGCGCCGAAATCAGCAGTCCTTAACGGTAATAAGGAAGCATCTCTTAAGTTCTGATCATCCCTTTCCTGCATCTACGGTCCAGGGATGTGCATGACCGCTATCATGCATGAGCGCCCGCCGCTCAGTCCGAAAATATTCCGCTCGAGCGTGCTCGATCTCGCTCCTGCACATCCTTACCACAGTGTCTAATATGGTCAATGAGATTTCTCCCAATATTACACGTTCATCGTATGAACACTTTATCAAAAGAATGCTCTATTTGAATGTAACCTCTCGGAAAGTTATTCGGGATGGGGCTTAGGATGTATACTTCAAACTGACTTGATATTTACTACATTAATCTTATACAATATTAGGTATGCCAGTGACATACTGTAGTGAAATTACAATACTATATGTTTACCATCACGGGCTTTCACCGAGCCGCACACCCGATAAGAGGGAACTGTCCCTTGAACCCGACGATCGAAGAACAAACGTCGCACTCACGATTCATTTCAGTATATCCTCTTTAAACATTTTAGTTTCATTTTTCAAAAGAAATAAACATTGCTTTAAATGTCTGAATTTCGTGATTTTAATGATAAATGTCTTAACTCTTGATAAACGTAAAATAAAGTGGATGAGAAATTATAAGATGTTACAGTTATATCTATTAATTGTTGAATAGAGATTTAAATGTTAATGAAAATAACTTCAATCAGACTTTGAAATGGCATAGAAGTTAGCAACGTTCGTGCAATTATTGACTTGGCAGTTGTCAGTGTTCAACTACGTTTACCCTATAGTTGAATTTCTAACGTAGGCGCGCAAACTAGGGTTTTTGAACATACTTGAAACATTGTAAATAATTGCCGGACAATATTACCATTAATGAGAGATTTCATTGCTGTGATTATTTTAATGGATTGCTTTGCACGCCCGAGAAACTAGTTTCGTTGACCATTTTTCCGTCATGACACCACGAAGCTCTGCTACTTATTTTTCGAGGTACATGAAGAGGGTTCGTTATTTGATATATTTTAATTGATTTTTCATTGACCTTCGGAGTGTGCTTATAATTTTTTTCAATGGGGTTTTCTGGGTCCGAAAATTCCCACGACAAAACAAACTCGTGTGTTCGAAAAACCATTGATGGTCTTTTTTTCTCTGGATGCATCACAAGGTTCGGCTACCTTATATCATTTTTTTCTTGAACCTTCAAAGAGTGCATGCGATATTTTCAGAGAGCTTTTCAGGGTTGAAAAAGAGATTTTCACGATCACGATTTTTTTCAGGAGAGGTTTTACACGATCAAAAAAAGTCGCGCGATCAAAAAGCCATTGATGATATTTTTTCTTTGAATGCACCAGGAGGCGCTGCACTCAGATATACTTTGTTTTATTTTTCTTCGACCTTCCAAGAGTGTATGTGATTTTTTTCAGTTTCCTGACCGGGAAAACCCATCTGGAAAAATCACATGCTCTCTTTGAAGGTCGAAAAAACTATATCAGGGAGCAGCGCCATCAGGTGCATTCGGAGAAAAAATATAGTCAATGGCGTTCGATCATGCGAGTTTTTTTGATCGTGTGAATTTGCCGATCCGGAAAACCCGATAAAAAAAAATCACCAGCACACTCCGAAGGTCAATGGAACATAAATCAAATAGCTAAAATAACAGATGTTTCTCGTATATTAAAATAAAAAAAATAGGTAGCAGAGTCTCCTGGTGTCATGACGGAAAAAAAATGGTCATTGAAACTAATTTGTCACCCGTGTAAAACTATCAAAAAAATAATCGCAGCAATGAAATCTCATATTAATTTTGATATGAGTTCAGTAATTATTTACAACGCTTCAAATATTAAAATCCAAGTTTGCGCGTCTACGTTAGAAATTCAATTATAGGTTAATTGTAGTTGAACGTAGACATTGACAGGTGTTAAGTTAATCATTGTATGAATGTTGTTAACTTCTATGCCATGATTTTTAATTAATAATTCGTTCGATGCACATTTAAATTGTTTGATTATAATTTACTTTTGATTTACAATTTTCAATTATATATCTTTCTAAATTATTGTTGGCTTTATATTATTCGTTGAACTCTATTCAGTTTAGTAATTTTTCTACAACTCCACTACGTTTGATCAGTATTGTTAACTGTGATCATTTTTCGATGTTCTCGTAAGTTTCACAATTTCTTAGGAATTGCGGCGCGTTCGCTTCCGGGCTTATATTTATTGATTCTAACGGTGGCCTCCTGACACATTCCACACCGAAAAGGACTACTGAAAACTACTGAAGAATTCCGCTGGACGGATCCGGTAGTTAACTATTAATAAACTACTGAACTACTGTCCAGTGCTAAATTGGCGAACTACTGAAAACTACTGGAAGTAGTTGACGACTGAAAATTACAGGGTATTTTGAGTAGTTAACTACCACTGACGGACTGACCACTGCCCCGATATTACTATACATCTCAAGTAGTTAACTACTCGAAATTACTATGAAAGTTCAGTAGTTGAGTACGTGAAATTACTATGCGTGTCTAGTAGTTAGCTATTGGGAATTCCCGTAGTTTCTAGTAGTTTACTACTAAGTATTTCTTGTATACTCTCGCAAACAAAACCTTCAGAAGTCCTCATTAATTAATTACTGAACGGTCCCAGTAGCAACCCGTTGGAAAGTTAGAACCGTGGAAAACTACCATAATCAACACTGTACTTATTTGGTCGCATAAGTTCACATTTCTTTTATTGATATTTAAATAATCAATAGGTTTAAATATATATTAGGTAGGTTTTTTTTTACTGAGTCGTCGTAACATCAGATGACTTGCTTCAGATTTCTGCTTCACTACGTGTTTGAATGTTTCGTCAAGATCCATCTGCGAACTAAATGTAGACATAGCGTGAGCTGATAAAGTTACGTGACGTGTTTGGAGGGTTAATATGATGTACAAAATACTGATGATGATATTCCTTTATAATAATATATTATTTACTTTCATTCGATAATTACACAATTTTAAAAAAGTTGAATTTTACACACATACATTCATATTTTTTGTAACACATGCACGAAAAGTCCCACTGTTCGTGCCTGCACAGCGTGACGGAAGTGGCGCTTTCTAGCAGGGGATACGAGAAAAATGCTGTAGATACTTTTGCGCACAGTTATCTCGCCTGTAGCTATTTTCGCGCGTACTTATCTTGGCAACGTAGTTCCTTTCTAGCACGCGTTTCGCCAAGGTTTGCAGGCACGAAAAGCGGGAGTTTTCGTGCTTTTGCTACAAAAAATATTATGCGATACTCGTACGAAGAAGCGATCTTCCGACGGCGGTTGGGAAATAGGCAGCACACCCCTCCTCTTGAGCTACAAATGTCACTTGGCTTTGTTTCGTGCCGTTGTAGCTCGCGATCCGGCTCGTGTAGTCAACTTCCCAACCTTCGTCGAAAAGACCGCTTTTTTGCACTAGTATCACAAACTACTATTGTGGAGATTTCGTGAGCTTTTAGAAAGTATAAAACTTATTTGAACATCTCTTGAAAACGAATGTTTATAATATCCTTTAAAGTCCGAGGATGATATTGCATATAGAAGTTATATCAGATATCTGGTTTTTTTCAAACTAAAATAATAAATTGTATCTTCTTCCGTTAAGTCAAGTTCGTTTACTATATAAAGAACAAGTCAAACTTACGTTTTTCTCCAATAACATTCACAATCGAGTTTAATGTTGAAAAATTAAATTCCATTGTTAATATAATTTGAGATAATAATTTTCTTGAAGGAGTCAGCTTTTACTAGAGATCTCTAGTAAAACTTGACTCCATCGGAAAAATTATCATGATGGAACGATTAAAGTTTGGAGTAGTAACTACTTATACAGGAACAATTGCCGTCTATAATAGTCATGACTGATGCGGAATTATATGTGTAGTAATTACTGCAATGCCAGTAGTAACTACTCAACCTTCAATACTCCCTACTGGACGCCCAGTAGTTCTTTTCGGCGAGGGATACTTCCCCTCATCGCGGCGTCTACTTTTTCCTTGACTAATTATCAATCGGTGTGTGACTTATGAGCATCTAATTAACAAGGTATACATTTTATGTGTAAATAAAAATTTTACTAACGAATCATTTATATAATTACTCTTTTCTGCTAAAAATATTAATTTATAAATTTGTAAAAAATTGTATCGCTTGCAATTTCCAATCAAGCCTCAATCTTCATGAAAAATACGCTGGACGAAAAACTATGATCATTCTGCGTGATTTCAACTCGCTAAAGCTGTTTGCGATTTATCGGCGTTTTAAACGATGCGAATCTGTCAATAACGCATACAATAATTTGGACGCCAGCTAAAAATCATATTTCTCGATGTTTTAGACTATTTCCAGTACGCTGACGCTAAAATCATAAAAAATGTTTTTTTTTTTACGAAAACATAGCTTCCTCCTTTATGAGGAAGCAGAAACGTTCGTACGTTCATCAAACCCTTCTTTCTCACAAAGCTCCACAATTTATTTCTTGTCGATTTTACAATTTTTTATTGTCAACCGACCGTAGTTTGATCTAAAAAAAATTGAAAACTTAACAAGAAACAAGTTGTGAACTGATAATAAATGTTTGTTAAATATTTAAACAATTGTTACATAACTCTTACTACTAAATATGTTTGTTAAATAAACTTTCTTTTACGCTGTATGAGGACTCCGACTGTACCAGCATGAAGCGAAAAAAAGGATGAACGAAATTCTTTTTAACGTCAAAGAGTCTTGCATACACCCACGTTTCTCTCCGAGTCGTAATATCATACGTACGTACGTATCGAAACTATATGTACCATGTTATATACATGTGTAAGTACATCCCTCGAAAGCTCGTTTCCGCACCCTCGAAAGTCGTCTGTACCGTCCTGACCTGCTCTCTCCCCCCTTTCCTCTCGGAATTCGATATCGTCGTACGCTCGAACGCTCCGGAAAATTGAAGACGAATTTTCGTGGCTGCTGCCACACAACGGCAAAGCAATTCCGACGTTGCTCGGTGGAGCAACGTCGTTTTGAGGGGTTGGCAACGACAACGACGACGAGTGCATGAAAGAGGGTGACAAGGTAGCGGGTACCCCAAAGCGCTTCGGTGAAAGCCGTTCGAGAGAGAAATTTTCCGGCCTCTCAAACCGGAAGTCGCGCGCACCCCTTGATGCCGTTTACACATCGTAAACCTTGTATAGCAAGAGTCATCGTACACTTCGTACGTTCCATCGAAGTTTCAAGCGCCTTCAATTTTTCTCGTTAGGTCGGAATCCCCCTAAACCAATTGTTTGCTAGTATATACCTTTTTATTGTTTTTCCCCTCATCGAATCGAAATGATTGGCATTGTTTGGCGACATTCGTTACCGAAGAAACTTCAACCATCACATAGCGGATGAAGGTTTGTAAATTTGACAAACATTCCTTGCCCGCGGAGATTAACAATTCTTTTCTTCTTGATTTTACAATTTATTTTTTGCCAATGAATCTCAATAAAAAATTGTTTGTAAAATTGACGATAAAAAGAATTGGGGACGCTTGTGGACGAGAAAGGTTTGTGAATTATAAACTCTTTTTCTTACAATTTTTTACCTCCTCAGATTAGCTCAGTCGCATGTCCTGTTTCCGTTGGTGCTTGAATTTCGAGAAACGAAATAGAGAGATGAAAATATTTTTGAAGAATCGACTTTGTCATAAATTCACCGGGTCGAGTGTCCGCCGTCTCTGTCACTCCCATCTCTTGACGTATAAACTACGCTAGATATAATGTGTATATATACATATACACAACGAGGAAGCAGGAAGTGAATGAGGCAAGCAGAGAAATAATATTGCGCACAGCGATTAATCTTTTTCAAGGGCCCTCGGGCTGCAAAGAGGCAACCCTCGGACAGATTGCTTCGCCCCCAAGCAAGTATTATGCCGAGAGCACTCGTATTAGAATCGCTTAGCGAAATGGCGTCTGGAGATAATGGGCCAGAATGCTTCTTTCGCGAAGACTATACACCCCACGAAACGAGAGGAGAAACGAAAAGGTTCGAGGACTGCGTGACTCGTTAAAAAAAAAAATGAAATTTTCATATTGCTTCCACATAAAAGTTGACAATTGAAATTTTCATATGACAGTCTCTTCAAAGTTGCAAATTGAAATTTTCATATACCTTTCTAACAATGTTCCTTTGTTCGCAAAGCTTTTCCTATGAGAAAGCATTTTCCGTATTTTTGGCTCCCTCATAGAGGAAGCTTCGCGAATAAAGGAACATAGTGAGAAAACTATATGAAAATTTCAATTTGCACCTTTGAAGAGACAGTTATATGAAAATTTTCATTGGCAACTTTTATTAGGAAGCAATATGAACATTTCAATTTGCAACTTTTTTCAAAGTCAACGCCATGTTTGACTTAAATGCAAAACGACTAGCCGGTTCAGGTTCAGAGCTAAAAAAATATTTAAAAAACACTGTGCGCAAAATTGTAATATATAAGGAAGCCATGTGTAAATTACTTTGCAACTTTTTTTGTAAGAAAAATAATTCGTACATCTCATAAAATAAAAACGGTAAAGATTTGCCGCAAAATTTGTTGGCCAAAATTTCTAACTGAAATTTGCATAATTTGCCGTTTTGAGGCCATGTCTTATGTATTTTTCCCCACTGATGACGAATCTCAACACTATTTTACTCCTAAGGCATCATTTGACGCATAAACTTGGGGCGAACATAAAAAACAAATTTTTCGAAAAATGCATAAATTTCAAAATCTCAAAAAAACTAAACGGTTCGATCAATTTTCGTCAAATAAGACTGTACAAAACATTGTACAGTCTTATTCCATACCCGTATCAAATTTGACTTCGATATCTCCATGTTTACTGGAATAAGACCATTTTTAGTCATTTAAAAAAAAAATCGAAATCCCATAAAACCTGACCGTTTGGATAGATTTCGGCCAAATTAAATATCAAAGGTCTTACTCAAAACATTATATTCGTGTGCAGTTTTAGGATAATAGCTCAAAATTTACGCAAGTTAGAGATACCACAGACATTTTTCAAAAAATTCAAAATTGCGTAAAATGTACGATTTGGCCTCAATCTTCATACAAATTGCAATGAATGAAGAGACGTGACCACCCTGCTAGTGCACCAAATTTGAACTGGCTATATCAAGCCGTTTTCGAGTTATAATCGTTTTAAACGCTGCAAGTCTGTCACACACACACACATATGTCCGGCCGCCAGGTAAAAATCAAATTTCTTGACGTTTTGGATTATTTTAAGTAGTCTGACACTAAAATCTCGAAAAAAATTGTTTTCACGAAAACAAAGCTTTCTCTATGAGGAAGCAAAAACAAGTCACAGAATTGTCACCGCACTATCGAATCGCGAAAAATATATTGTTACGTCCAAGGGAATGAATACCGCGCGTATTAGGTTTTGGGGCGGATATTATTATGTACAATGGCAGCTAAATATCTCAAACACGAACTGTCAAACGTCTGCTTTGTCTGAAAGTCTGATCAAGACTCTTGTACATGACGATCGATCTTCTATCGATCGTCCGTCCGTTCGTAAAACTTCGATATTAAGGTAACGCGACAAATTTTCGGCCATCGGAATGATAAACTGAAGAGGGTAAAAATTGGCTTTTGGTATTCCTCAATACCTCGTTGGTGACGAGGTAATTAGTATTGAAAGCTTTGCCACAGAAGGTACGGAATGAATAAACTAATCATAAATTGTTTTTTAAACAATAGGCGTCATTATGAAAATTTACTATAGAAATGTCTATATGCTTAGCGCATGAGCTTAGAACAAAAATCTCTATACTCGGATCGTACAGAATCTTGATACCGAGAGAATGGCGCATCGATTTTCATTTAGCAGTGCAATTTGCAAGCGACAGGTATTAAATAAATACATAATTAAATTATTAATAAATTAAATAAATAAATAAATTGTCTTCGATGAACTCCGTTACAGAATTATTGTTTTATTTCTCAAAACATTTTTTCTTTACTTTTCTAATGTTCTTGAATAAGGTTCTTGTCACGATTTTTTAGCCCGCTTATCTCATGCGTGAAAGGTCAAAATAATCGGTTCGCCGATGAAAATTTTGCCGTTGTAGCGGCGCGGCTACCACAGCTAAACCAGTTGACCCTGGAAAAGTTAATATACATTGCGTGATCAAAGATACACAGAATATAATGTAATGTACGAAAGAGGACGAGATCGTGCCTTCCCGCACGGTGTATACTCTGCCGGCCTGCAGTGAAATGGGGGTGAGGGGGTTTGTCTCGAAATGCCTTTCCATTATCCTAATGGTTATGGAGCATTCGCGAAGGGCTTTCTATCCTTCGTTTGCATTTTCAACCGGGAGCGCGGTACCCGTAGCGTAGGTGGGGTGGGCAACCTGAGCCACTCGTTAAGTAAACAATTCAATTAATTGTAACGAGACCTGGTGTACGCGCTCCGGTGTTTGCCAACGTCAGTGAAGCATGGTTAACAATATACCCGCGGGCAGGCGCGCAAAAGCTCGCTGAAAAGAGGATAACATTGAGCGGTTCACGGTTTCTCGGCAACCCCACTACTGAATTATGTCCGAGTAAATCTCGTGACATTAATGCTCCTCTGTTACACGGTGTTAATTAATCGTACCTTTTTACTTAGCCCTTGGCTCTGATATTTTTTGCCCTCAAGTGAACGTAAGATCTTCGTTTCGTAGACTCCTATTAAAACACGAAAAAATTGTACATTGCTTCTTTATTCTTTTATTTCATTCACGAAACACCCTCCAGAAAAATTAAAAATTTAAAGAGATAGTTCATTCAATGTTGTGTGCCGCATAAGGAAATTATGTGAGGAAAATAAAGAAAGCGATACCCTCATTTTGAATTATTGTCGTTGATGCTATTTCACACACTGTTTCAAACAATAATTCGATAAAATGTTTCAAAGATTCAGTTTTTCACATTTTCATCAAAACCAATTCTATTTTGGAATAAAATGAAAAAGCGATCAATAAGTTTGACTATATTTGTAACGAAGAACTAAAACAAATAAAAATTGTCCACTACGTGTACGGAGAACGGGACATAAACGGACTATTTTTACCAATCTCTCGCGAGACATAAAAAAACTCCCGTCCGAAATGGAGGCGGTGTGGCCGTTTCCATTTTGCCCCGCTCTTCCCTATGCTTGTTCAGATAGAAACGACTGGTTTTGAAACGGTGTTCCTGATCGTTCAATCGACGAATTTTGTATTGTAATATACGGTCTTCGCTGTTCGCGCTCCAATGAAAACGATATTGGAAGATATTGGTAGGATCGTCAGTAGCAGATGTCGCAGAGATACGACTATTTCACGTAATGGCTCGACGAAACCGTGGGGCCAGTTGCTCCGGGTTATACCTCAAACGGTTTACGAGTCGTGAATAAGCGGGTTGATATGTCAGTAGCAGCGGCAGTGGTAGTGAAATTTTCAAAGCTTCCCAGCCCGTTGCGCTCGAAGCATCGGACAAAAGTGTGAAACGATGAGATATTTACCGAACATAAACTGGTAACAATGTGGGATTCGGTGGATGGGGAATATATATTTCGTTCAATTTGTCGTGCGTAATTATTCGAGCATGATATCGCTGGATAATCCATTAAACTCTTGACCACTGGTTACATGCTTTGTGCATTATAGATAAATGATTTATTCTGTATCCCGATGGAGAATGGCCCGTATAGAGATTTTTCATGAACCTCCGAAACAACGATAAATCAACAGTCTTCCGCTATTTTTCATTTGAAGTTGCGAGCGTTAAATGGAAAATAATAGCCTGTGTTTCGATGATTATTTACCTTCCACTCGTATTATTCATTGTTCCGTATTAAATTTTAATTCAAAAACGGTTTCTCCCGTATATATAAAAATATTTGT
The DNA here is from genome assembly GCA_964017025.1 of Stenichneumon culpator. Classification (NCBI taxonomy): domain Eukaryota; kingdom Metazoa; phylum Arthropoda; class Insecta; order Hymenoptera; family Ichneumonidae; genus Stenichneumon; species Stenichneumon culpator. The sequence goes on along the minus strand of OZ024769.1, from coordinate 5,042,152 downwards.
GATATCGGTGCTAACGAATATCGGTAGTTTGATATTTTCATTGTTAACGCTTTATTCGTCTGTTGCGCATGACGGAAGCTGAACCTGTTTACGAGCAACTTTATAGCTGCCCCGGAAACGAAAAAAAAGGTAGCGAATTACCAACGTCCCACTTGATTTTTGGCCAAAACTGCTATCGGCCTCAAATTCGGCGCGATAAAATACATGGAGATATGCAGCCCAGAGATTTTTTTGCACCCTTTCATTTTTGCGAAAAAAAATTCAAGGATAGTTACCATGCACGTTTTAAACGTTTTTCATTGACCCGTACGGTTTAAAAAAATATTTGACTATTTCGTATATTTTTTTTCAGTCGAACACCCAACAGATACCTCAGCGTTTCTGTAATTCCATCGGGAAGCTAAATTATTATTATTTAAAAATACAAAAATTTTCAATTTTCATCTAGATCGATATGATAAAAAAATTTCGCTACAACACTGTAGTTAGTATTCGCGAAAAGAAAATTAAGCAATGATACAAAATAAATGATAGTCGATATAGTCAATACCATGGAATCCTCCAGCATAAATCAAGGTAATTGCGTATACGAATGGAATGAATGATGATGAATAAAACGCAAGCACTTTACGCCATACTGATGCAATTTATATACCGAAGTTCTTGTACAGCGTAACGCGACCACTCGCTGTCAACCATATTTTTCATCTACCATTCCTTTATCTCTTTCTTCAGCATCCACACGCTCATTCATTTCTGTAACCGTAAAAATGTCACTTTTTCTCACTCTGTTTCTTCGCCCACTCTAATACATATTATGTATGTGTATACATATATATTAATATATATATAAATATAGGTACATCTCTCTTCCCGTGGCGTACACGCACGAACGCACATTCTCGTCGTCGTGGGGTGTCGGGCGGGGATGGGGGAGGTTCCAGAGTTTCCACGTGAAACGAGAGTGAGAGAGCTTCTTTTGTATATCGAGGGAGCTCAAGGTATTCGACACGTAACACAATTTGGCATGGCGCACATGCTGGCAAAGATTTTCTCGCTTGTCTCGTCGCTAGCGTACCAGCCGGAAGGAAAAGCATGTCTCTCTACTCGGCGGCGTTATAAGGACCACCAGGACCGAGAGTAGAAGAAGAAAAAGCGCTGAGCGCATAAGAAGGCACCTAGACACGAGCGAATGACAACAGAACTGTGCCCTTATTTGTGTGAAAAATTGTGGATTCGCTCGTAAGTACACCTACCTCCAGTAACTGCATCTTCACACTGCATATCAATCACTGCATATAGTGATGCCGCGAGACAAGACGAGACGAGAATTGGCTGTCTCTTGTCTTGTATCGACAAATATTTTTAAAAAATATCGTATCGTCTTGTCTCCGCAGCCGGGGAAGATATTCTCTCTCGTCTCGTATCTACAGTATGCAAAAAGTATGGTATCGTATTGTCTCTCTTATCTCGAATCATACCCTAGCATAAAAAATCATTTACTCATGAAAATTCTCATTGAAAACAAATATTTATATGGCGCAGTCCTTCAGAAATAGTCATGCTCTGACCCTGACTCCCTTCAATAATTGCGCCAATGTTTTTTTCGAATACTATTTTGAAAAGAGAAAACAGGTATTATTTACTTGGGCCATCGATCCATATTTCCAATCATATGATTTTTATAAAAATTAGATTAAAGCCATATGTTACCAAATCGTGGAATCTATTCCTGTGGCACTTTTAGCGATTTTTTAATACCCGACGAAGTTTGAATCGTAATGGCATTCTTTTCATTACATCATCGGGGTAATTCAATGAAGGCGTACGATGTTTTGAAATCCTATCCTTATATACTCTTCTGGCATTAAACCATCGATATGAACTATCGTTTCTCGCGGGGCTTACGACAGTGAAATCAATGTAAATTTTTAACTATCCAACAAATATATTCAATTAAAAAATAACATGGATTAGTACTTACCTATGGCCGCGTACACTAGGACCTTGATTTCCTTCATAGCGGCGGAACCGGCTCCGCATTGCACTTAAGAAAATCAAGGTTGCGCATGCCCCGCCCATACTTACGGTCGAGAATGGCCCATAGCTTTCTGCGTCGATCGACATTCGCTCCGTGGGGGGGTCTGTTAATAAAATCAAGGGAGCACAAATCAAGGTCCTAGTGTATTGTGAAAATGATAAAGTTTGCATACGATGTATAGTCACTGGTGCAAGGAGTTTACTTACGCTTTGCAATAATTAGTCCTATCCTTATACGTGGAATATCCATTTCTCCCATTAGATGAAACAATTATCGAAGTACCGGAAATAACCGAGACGAAGGAACGAAAATAGTGGTGACGTTAGGAAGCTGAAGTAGTAATAGAAGGAAGACGTTGCGAAGAAACAGAAGCTGAGTAGAGATAGAAGGAAGACGATGCGAAAGAACAGAAGCTGAGTAGAAATCGTACGGTAGTGGTCCCCGACGGCGCGTGGTTTTCCCCTGTCTTTCTCTCAGAATTTCCGGGAAGAAAAGCGAGTTTCCTTCACTCCGAAAGAATCACAAGGGTGCTTTTCCGTGCGTGCTGACTCCGCGTCTCCGTTCCTTGGCATCGCGCGAAGAGAATAATTTTATTCATGACTCTCTCGCTCGCGGCCCTCAAGTTTTTCCCACACCCTTCGGAGGAACCCACACTACACACTTGTACCTCGTCTACGTGTGTAGGTATAGTTTATAGGTAGAGCGTTACACCACGCGCCGTCGCGATGGCGAAAGCGCGTAGAAATACTAAATTGGGCGATCCTGAAAATGTTTACAAAATGTTGTAAAGTAATTTGCACATGGCTTTCTCATTTTTTACCAATAGCTTTCTTTATGAGAAAGTTCGATCTCCGATTTTGGCTTCCTCGTAAAAGGAACTATGCTTATAATATACTGTTTATTTATCCCAACCTTTTATTGCAAAAAATAGTTACGTAAAATGTTCGTAATTCGTCGTTTCGAAAATATTTATAATGTATTTTTTTCCAGCTGATTATATAGCTGCCATTAATTATATCAAACATCGTGCAGCGTTAAAGCATTCACTTTCCACCAAATATGAGCTCAATAATTCCATGTTTACTCGAATTAGAGTATTTTTCGTAAATTTTCTAAAATTCCAAATTTCATAAAGTCCAACAGTTTGGATACATTTTAGCCAAATTCAATACGAAAAATCCTTGATCGATACACTATATTTGCCTTTTAAGGGCATTTTTAACATCATAGCTCTCAATTTATGAAAGTTAGAGAACCCACGCCATTTTTTAAAGAATTCAAAATCTCTAAAAATCTCAAATGAAACATCAATGCTCATGAAAATTGTACGGAAGAAAGGGAAGTGACCACTTTACCAGTGTATCAAGTTTCAATAAGCTGGCTGAAATCATTTGTAAAGTTAAAGTGTGAAGGTCCAGAATCAATCACACGCACGCACACTCATGCGGACATTTTTTTCAAATGTGTTTTTTCGATGTTTTGGAACAGTCTGAACACGTTTTCATTAAAATCTCGATTTTTTTTTACCATAAAAAAGCTTCCTCTGTGAAAAAGCAAAGTGTGTTGAAAATCGTGAAAAGGATGTGTGATATGAAGAGGATGAAATATATTTAAAGTGAAGAATATAATATATACATGATTGCAGAATGTGAAAATATCGCGAAATAATTTTGTGGTTGGAGAACTTAGAGATATCGTAAAAAATTCAAATTAAGTATCGCATAAATTCGCGATTAATTAGTTTTTATTTCTACGGTGATTAATTCGTACAAAATAATTTCTCTTGAATTTTTGCCGTTAAATGTGCCGGTCGTGTACAAATATATACAGGTATGGCTCTGCCGCCATATATAAAAATCGTTAATGTCAAACGTGCTGAAAAGTGTGCTATTTGCACATCAAGATATCACGTAACGCATCTGTGTTCGAGAACGATTGAATTATTCAATTAGCGGTGCCATTTAGGTGTTGTATGAGCGGGATATTTTTCGCGTATTTGTCAAGAGATGCGGTGGCGTCTCGACGCCGAGTGCCCGAGACGCCAAGAAATAATGATTTGTTAGAATCCATATTCCTAAAATTCGATGGCTCTAATGACCGAGGTGTTATAAGATCAGACGCTCGAATTAACAGGAATATCCATATATGGCACCTAGCATTAATAGCCGCAAATGTGTTACCAGTGACCCAACTTTTTCGGTTGATCGCGGGTGACCCATCCATTGAAAAAAAAAAAAAAAACTATCGAATATTGAAGAAAGGGAAACAAATTGGTCTGGTCTCGTTCGCTCGTCGACGGCGAGGGGGTGCGAACGAAGAGAAATTGCGAGACGCCATCAGCGAGTAGCGGGGGTGGATGAAATTTCGTCGGGTTCGAGTCAAGCTGTAAGGGCTTCCCGTCCTTCGGTACCAAGGCCCCAACTGGGGAATTTTCTTTCGAGTGATTAAGCGCTCGCCCCTGCTGGCGGGCTGGTTGGTTTCGCTCCGCGGAACTGCTAATACGTTGGAAAGAGAAAAATTGACAAATTGAACATTTTACGAAACTGGATAGATTGATTTCCTCGATGGATTTGCACCTTCGCACATACCTATACACAGTTTTCGTCGACCTCCTTACAGCGCCCTGTATTCCTATCGGCCATACACACGTACACGAGAATCCATCGGAGTTCGAAGAGTGGTGAAATTTTTGCGACAAGAAACTTCGTCCTTTGCCCGATGGGGTGAGGGAGGGAGGCGGGGGAAGAAGAGAAGAAAAGCTTGAGAGTTTTTGAAGATGGCGAGTGACTGCACGAAAATGTGCACGGTACGGTAAGTCTTACTTTTTCGCCGAGACGATTTTTCTTCGCTCGTCGTTACACTTACGTGTGCGCAAGAAAAAGTCGAAGGGAAACAGATGGAGACAAATATATATATATATAGTGCGTGACTAAAACCAGAAAGGTGTATTTCATATTCCTGTACATGGAAAATTCGTGTTTCCAATTTTATTCATGTGATATAATAGGTAAGATGCAAAAACACGGGTCACCTAACGGAGAATTCTTATTTTAATTAACAAAAATGTATAGTAATTACACGTATTGCAAAAATGAAGTTAATCTCGGGATGGTCGATATCCGGCGAAACGGTATAGAAAAAATTCGCATATAAATGTTTTATGCATTATATGAAGTTCTTACGCATAAACCGATAAATGAAGTTTAGTGTATGCCTCAAAATGAATAATCGGTGTTTCGAACCGACTTTTTCAAGGGTGATGGATACAACGATCAATAAATTTTACCTCAATTTTGTATATTGATTTTGATAAAATTTATGAATCGTTCCATTTTAATTATAATAATTCTTTTAAGGGGATTTCGTCGGAGCCACATCATTTCGCCAAACTACAATCGGCCGAATCGTCGTATGGCCGAAAGTCATGGGTCCGAACGCGCTTCATCCGAATAGTCAAACGTCCGAAACTTTATTTGGCCGAATCGTTAAATTGCCGAATCGTTATTTTTCCGAATTGGAAAATTTCCGAAACTTTATTATTCCGAATCTTCATTTCAGCAAACGTAACTCTTCGGAAATAGTAATTGACCGAACGTCATTTCTCTCAACCGTCATTTAACCAAACGTTACTCTTCCAAATAGTAATTTCGCCGAATTTCATTTCCCCGAATCGTCAAATTTCGAAACATCACGTCGCCGAGTCATCATTCTTCCGAATAGTGTTTATGCGAAAAGTCATTTATCTGAAAATTAATTGATCCGGAAATTGATTTAGCCGAAAGTCATTTATCCGAATTGACTCGTACTAAATCGCTGCGATAGTTCTCTACTCATTTAAACCTGTACAATTTTATCCCCTGCGGTAAATAGATATAATAGCAGTTGGTCAAAATATTCACTCATACTATTTAGTTTCGTGATTCGGACGAGTGACGATTCGGACGGATGACGATTCGGACGAATGACGATTCGGCGACTTGGCATTTCGAAGTTTAACGAATCGGGAAAATGACGTTCGGTTAAATGAAGATTCGGAGAAATGACGTTCGGCCAATTACTATTTCCGAAGAGTACCATTCGCTGAAATGAAGACTCGAAATAATAAAGTTTCGAACATTTGACAATTCGGAAAAATAACGATTCGGCAGTTCGGCGATTCGGAAAAATAAAGTTTCGGATGTTTGACTATTCGGATAAAGTGCGTTCGGACCTATGACTTTCGGCCGATTGTAGTTTCGGCGAAATGATGTGGCCCCGCGTTCGTCATTACCCACCGGTCCATGTTGCCCCGATTTTCACAATATTGTGTGTATGACCGCGTTTCCCTATAGGACAACGTGTGGTATAGGTATAGAAGAGACTTCCAAAGGTAATGAACACGGGAACGGAAACGCTTTTAGCCGTCGAAACGATGTGACGCTTCGCTGGTTACGACGCCGCACGTCCTTCCTCCCTTCCGGTTTCCTTCCATTCGAGTGAACTCGCTCGCAGGACGAGTAAGTTCTTAACAAATCTCTAAACAAAATAGACGATAAGGAGTCCTCGAGGTAGCAACTTCGAGCTTCCATCTGTGTACCACAGTATATATACATGAACACGTCTTCACAGCCGGAGCCTTGCGATCTATCCACTTTAGTTCCCCTCTCCCTTTCACTTCCTTTCCATCTAGTTCTACCTTAAAACTCCTCTGCAGCCCACAATCTCATCCTCGCCCTTTCCATTTCCCAAGGTTTTGTCACCCGAACTATTCTACTTCCGAATGGTTTCATCGCATTCTCGACTGCGAAACAACTTTTCATTTAACAAGTATCCGCAACGATACTTCTCGACCGAGATATCTATACCCGTCGGAGTAGTCCCTCGACTATTGAAATCGTTTCGGTACATCGACGATTTCTCCATTCTTCACGAGCATATATTTCTTCCGATCGTCGTAGTTTTCCCAATAGTTTCTTCTTGACTGTCCTTTCTACCGTTACGGGAGATTTCTACTTTGTCGGATAAGAAAAAGAGAATTTTTTTCTTCTTTTCCATTATCGACATTTTTTGAAGAACAAGAAGGGCAACTCTACGTTTCTAGCATAATAGACGAACTGTATGTATGAAACGTGGCATCTTATACGGACATGAATGTCGTTTAAACTCGAACCGCAATTTTTTCGAAACCGCTTTTTCTTAGTTTGCGAAAGTGACGAGCACGTCCTGAACGAGTAATCGTCGTGAAATTTGATAAACACGTGTATAAGCACATGACTTCTTCAGTTGAAATATAATTTGAAAAAGTTATGAAACTTGTTATCAGAAATAACAAAAACTGCAAACAGTTTTGGCAAAACACTAAACTTTGACTTCGATAGCTCTCAATTTTTTTGAATAGCTTTTTGTTTTGATTCTGGATAATCTCATACACTACATTGCGTAAGGTAAGAATATGTGCGATTTTAAAGTCACATCATCCGTTGAAGATCTAGAATCACCGCTGAGACCTTCCGCGAAGCCTGCTTTAAGCCCTTATTTTAAGTTTTTTTTTCACGTAATGAGTCATGAAAAAAGCGTGCAAAGTGATTTGCACAATTACTTCCCCACGTTTTATGGTGTTGCACATAACTTGCTCGATGATAAATTTCGTTTTTCCATTTTGGCTTCCTCATAGAGGAAGCTATAATTCAAATACAATTTTCACCAAAACAAATAAGGAAACATTATGAGAAAGCTATATGAAAATTTGAAATTTCAACTCTTTTTAATTGTATTTTTGAGTTAAGTACAGAAAAACCATGTGCAAACTACTTTGCACCTTTTTTCGTAACATAAAAAATGTCTGCATCTCATAAAATTAAAACCGTCAAAATTTACACCACAATTTATTATAGGAAACCGCAAACTAAAATTTGTGGATTGCGTCGTTTTAAAACAACTTTCAATCTATTCTTCAGCGATGATTACAAAACGATAACTCATTCTGCTAGGCACGAGGCGAAGCCTCCTGCCTACTTCCCAACCGCCGTCGGGAGACTGCTTTTTCGTACAAGTATCACATATTACTTTTTGTGACAAGTGCATGAAATTCGCGCCTTTCGTTCCTGTAAAGTGTGTGCTGGAAAATTCCTACAGAGTGTTAAGGAAGTGTGCGCAAAAGTAGCTACAGTGTAAAAACACTGTGCAAAAAAGAAACTAGCGTGTAAAATAGTATCTACAGCATTTTCCGCCCATCCTGTGCTAAAAAGCGCCCGTTTCTAGTGAGATTTGCGCATGCGCAGTATTTTTCCCGCACGCCTCATTAAAACGGGCAACTTTTGCCACGCGATACAGGCACGAAAAGGGGAGCTTTTCATACATGCGTTACAAGATATATAAAAACACATTCAGCGTATATTTCATACATTTTCCCCAAAAAAATGGATAATATAAATATTTTGCTCTAAAATTGTTACCACGGATTTAACTGCGTATCGATGAAAAAAGAAGCCTGGGAAAATACGTCGGTTAAAGAATCATCAAAATAATCTTCCTGATTCAAAAGCTACTCTATCGTCACAATCTGAATAAAATCCATTTGATGCAAGTGGATCCTTTTGCAGCATGCCGATCGTCATTTCTCGGAAATAGAAACCTCTTGCATCAAATCGATTTCATTTAGCGTGCACGAAATGAAAATTTTTCTCACTCGCTACTTCCGTTTATCCCCGATATCATAGTTTTTCATCTATTAAAGCTTGAATCAATTTAATTCATCAAAAATGGGTTTTCACTCCTTCAAGCTCTACCGTCAAAATGACGCAACCCAGTAATCAGACATAACTCGCGAATATGTGTATCGGAAATTCGGCAAGGGGTTGGGGACCGGACACTGGCTATACATCGATCGTGGAATATCGAAGCGCGAAGCTTTCATTTATGAACGGCGTCATGTTCCCACACTCGTTGCTGTTGTCGAAGATAGGGCAAAGCTCTCGATGAAAATGAGAGGGAGACAGAGAACGAAAACGTGGTAGAATCGTTGGAGCGATGGGACTGCCGAAGAGCGACAGAATAATGTATGTACATGGTACTGCAGGCAACTGCAGCCGCGATGGACAGAGAAAGGAGAAAGAGGGACAGAGAGAAAGGGAGAGAGAGAGAGAGAGAAATATATAGATACAAGAATATCGGGAGCTTTCTGTGTATTCGCAATCGCTGGCCTCACGTTGATAAATGACAAATGCAGGATTCGATTTACTGATAACTCCGCGAGTCGGTACGCTGCTGAATAAATCACGTCAATTGTTTATCAACGAAACGGGCGGTCTCTCTTTCTCTCTCTCCCCCTCTCTCTCCCGGGTTCGCGAATGGTGATGCGTTTTTCACTCGTATACCCGCTACCTTACAACCAGTTATCTATAGTAAAATATACAGTATACCGTAGGTCATATCATATCGCTGTGCATGCATACATAATATCAGCTACGGTAGAACAAAATTATCCCGTGGAATATATATTGTAAAAGTGGGGAATGTGGCCCGGTTCATATATCATGGATTTACGTGCTAATTGGGGGGAGCGGGCACATTCCCGCTTTACCACTATTTTTTTTGTATCGTTAAACGCTTCGTTTAATAATATCGAAGAAAAAAAGAGCCTGTTATAGCAACTTTCGGCACGGCTGATGAAAAATCGATTGAATCAACTAAAGGTTCGGGCCGGGTCGTTCAATTAAATAAGAGATTGGTTAGTTCCACAATTTGTTGGATGATTTCACCAAAATATTCTTGAGGCATTAAAATATTTTGTTCGAGGAACGAAATATTTATTTGAACGAACCTGACCGAGTCTTTAGTTGTGTTACGTCCCGATCAGCATTTTCCCGCATCTACGGTCAGAAGATTTCTCTTCCTATTACACGTTTATCGCATGTGATGCTTTATCAGAACCATGTCCAGTTTAGACTCTAACCTTTCGGATGTTTACTCGGGAATGGGCTGAGAACTCATGCTAAAGGGTTAGGCGCAGGTTACTATTTCTTGGTGTTAACTACGACTCAGTGTATACAACCTTGTTTACTACGTCGGACTAATATGACACTCCGTATGTCCCTGGCATACCGTAGTAGCGTAGCGAAGTGAGAATCCTGACTGTTGACGTTGCACTGGCGGCACTGACTCAGGTTCCTGTTATCGCAGACCGGCCGTTCCGTCTGTTTGCATCTTGGTTCGCTTTGAGAAAGGTTGATGACTTCGATTTAAACTTTGAATATATAGCTCTTTGATTTTATCAACGCCCGCGTTGATTATTCTCAAGTCATTCGAAATAATAAATTATTGTTCGGCAAAATAAACAAAATAAAATATTCAAAAAGCATCAATGAATGTGAAATAAAGTGGCTTGAAATTAAATTGTTTGATTACTTACGATGATTGAAAATTTAGTTAATTAATCAAATGAAATGAAATGGTTGATGCTGAAGTGAGAATTTCAAAAGTTCGGAATTGTTCATCCTTCCTTCTTTCGTTCTCTCAAAATTGATTGGGTCGATAGTAAATGTCGATGATCAATGATGATGATAATAATGTATAACTGTTGCAGTAAATATTCGGATTATTTATTTATAACTGGTTCAAAGTTAATTCCAAGATTCAATCGTATAATTCATGATTTCAAATAGTTGTCAACCGTAGGTGTATAATAGTTCTCGGAGGTGATAGCGATCCCGTAAGTGTTAAGTAGGTGACAAGAGTGACTTCCCGGGAACAGAGTAAACTGGCCAATGAATGGACAGATAAGCAGACGAAAAAGCCAGTGAATAGACATTTTTTATGCGCGTGCTCTTATGGAAAGTGTCCATTCATTGGTCCTGTCCATTCATTGCCTGGTTTACCCTAGTAGTAGGGAAGGGAATGACCTCCTGAGAACAGTGACAAGAATGACGTTCCGCCTTTGGAGGAACTTCTTTTATTGTTTCCATTGGTGTGTGGGGGGGGGGGGGGGGAGTGGGCGTCCTCGCCACCAACTTGTCCGTTGCATCAGCTAGCTGATGTTCAGCAGGCTGATCAGCTGATCGGTCGGTCCCCTTCCACGGTGATTGTCAATCGGTTTTGTTATCTTCCGTCGCTTATTTAAACAATTCAATAGTATTGATGTTTACAACAATTTCCCGGTTAATCAAATTGTTCTCCTTATTTGAGTTTTTAATTATAGTAATTTAGAAATTTTAGTGGGGTTCTATTTTGTTTCGACACTTAGGGAAGATTCTAGTAAAAACTACCGATCATCTAAGAATAATTACCATAGCACATAGTAGCAGGACACTAGAGCGCCACCGATGGCGGAAAGTCTCAAATTTTTCAAGAATTTTTACCGTAATATCTACGAAAAATTCTTATAAATCCGGTACTTCCTACCATAGGTGGTGCCGTAGTTTCCTACCGCTATGGTAATATCTCTCAAGCGATATAGTCAGATTTACTAGATCCTTCTCGGAGTGTATCAAAAGTTTTGGCCCTGACTTATTAAATTTGTTTAAATATTTCCTATAAATTCCTGATTTTGAATGGACATTTGTTTAACGCTGTTTAATCAACAAAAAAAACCTTAAATACTTACTTTGGATGATATTGATTAATTCCCTGCTATTGTCTATTTTATTGATAGTACAATATATGTTTTTAAAATGTACATAATTTTCCTGGTTATCTGGTTATGACTGCTTGACCCAATTTATTTATGAAACTTGATTCTACTGAAATAATAATTGATTAATGATTTCTCTGGCCATTTCTCCATGAATATTTTGATAATGTAATTACTAACAATGATTGATTATATATTTAATAATGCTTCGAATAACGCCACTGAGAGTTGCCGAACTCGTTAGCGCCGACCGTGATTTTCCCAATCGATCGCCTCGACACAGGTACATCGATTCTCTGGCTATACCATTGTATGTGTACGTACGCCGCTTCACTCTGCGTGTTGGAGCGATAAGGTGCCGTCACCCTTCGCATGTACGAAAAGATTGACATTGTTTTGCGTTTTAATTAAGACAACGGGCATGGATCTAAGGTATTCTCGCTGCCGATAATACTTCTCCAGCGATTCGAATATTCTCATTGTTTGATATTGTTAGTTATATGATTGTTGCTATGTTAATCACTAAATAGAATCATTCAGTAATTAATTACTCATTATTAATTATTTAATGCCCCATTACCTATGAGTGGTTATTTTGGTAAGGTATTTTGATTTTTACTATGACTCGACAATTGTTTTTATATACCCTGTGATTCTATTATTGTATTATCAAAATTTTATGGATTTTTAGCCAGTTGCATTAGTGAATTTCATGGAAAATTCAGGACGTAACAGTTGATGCAACTGCATTTTTTATCAGTGTACAACTCGCGGTAGAAAACGGTTTTTGCATTCGACACACATTTTTCTCTATAAAGGTCGATAATTGCTTTTTTCATGATAATTTTACCATCTTTTAAAATTAAAAGTGCAGTTCATAAAAATAATTCATAATTGTAGGGTTGACAGGAACAAAACTTGCTAATGGCGCATTTGCAACGTCCAACTTTATCATCAAATTTTTTGTTGGAATGAAATTGTTGTGAAACCAGCGGGGTAAAATTACAATCTGTCAAGAATTTTTTTAATTTCGTAGAACAATTATAATGTAGGTTAGTGCTAGAATTTTTTAACGTCGCTTGACGGTACGAATGAAGAGACAATCCGAATGAAAATTAAATTTAATCAACTGTATTTTCATTTTAGTAAATTATTTATTTCTTTCACAACCGGCAACTACATGTTTCATTGATTTTTCCTTACTCATTGAGAAAGCTATATGTTTTCGTGGAAAACAAAAATTTCTCGATTGTAATGTCAGCGTACTAGAAGTGGTCGAAAGCGTCGAAAAATGTGATTTTTAGCTGGCGTCCGGATGCGCGTGCGTGTGTGACAGACTTGCATCGTTTAGAATGACTATAACTCGGAAACGGCTTGAGATAGCGGGTTGACATTTTTTACACTAGTAGAGTGGTCACCTATCTTCTTTCCGTGTAATTATCGTGAAGGTTGAGGCCCGGTTCGAGATTACACGCGGTTTGAACATTTTTAGAAAAACTCTGTGGTCGTTCTAGCTTCCGTAAATGTTGTGCTATCGTCCAAATATGCATATAAGTACAATACTACGAACAAGGAACTTTAGTATTAAATTTGGCCAAAATCTACCGAAGGGATCAGATTTTATGGAATTTTGATTTTTTTTAATACTAATAATGGTCTGATTCAAGTTAACATAGAGGCATCGAGCTTAAATTTGGCACGGGAATGGACGAGTCCTGTATAATTTTTCGCGTTAAATTTGTCAAAAGTTGATCCAATCGTTTACATATTATGGGATTTTGAAAATTTTGAATATTTTGAAAAATTCGTTTTTATTTACACCTGACATTAGTTTTTGAATCAAATAACAAGCAAAAAGTAAAATGACTTATATTTTTGTCAACAACGGTGAAGACTAGATTAAAAATTTCAGTTTGCAATTTCCTATAATAAAGCCTGGTGTAAATTTTGACGGTTTCAATTTGATAAGATATAGATATTTTTTATATTACGAAAAAAGGTTCAAAGTAATTTTGCACATGGTTCCATGGTGGACATGGTTTTTTAATACTTAACTCAAAAATACAATTAAAAACAATTGAAAATTGAAATTTTCATATCGCGTGCTTACAATTGACCTTTATTTTATTTTTATTTTTCGTGAAAATTGTATTTTAATTATAGCTTCCTCTCTGAAGAAGCCAAAAACGAACCACAAAATTTATCATAGAGGAAGTTATGCACAAAACCGTAAAATATGAGGAAGTAATTGTGCAAATCACTTTGCACGCTTTTTCAGCCTTTTTCTGACTAGACAAAAAAAGACAATCAAAAACTTCACACAGAAAATCAATTCTTCATAAAACAGAGAGTGGAGATTCACACGCGATTAATCCGTTATTCTTCAACCGCCAGTCATGGATTTGCGTTGAACTTTGCGTCTAATAGGATTTATTTTTAATTTATTTTTAACAGGTATGGTCGTCTCGTGAATCCGCGGTGGGGCGCTCTATGGAAACAAAAAGGGAAGGAAAAAAATCAGTATAGAAAAGAACAGGAAGAGGAGCAGGAAGGATATCAGGTTTGTACACGAAAGGTGGTAGAAAGGGAAATGCCTGGCGTCGACAAGCAAATCGGAATTTATGAATATAGTTCGGTTCTCTGGCGACGGAAAATAAGGGTCGGAGCCCGGCCGTTGGAAAAACGAGACCACAGTCAGCTCGCGAAGGGACGTCGGGCATGCACAGATTCCGTTGTGGTATGGGAATGGAAAACCGTCGGTGCTTTGCTGTTCCACGCTTTGCGTTCTCTCCTGTCCCTCCTCCCTCCACGCTTCCTCCTCTGCTTTCTCACCGATTCTCCCTCTCGTCTCCCGCGAAGACCAAAAAATATCCTGTAAATTCATTGGCGCGTCCTGTGGTGTTTTACGATGAAAAAGCTCTTCTTTCCGGCCAGCAATTTCCACCAGGCAGAAGTATTCACATTTGCGCGCACGTAAAATATTTTCGCATACTACGCGGTTGATGTCGATGCAAAAAACCGTGCAACGTGGGATGCATAGGCTTTTTATCTTGCAGCGGTAGAACCATAAGTAAATGTTCCGATTCTCGTCCCGAGGGGCCATCCGCTCTATCGACCACTTCCTCGCAAAAGTAAGGTTATAGCCGAATGGTGTACACAACACAATTGTAAGTGCACGAGAGTAATCAGTACTTTGACTCGCATACAAGCGTCGAAAAGTAAGGAGTAAGTATATTAATTAATCTCAGGTATTTAAAATCATATCTATCACGAATATCTCGTTCACGCCTTGTTCTTAAGAGTGAGGTAAAGAAGCTTTGAACGTTCGTATTTCGATGTAGAATGTCTCTGCAAAAAACATTACCGACTGTCAACCATTGCTATGAATCCAAAATGATCGATACAAAAGAAGAAAAAAATCATCGAGAATAATGAGTTCTTTTTCGATGGTCTGATGATAGGTGCAGTAAGACATTTGCTCGTCCCCAATACCGAAAACGTAAACGCCATCTCGTTACACGCTCTGGAAAATTTTTCAAAAATATGAATAATTAATTTTCCTAATTGTTTTTTAATTGTAGCATGAACTGAATTATATAGAGATTTATTGATTAATGTTTGAGTACTGGCATTTTTTTGTACACTAGATGTATCATGCAGAAACATCTATAGATTTTTGATACGGCCGTCGTGCAATAAAACAGATTTTTAGATAATAACAACCGCGATTATAATAACAATAATTCATCATTATTATTCATCTACTGGGTAAATGGTGTCAGTAAATTCGTGGTATCAGTGGGCAGTACGCCCTACTCATGATAATCTATAATACGGGTGTGCGAGTAGAACACTTTTTCAACTCGGGTCGGGATTTTTTTTTGTCGGGTCGAGTAATCGGAACTTTCGAGTACCCGAGCTCTTCGGTTACTCGAATGTTTTCAGGTACTCGGATGGTTTCGGGTACTCGAACGTTTTCGGGTCGTCGAATTTTTTTTAAGTGCTCTTATATTTCCGAGTATTCGAATATGTTCGGGTCCGATGCGGACGCCCTAATGTCCAGTATAGACAATAATTTTTTTATTAAAAAGATTTCCAGTTAATAGCTACAAATATAAACCAAAAAGCGTGATCCTTTTACAGGAATAAATACCTCAAGGGCAAGAGGAATAAATATCTTGAGAAACGATGTCACGAAGAGTATTGCATGCTTAAATCGCAACATTATTTGTTCAGCGTGAACTAAGATCTTGGTGCAAAGGAGGTGCCAAGAATAATTTTGCAAGATGAAGAGAATTAATAAAAAAATCAATGTCAATCATAGGCAAAGATCAGATAATTTATTACACACATATTGAACTCATTTATTCCATGATTTGTTTCGATTGAGTGTTATCAGCTTATTGTCTATATATAAGAATTCCTCCGAACAATTGACAGTCAACAGGTCTATTTCGAAAATCTCGAGATCAAGAGGGTTCAGTTTAATATAAACATATGATATAAGTATTGATATTTATTAAATAAGTAAAAATTTACTTACGTTTATTATCAATTGTAATATAATGATCCTGAACAAGACTTCTTTTGCGCGAACGATTTTATTCCTCTGTTTTTTACTTGTTCCGTCTTGGGAATCATCTGTGCGCTATCATATTTTCCGTGTAGTCACTATCACGACGAACGAGGGTACTGCAAATCGAATTCGGATGCCGACATCGCAAGTAAAAATTGTTCATTCAGGACTTGTAATCAACTAGGACTTTGATGAACCAGTGGACAAGTACCTTTCTGCCGTACGCGTATGCACAGTGAGGTAACGCTGAATACTGTTCAGTGAACAGGCTCGTACGATAGCCTGGATCGCGAATACGTGTCCATATGCACTGGTTACGCGTCGTTCGTTTACTGGACAATTTTTCCATTCGCTGGCGTATCCGTCTTTTTTGGAATTTTATCTTTTATTTCCTCGCTGTTAGGTTTTCAGGATATCCTTACCAAAAATCGTTTCTGTACGATCTTGATCGACCATGTTTGTTGGAAGTTTTTAAGATTTTTTTTAACCATCTAGTTTTTTTGCAACGTGATTTCACAGTCACATGGGAACATGGGAAGGATCGGATCTAACCTCAAATACGAAACAAATTAGCGTTTTTCTCCGCCATTTTCTGTTCAATTCATGAAATAAAAAACTACCCGACTGAAGAGCATACTTTACTACAGATTGTGTCCAAATTTGGAAACGATTTACGGTCTCGTTTTTAACTGCTGTATAATATTTTTGGAAGTGAAATTTTTCTAAGGACGTTTTGTATCTTCAGGGTAGAGTAAGTCGCATTACTAACACGCCGATAACGCGTTACCCGTTACGCGTTACGCAGATTTCATAGTAGAGTAAGTCACGTTATTGGGAACGTGATATGTATACGTGATATGTATACGTGTCACTATACATAGATAATTTACATACAATTAAGGTAACTCGGGGTGATATGGCCATGACATTTTAACAATGAAAATCAGATGTTAAGAACCTTTAAGTTTTGGTCGTAACCAACTCTAGAAACATCGAACTGAAGTAATTCACTTAGTATTTTCGATATTTCCGATGCGTGCTTTAATTGCAGCTCTGCAAACAAATATTTGCGATCGGCCATATCACCCGGATACTACGGATTATATGGCCTTAGTAATAATGGTAATCGACTCAGGCCGCGAGAAGCATACAGGGATCGCACAAAACATGTCTTAGTATATTTTATGTTGTCTACATGAAGTACAGAAATAATAATTACGTTCGTCAATTGTTTCAGATGCCAAAGAAAACCTTTTAACTGTTTCAAATGCCAGAAAGAAAACCTTTTAACTGGGCATATCACCCACAAATTGTGCACTCAGAAAAAGGATAATATTTCCTACTATAACGAATAGTTCCCAGGGGGAACGTCTCTATAGATAATTTCTCATAGCCTATATTAAATTGGTGAAACTATAATTATGGTTGCATCTATGAATTTTTGTCATTTTCGTAACAATAAAATGTAGACGTTCCCCTTTCTGAACTATTCTTTATGGTGAAAAAGCAGTATTGTTTCTTTTTCTATGTAATTTTTTCTCAGTGTGAGGTATATGGCCACGTGGCATATTGTACTGACCCTTGTACATCTTATAATTTTCGATGCAATCATATTGTATCTACATACACTAAAAAATGTAAACGGCAGGGACTTTCGTTTATTACGTTAAAAGATATTACGGGTGGTCATATCACCCGCGTGGCCATAGCAAAGTGAAGTCATTGTAGTATGACCACTCTATATGGCGATACTCGCCCATATAAACATATGCTTGGTGACAATGTTTAAACTGACATAGATGTGATCGAATCACTGAACTTCGGAAACCTTAAACATTGGAATTACAAATATAGATATTATGTCAAGGCAATCCTCGTAGGTTTCGACCACGTCTTCCCCGACTGGATATTTGTGCGATCCGTTGTAGTGACAAAAATAAATTGGTGTATCTCCGAATAAAACAGTGAAGTTCATGTAACTCATTCGTATAAATTTAATCATCGATACGGCTCTTTCGAAGAAAAATTATCACCGAGTTGGGGATTTTATCAATATTTTACTGCTTACGATTTTCAGTCACTGATTGAATTTTTAAATGAATAATTGTATTTAAAAATAAATAAAACCCGTATAGAATCTCCTACGATGGCACGTCTCGATAATTGACTCAGATTCCTGCTAGTATTTGGAACAAATTCAAAGTAAAATGCGTATGTCATATTTCAGCCATCATAAGTTTATTGGAGCATTTATTTATTTCACATAATTAAAAGATGGAGGAAGAAAACGGATTGGCCAAAAAAGAAATGTCGCCGAAGAAAATGAATGTATCATAGATAGTAAAGAAATTACACTTCAACCGCGCGTAAAGGTTACACGCACACTTTTTTATTTATTTTGCGGCTCTTAAAAACGACAAGCGGCTTAATCGTCCATTCACTGGTGCATTCATCCTACATTGTTGTATATCTCAACGTTTACAAACATTCAAGCTCACCGAGAGCCTCCTCGCTCGTCACTGGTAAAGTATAAAATCTATGGGGATTTCATACCAAACTTACATTCGGCATGTGTAGGCAACCGATTATGTCGATGGTCCGACGATAGTTCGAATGCCCGATCGTGTCGAGTACCCGATTATGTCGACTGAAAATCAAAACTCTACTCGATGAGTGCCTGATCTGATCCAAATACTGCGTACCCGAGTGTATCGCGCACCTCGAATCTATAGTAAGTATTTAATATACTTGTTCTCGAGTTATGTTTATTTATCTTATAAATAAATTTAATCTTCTGTCCTGCATGCAATTGACGTATCAGGAGAGAGGTGGTCGGTAATGGGCACAGCTGTATTGATAGAGGGGACACTGAATCATTCTTCTCTATTCCCTATATCTACAAAAATAAGTGTCAGAATATAATAAACTATAAATATTTTAAAAGAATATTAATGATATTATATAGAATGATATTATATATTATTATAATACGAGATCGGCCGTAGAGACGTTGAGAACGGGGACATTTATTCAGGTATTTATAGTGATTTTTTTTTTTACGATGGCTGGATGTGAGGAAAACCGCGAGGCATCGCGTCGACGAAAGGGCATGCATGATGCTCATTCGCATTTACAATCCACGAGGATTACTCGTAGCAGTGCTAAAACTTTCATCCCCCCAATTCCATTTCAATTCCCTCGTCCCCGTAAGCCTCTTTTCTCTAAATCTGCAAACAGTAAATTAGCGAGTGAAGCATTGAAACAACAAAAGCTCACGCCCAAACTCCGTGTCCATTAGCTTCCCGGCTAATGGATCAGATTTATCCTTCCGGAGTATCGCCTCTCGGCTAATAGCTGTGCATAATGTAATGCAAGTACTCATTATTTTACGATCACGATATTGCACAGGAAAAGCTATTTTTCGAGTTGAAATAAAAAAAATCATAAAACTTGCTGGAGGGACATAATTAATTGTATTAAATTTACTAACCACGAATTCATTTTTCTTTTAAGTTTGCTTCATATTTTCACCTTGAAGAATTAATCGACGGTCGTTTATATCGTCGTTGGTTTTTAGCTGTATGCATCCATGTGTATATAATGTATATATATATATATTTATGAGTGACGCGGGTCGCATTGAAATTCCAAGCTGAAATTCTCACGGGTGCCACTGGCGAAACGCGATTTTGTTATCCTGTTGGCCGTCCGATGAAACGAGGCCTTCGGGATCGTGGGACGATCGCGCGCGTTCACCATTCGCTATACATTCGACTATTATATCGCTACCGGTGTGCAGCACATACACGAGCGCATGCACGACCCGTCTGTGTCCAGGGGAGGCCGCGTGGGTTTGGTAGTACATAGTTGAACCGTTGCAAGACCAATGAAACCGTAAATTGATTGGCAACCCTTCGAAGTCAATGGACACAAGCCCTCTGTCAATTCAGGAAGGTATAGCCGCACTTTCGCAGATACACGAAGATAGGATAGTTGTCGAAGAGCCGCCGGGGCAGAAGGTCTGTTTGAACCCATGCCGCATACGTGGTCGCCGATCCACCGCTGTTCTCTCCACGACCCTAATTCATTTTGGTCAGACCGATCGATTCTCTCGCGTACCCTCTCGTTCCGTCACTTTTCTCCCTCCCCTCGCCGCGCGTGACGATAAAAAAACAACAAGTCTTCGTGAACATCCGCCGGGACTCATTTCGGCGATAAATCAAATTCCAGTGATCCGTAGAATCCGGCCAGGAAAAGGGGGACGGCAGTAAACGTGTGGATTTCGAGGCAGAAAAAAAGATTGAAGAAGGGTGTGCGGTATAACGTATCGTTGTGCAGTAAAAAGGTGGAGTATCGGTCAAGGGCTATCCTGAGAGTCTTATCAGAGTACGGGGCAAAACGGACAATTTTTCCCAACTTTTCGTCGGATAAAAAGAATGTCATCGCATATGGATGAAACTGGTCTGTTTTGCCCCCTTTCCTCTATTATCCGGAGAACTATAGCCGCAGGGTAGTGGCAGAGACAAATAATAAACTGTGTACTCGATCTCGAAGGTTCGCCCCCTCTTATTATTTCGATGGAATAACATCGTACAGACAAGTTCGAACGGTGGGAAAACGTGGTAAAAAAAATCAGAAAATATTCACACAGAGAAACCAGAGCAACGAAAAATTATTACAAACATTCGCACAGCTGTTGTAGCTGAAAGGGGTGATTCAATGACATGTACTTCGACATTTATCATGGATCGCGATGGAGTCGCCTGTAATTACAAATTTTGCCTTCATGGAGCGTGTCTATCTTTCCCATACAGATATCGGACTTACCATCAGCCATGAAGAAACGATGTACACGAGCTTTTTTTTTGTTACCTTCTTTGAGTCGGGAATAGTTTTATCTAGATTGCCTCTGCTCGTCGGATGAGAAGCTTCATCCTGGTTTTCATGTTCGCCACCTACTGTATCCCTTTGAGCTCGTGTAGCTGTACGAGCTCGTCCCTGTATTCCGTCACTGGCTTCTTCGTCACGCCAACGCGACCGCGTTCGTCGCGTACGCTATGCGATACGATCTTTGCATCGACGATGAGGAACGGGTGAGTCTTCTATCAACTCTCGACAACGTTATAGGCCGGCATACTATTGCCACTGTTACGACTACTACGACCGTTATTGCGATCGTCACTACTGCACACCAGTATCGTTGTACCGCACGCGATACCGGCAGCAGGATAAAGATGCAGGATAAGAGAAACGAGGACGCCCTGAATGGTGCGAGGAAACGTTGATGGGAGCCGCGGGAGGCGTCGTTGAAAACGACCAGCACCCTGAGGGCTTCGCCCCCGATGGCTCTTGCAGAGAGCTATAAGAGTCGAGAATCGCAAGAATTTTACGATCCGCTTCAGAGTCGCAGCTCCGTGCTTCCGCATCAATTCTGCCCAACGGGGAGGGTTAAAGTGTCCCGCGAAAGCCTCTCCAGCGTGTATAACTCCGTCGACTACTTGACGGAAGAACGATAAAGGAAAATGCAGACAGACGAGAAAGCTATTTTCAAGAGTGAATAATGAACGAATGAAAAAAAGGTAGTGGTTTTTTTTTAATATCATGAAGGATTTCGGCTTATCTTATTAGGACACAATTTTGGTGATCTTTTGTCGAAGTTGAATCAAGAGCATATAAAGCCTAGGGGAGAGGCAAGCCGAATTCAAGTGAGCAACGCTGCGGGTGTCGTGATTTCTGTCAAGGATTCTATCCTAGGTCGTGTTTCTCCTGACCAGCGTAACTTTGTGCGCGAAACTAGTATCTATCGGATTTCCTAACTAGGTATTGCCCAGCGGCTGTCCAGTTTTCATGTGTTTTCATGTGTCTAGCCTATAGCGATGGATACAGGCTATACTCAATCTAAGCGTACGCTACCCTTCATTAGGGCCCGATATATTTTCCTGTAGCTGTTTTATTCAGATAGTCCGTGCATTAACGAAGTCATATGGTACTAAGCTCTCCGTTAATGCCTCGACGATCAGAATGGGTCTCCTCGGGAAAAGAGACCTGAATAATGGGTATGTTATCTACTTAGATAAATCTCCATACTGGACGCTTAAGTCGGAGAGACAGAAGCGGAAGAAGTTAGAAAGGCAGAGATGAACGTTTGTCGGGGGAGAAAAGAGGCTAAATCGAAATAAAAAAAAATTTAATCGCCGAAACGTTTTTAATCCTCTCGCTTTGTTACTCTCCGGTTCCGGTGTGCCGCGATGCCGGTTCGCCGGCAGCCTCTGCCGTCGCGACTTGCTGCTGTGGCTGCTTCTGCCGGTGGAAAAAAAGCTGGAAGAGAAAAGTAGAGCCGTGCAGGAACCTTGTGTGGCTTACTCTCCGCGCTTCGGTAGTCCCAGAGCAGCGCCAAACCACCCTTCCGACCCCACAGGCGTTCCGCCGTTTCCACTGCCGCTCTTAGTAGTAAAGCCCCGTATACGGTCAGACGGCACGACTGTGTTGGATAAATAGAAACTACGGTGTATATCAACCGTAGTATATCTACTGGCACTCCGTTTTACGAGACTGACCGCTAAACGCGCCCTTTTTTTCCCTTTTTTTCGTTCCACCCTCTACTTGGGTTTATATCGTTTATCCGTTTCGTTAGTGCTCTCGTCTGCCTCAGGGTGAAAAAGCGACCCTCGATCCTGCTGCAATCTCCGAATTATTCGTTCACCGTCTCTCCGAACCTCGTAAAATCCCGCAGCGGTTTTCAACATTCCTGGCGACTTATTGTTAATATGCTCTTCTTGGACATTTCTATACTTTTCACCATTAAAAAGACGTATAATAACATGCATCGGTTTTTTTTTCAAAGTATATGTATGGTTTGCGAATTCAATGAACCGTAGAAAACACGCTGTAATTGTTTGTGAAATTTTTCACGAATATTATGTAAATCGTTTTGAATTATTCAAGAATTATTATCTTCTCTTTTGCGGGCACTGGTAGTGCAAAAAAAAGTTAGGCTTTCACACATAGTCCATTAAAAAATATCTTGTCCCAGACGTTTATCTAATTATTCCGAGAGTTTATGGTCGAAAGTCCATTTAGCTGAAACAGTACAGTTTCGGCAGTGCTGGAGCTCACGAGGCCAAAGGATTTGCTCGCTCAGTCGTTCGTACCGTCTCGCTTGTCCCTAGGTACATACTCTGCTATTGTTACGGGGGTAAAGGAGAGAAGAAAATAAAAGTAAAAAAATTAGGGAGAGAGAGATCGGCCCCGGGGCGTCATTTCATTTATGCAAAGGCACGTCCACCTTGCTCGAGCAGCGAAATACTGTACACACACACACTCACACATATATACATAGATTGTAAGTCTACATATACAAGGCCTTATAATATACATATATATATTATGGTATAAAATTCCAGTGTGGGGACGCTGCGTTGGCACTGTACATATATACCACCGTCATATGTATAGTACGAAATTACGAATAGTATAGTAGGTGTGTGTGCCTACATACGGCGTTAAGGCCGAGGGGGCTTGCTATAATGCAGAAGAAGCCGCTTACGTGAAATGGACTTTCGTGACGGTCTCGACAGCAACCCTCCCACGGTTATAACATTCACCAGCGGTAATTTCCGCCCCCGGTAATAAGTCAATATTAAGCGGAGGCAATCCGTGCCTTTGCCTTTATGAGCATACGATATGGGGGTGTGTTTTTTTTGTCGTTACCCCACTCGAAATTCAGACCCTCCGCCGAGCCTATTTTCCAGAGTGAAGGTGGACAAAAACGATGCAAGGAAGTACCGGGTAAACGTTGGCAAACCAAGAGAAAACTTTAATATCGCAATTATGAAGGGAAACTTCAATAAAAAGACTTCACCAGGTACAGACCTTAGGATGTCCACTAGGCCATATGTATTACCGTTTTACGCTATAAAATTATAGGCTACTAACTATTATTAACAATTAAAAAAAACGTTCATGTAGTCGATATTGCTCATCGGATGGTGATATTAGCCACCCAATAAAAAATATATATGATAAATATTAATAACAAGAAATCATCCCCACAAAAAAGTATAAAGGGCTAGTCTAACAAAGCTATGTAAAAATTGAGATTTCAATGCACTTTTGGGTATAAAGCTTCTATGAACAAAGATTTTCTGTGATTATTTGACTTCGTCGCAGAAGAACCTTTATCAGTAAATGAAAATAATCGCGTTTAGATTTCTCAACGTTCAACCATTAATAGAATTCCAACATCCCATAGTTTGAGGATGAAATTTACCAAAATGTTTACCAATTTTTTTTTTCGAAAATACTACTCTAGACCAGCTAAAACGATTAAATTATACTCGATAATTTCGTTTAGACTTGCACAGCAAGCTGAGTCCATACTCATCTTGACATGACTGTTCATTTCTTAAAAATCTCTCTGTCCGGTATCCATTCAAGCCCCTGTAGCACACTTTTCACCAATTTTGGGGTGCCACATCGCGTATCCAGCTTTTTTTCCTAGTTTCGACTCACGTTACCAACGGCCCTCGAGACGCAAATATAAAAAGGACCGGTGAAAAAGAAATTTCAATGACCGGGCGGATTCCAAGGTTTTGAAGGGTGTGGCTGCAGGACCGCACGGACAGAAGTGGAAAACGTCGAGGATTGAAGCGGAATTTTTCCGAGCTTAAGAGAAACTCCTTGAATCCACGGAGAAGAGTACACGTGAGAGAAGATGTAGTACGAAGAATTGTGTTTCTAAAAAAAGTAGGGTACTATACGGATCGTGTAGAGTACTTGTACCTTCGCGTTGTGGGGTAACGCTGAAAGGAGGATTTCCTTTTTCGCCGTTGTTCCTATCTCTTTTTCAGCGTTGAAAGATCCTCTTTCTCTCGCCCCGGTGTTTTTGGGCAACAGCTGTTAGCGTCGAGGAAGAAAGTTGGGAAGGAGCTGAGGGACCGGGGTTGCAACTGCCACCGACTACTGCTATATATACTTTCAGTGCCTACAGGCCCGGCAACCGGATGCGCACAGGATTGTGGGATGGACGGTAGTGGCTTTTAAAGTGCCTCGCCACAATAAAGTGGTGAGTCCTAATGGCTTTTCCAATATCTCACTCATACCCACCCCTCGATTCTCATTCTCCTTTTCGTCCCGACCTCGTACCTACCTTCCTCGCCTGCTTCATCGCTCTCGCTCGTTACGCCGGTAGCGTCGCATTACGAGGTAGTTCAAGATCAGGGCTCGAAACTCTTTTCATCCAATTTTTAGTATTTAAAAAGAAAATGAGTTATTATTATTACCCCATTGACCTCTTATCGATCATAATTGGTATTGCTATAAACTCGTTAATCTCTTACGAATGCCGTTATTTTTAATGTGTTTACGAAATGATTTTTCAACGTGAATATACTTGAAAATTTGTGAATAAAATCGTTTTCTTTTGTCTCGATGATGATGATGATGATGATGTCTCGATGATGATGGTACACTTTTTTTTTAATCGTAATTCACTCCTTCGATCCGCGGCCCGGTTTCTTACCCTAAAATTTTTCACTGGCGCCGGTGATCCGGCCAGGTGAACTGAAAAAATTACTGAATAAACGTGAAGTCAGGTAGCTAATTAAAGGCACAAACGGTAAGAAATTTTTTGTAAAATTATTTAAACAGAGCTTTAGTTCTCGGAAGTGGTTCAGTAGGTCATCCGTGTGAGTCGTCTGGCTAATAGTGAGATTCCGCACTCCACTCCACGGTCTCCAAATATGCTGTACAATGACGAAGAGAAAAGAAAAAACAAATGAGAGTTACCAAATTCTTTCCCCTGCCCTATTGGGCTTTGGTAAGCTTTCGTTGGCCTAAAAGTGAACGAAGAGTATTATGGTACGCAAAAAGCTAAGCTTCCAGCCGAGGGAGAATGTTTTCAAGCATTATTTAGTGTCATCGTATAAAAAATAAATGAGAACATAAAAATAATGAAATACATTTGTTTTTAAATGTGCAAAGTAAAAATTCGTAATTTGCACGTGGCTTCACAATTTTTTTTGTCTTGCGCATAGCTTTCCGAATAAAAAAGTTTGTGGACCGATTTTGGCTTTCTCATAGCCAAACGCATATCTATGCTTATAGTATAAAATTCTTTAAGGCAAAGTCTAACTTTTTGACCGTTCGAAACCGTATGGAATGCCTCACATACACGTACATGCATCAGGATGCCAGCATAAATAATATTTCTTGACGTTTTAGACTATTTTAAGCACACTAAGTGTCGCCACTTTTGATATTCCAACTTCTGCCCCGATGCACAAAAATCTAATCGGCAAGATGAAGAGAACTAAACTACAAATTCGAAGTGGAATTAAAAAAAAACATCGGTATATAAAAATAAAGTGCGTTGAAAAAGTTTGGTACGAAACGAACCTGACACTCGGGACGGAGGGGTAGAGGCAACGTTCCGAGTTTACGGTGAACAACGCGTGGCAGCCAGCACGCTCTGGCAGCTCTATCTCTCTCCGGGTCGTGCCAAACGCGCGAGCCGAGGCTGCGTACTTCCGGCGAGGCATGTGTGAATTTATGTATGCCGACGAGGCGTACCAACGGGAAGTTACATAATACGTTTCATGCGGGTGCGATAGGTATACCGAGCAGCGATGCTTTTCTCTCTCGTGTGTGCAACGCTAGTTGTACGGTATAGCGTTTGCTGATGGTATACTGCTGTTGTTGGTGCAATTCTGCGGTGCGGTTGGTCGCCCATCGGAGTGTAGTAGAGTAGTAAAGCAACGCTTACGTTGGCTTGCACATACACAGCCGGAAAGCGGCCAAAATGCACAGTTCTCTCTCTCGTTCTCGCTCATCCTCTCCCCGACCTCTTGGTATCGTGGGCGTTATTTCAACCCCCCTGGGAACAAAAGCATGTCCCCTCCATCAACCAACCATCTAGCTTTCGTCGGATCCGCTCATATGAAATTCGGCGTTGATTGAACACCCGTTCAATAATTATTCAAACGGTTGTAGGTAATTCTACTGATTGTAAATCCTTCGCGTGCATATCTGTATGTATATTTGTAGCGTTCGGCAAGTTCAATCATACGGATATACAGAGGGATATTGCGTTGAGGCATGGAACAGAACATAGTGGAACGCACTGGTAAACATGTATGATTCCGTCGTCGATCGGCGACGTATTAAACTTGCCGGAGTAGAAACTATATAGGTGGCAGCTTGTGATAGACACTGCACACAAGGGAATAAAAGAATTTTACTGTAACAAGAAATATGTCTGCACTTGACAAATGCAGGAGTCCGGGGGGACTTGTTAAGGCAGACACAAGAGGTTCCACTCCTCTGACAAATACCCGAATATTATATGGGTAGACCTGCGGGAACCGAACATTTTACATGCCGATGAATCTGCCTCCCCGTGGCCCTCGCCAGGTATGACTTCCGACACTTCGACTTAGAGCGAATCGTTTGAAGCCTAGCTAAATGATTTCGTTTCCCCAGTAGGGGTAGGTTCAACTTGCTCGATGGGCTCGTAAAAGAGAACATCGGGCAGGGTGTTTTCCAAGCACGCCTTTCGGTGCAAGTTCGCTTGGTGGCTGTTTCAATGAAAGTAGATGGGAAGTTTGTTGCGTTTGCTCTTAATGGGCGAGAGACCTTCGGGTCGAGCATACATTGACAGTTTCGTACCAGATTTCTTATACATTAAATGTATTGATGTAACAAGAAATATACCTCGAAGTTGAAACCATTGCCCGAAATCCGTCGTGGCATTAGTAATTTCGTTTAATGTGGCATTTTAAACAGCAAGACATAGCATGAAAGTTAACAACGCTGCTCTAATGGAATTGAAAGCTGTCACTTTTTTCAAACAATTGATTTTCTCGTCAAACGATGATTTATTATTATTATTATTAATATTATCATTATTATTATTATTATTATTGGGGAGTTACGGAATAACGTCAAGCAACACCCGTTACTTGTCCCACCTGTAATTTTGGGTCACTGGTGACATAAATTCAGTTCGCCCATTAAAACAAGTGTGATCAGTTGATAGCCCGTCTTTCGCGGAACAATGTAAATGATTAATCGCGGGGCTGGCTAATCTTATAAAGATTATTACGAAGAAAGTAGCCAGGTACCACAGTGTGAGTAAGGTTATAATTTGGTTGTATGATAATGCTTGCTACTTCCATAAATACCGACAGTACAGATGACAGTATTGTGTAGGCATCTACCCTAGCAGCTTCATCTACTAGTAATGCTCCAAGTGCCACGGCGATAACGAAAGAGGGAGTGAGACCGGGCGACAGCCGCGCGGTCAACACCCATGTAGGTTTTGCCGATGGTCGGGCTAGTGTTGGCGTGGCGATTGTCGAATCCCCAACGCTCGGCCAATGTTCGGCCAAGTATTGGCTGGCCAATGGCTGGTTTGATAATTTGCGGCTCGGCCACGTTCGACTCGCCCATTGTTGGTTAGTCGATTTGAGGCCAATGTTCGGCCGAGTATTCGCTCACCATTGGTTGGTTTGACAATTGACGACCAATGCTTGGTCAAGTATTGACTCGCCAATTGTTGGTTTCTCGATTTGAGGCCAGTGTTCGGCCGAGTATGAACTTACCAAACATCGATTTTCCGATTTTAAGCCAATGTTCAGCCGAATACCGATTTGCCAACCATTGGTCGGTTGATGGATGATCTCATAAGTCATCGGTGTGCTGATTTCAGGCCAATGTTCGGCCGAATATTGATTCACCAACAGATGGTCTGTTGATACCTGATCTCACGAACCATCGGTTTGCCGATTTCAGGCCAATGTTCGACCAGATATCGAGTCGCCAATCATTGGTTTACCGACGTAACGCCAGCATTGGACCATCATTCATCGGCTTTCGCCGCTAGATGGCGGTAACCCAAGTTGTTTCTCGCAAGCGAAAGTGTACCCGAGCGTCAATATAAGAACATGCGAATTGACACCTTTTTTAACTTTCGCAAAGTATGCGTATTATTTTTGGATTTCGTACTCGGTAGTCAATACATGCATTGACATACCAATATACAATATGTATTGCCAATATATTGATTGAGTATGATAGCTTTGAGAATTCTCGCAGGAGAAAATATATAAAGTAGAATCTCTTGTAGACATGCGAAGCATAAAAAAAGGGATATTCTAATTTTTACAATATAAACAAAAGTGTTGCTTTAAAACCACTCTCGCCCTATATATGTAACCTGTAGAGGGACGAAATTGACAACCAATAATCGGCCGATCCTCTTGATCGACCTTGAGGCCAATGTTGGGTGCCAATATTGGCAAGTACTTATCATCCAAGGCTCCCTCGAAGATTGGGCCAAGCCCGCATGCCAATGTTGGCAACATCGGTACCAAGCTTCGCCCAACCATTGGCCACATCCGATTACCCTACATGGGTACTTAGAGGTGGAGATGCATCGGGCGCGAAGGCAAAACGCGAGACGGCATTAGTCTGCATAGCTCAGCCGGGAGATTAACCGCAGGCTGATACCTCGAAGAGAATCAAGCTTCTAGCGCAAACTTCTGTACACGGTACAGTTGAACCTTTCATAAGCCACGTGCTTGGGAAAAGCGACCTCTTTTAGCTTACATTTTCCCTCGAACGCCCCGACATCATCTGTCGCGCAGGGTTAATCAGTCCCGAGACGCATGCGCATGAGCACGCGCACGCCAAGACAGCTTTGAGAACAAAGTTATATATTTTTTAGAGATCTGTTCTGTAATTTCTGAGAGGTTCGTAAGTAAGGGAACACTACCGTAGCTCTGACATGTCCCAGTCGTCGGACACTCCTGTGTAGATTAGATTTATTCCGAATTTAAGTATGAATAGCTCCAATTTGCACTTGTAATTGTATCTAGAGACATTATTTAATGCAGAGAAAAAAGTTGTACGAGGTTTAGGCCTAAATTATTTTCTATTGTTTTATTTTGTTAAAAGAGAGACTATATAATATGCCGAAATTGATACGAGCGTTACAATATACGCGCCCCAATAATCGCACGGTTCAAAGAAGTTAGATTGGCCAGCTTTCTACGTAGCTTATGTTCAGTTTTGTTTCGCGTAAATACAATTTTTTTATTGATTTAATAAATAAATGGCAAGTTCATTTAGTTAATATGAACTAGTCGAGTTCGTACATCAGAAACATTATGAGATACAGTGTCCGAATATATGGCCATGCCGAAAAACTGCGTCCGTGGACCGGTACATTTGGACTCTCTTGTTACTTTTTTCCGTAGTTAATAAAATATGTATTGTAAGAACGATCGTCTCTACCACCGTCACTTTTCCCTGTACCTTTTCCTTTTTCACGCGATTACCGCACGACTGCATCTGCCGTCGATATCTCTCCAACTGCCGCCGTTGCTTATCACACCGCCGAGCATCCCGTCATTTCTTCAAAGACTCTGAACGCTTATTCCCTATCTCCCCCTAAAATACACAATTCTGAACCTCGACCATTGCATTCCTTTTATCACAACAGACCAACGTCCAGGAGTCCGAAACATCTGCCTTTTCCAGTATTTTTCCGACACCCGAATTCCTTCCTCACTATCTGGACTGTGCCACGAGATAGATATATAAGAACGAATCTCCACCTAGCTTAGTTAGTCAGTAAGTCACCGAATATCTGCGCTTTCACTCTGTACCGCTGCAGCTTTTATTTAAATAAACATCTTAAGCAGTTTGCTCCAGTGTTTACCGAGTCCTTCCGTCATAATACCGCGTTCTGTAGCCGAGTTGGCTGCTCGAAGGTGAAAATAATATAAAAATCGCCATCCGCGACATCACAGTATCTTTTTGTAATTAATCGATGTATTTTGGAAACTAGGAACGTTTAGCTTGATATTGGTTTCAGTTATTTTAATAAAAAATCT
Organism: Stenichneumon culpator; assembly: GCA_964017025.1. Classification (NCBI taxonomy): domain Eukaryota; kingdom Metazoa; phylum Arthropoda; class Insecta; order Hymenoptera; family Ichneumonidae; genus Stenichneumon; species Stenichneumon culpator. The sequence goes on along the minus strand of OZ024769.1, from coordinate 5,011,034 downwards.
GTTCTTGACCAATTAATAACTGATGAAATATAGGATGCTCTTATTCTTCTGAGCATTCCTATCTTTACCTTAATGGGATTATAACTTAACAGAGGTTCAACTGTGCTCGTAATAAACACTGGACACTAAGAGACGATACGTTGATACAGTCTGGATTAACTTGATCACGTTTCAACTTCATAAGTCTGGGAGATCCGGCTGCGTGCATGCATGTTACCGTAATCAAATAATTACGTACCTACATGCGGCACCTACTTGGATGAGATATCACTAGCGAAGGAAGCTGCAACGTTGCGGAAGACTCCGACACGTTGCTATCGTGCGGCACGATACGTCTTGAGTCATCGGTTAACATAAAAAAAATATTACAGGAAGCAGTTGAAACTGTTTTCATTTATATACATTTAGATTTGATTCTACCGTATATTTACCGTTATCTACCTTTGTTTGATTGTACCGTTTTTTATCAGTGCGCAACAATTTCTTCTTCGTACCTTGCTGAAGATTGAGCCAAACATCGAATTTGAATCATCACCCTAACTAAATTATGTTCGGTTTCAGAAGCACCAAGACCGCAGCAATGTGGAAAGTTTGCTATCATCTGAAATATACTATAGTGAACATCGAACGATGAATTCAATTTAAAAAAATCAAATACAAATGTAAGTTTGAAGCACTTATAGACACAGCTAAAAGATTGACTGATTGAACAATTTTTTGGATGAGGTCACAAAAAAATTTTCGCGGTATCGAAATATTTTGTTCCCACCATGTATATATTTATTTTAACGCCCCTGCTCAAATCTTTATTTGAGGCAACTTTTTTTTAATCAGTATGCAAAGATTCCCACGATTACACTGCAGCATAAACTGGAGTCGCGATATAGCTTCGTACCGAGCAGAAGATTGAGCCGAACATCGAACTTGGATCATTGCCCTAACTAAATCATGTTTAGTTTCGAAAGCATCCAGACCGCAACGATGTGGAAAGTTTACTGCCTTTTCTCGGTGCCGGCCGTAGGGCACATTGTTGCAGTTACATATATACAATATATCTACTATCGTGAGTACCGGACTAAGAAATCGACAAAAAAAATCGAATGTAAGAATAAAACTCGCTGTTAACATAATCGGGTAAAAAAAATACAAGAAGTAACGCATCAATTTGATTTTTTTTCTTTACTACTTCATGGCATGTACATTAAACTGGAAATGATATCTCGATGCCAAATTTTTCTCGTAAGTCCGAGAAATTCGAGTATATAGATTTCCCAGTTCCTCTATGTACATCGATGGGTTAGAGTTATGAATACTTTATTGTGAACGGGGTAATTTTCTACTCTCTCGCAGTTGCCCGAGCAGCATCGGTTTTCGTCCGGATCGCACTAGATACAAGAATAAAAGTACGATTAATTGCATATCCCAAAATTCTGTTTTCCATGATACATTAATAAATTCAACACTATCGTACAACTTTCTTTCAACGTATGTTTATTTTTACTGAATAGAAAATAAACAACAAAAAAACACAATTCTGCATCAGGATAATTGAATGACAAAACGTTTGATCATTTGTACATACGTATGGTTTAGAAGCGAAAAGGTTAAATTGAGATGTAAAACCGTGATAGAATACTAACGTGATCCCTTGTGTCTAGGCAGCTTTCGTAATCCTCATCATTGTCCTGGGCGTCAGCAACATTCGCTATGGTCATAATCATGACGACGAAAAATATTTTAAAAGTCGGCACGTTGAATTTCATTCTTTCAGCCTTTTTTTCAAATAAATTGTACCCACTTTACTTCGATAATCGGCACGATACTTTCAACAGTTCTTAATAGTTACGAATATAATTTTTTCACCTGGCACCTGCGTATATATAGAGGCCGGTCTAGCCACGAAAAAAATTTTATTGCCATTTGTGGCCTCGAAAGATAACGCTTTAATAGCCATAGTAAAATGTGGACGATTACATTTGCACTGAAAATTTCCGGAAACTCGATTTTCCTTCAGTCACACGAGGCAATATTTGGGAAACAAAAATTTTGATTAAAAAAAATCCTTTAAATTAAATGAATTTTATTGTATTTAAACACCCGAAGCTATCGGAAATAGTCCTTATAGTGATTATTAATATTATTTTATTTAAAAAATAATTATAAAATAATTTTTTTCCCAGAGCCAGCATCATCGGATAGTGTGCGAGGAGTCAATGACTTCCTGCGAGCTACGTGTCCTGAGTCTCCAATTGCCTCTGTATGATATGCATCACATATAGAATCGCCATCGTCGTCTTCGTGGATGACATCGGCCCCACGCACTGTGGGATATCGAGGTCACTCCTGTTTTGTCGGCGTCGATGTTGGACTCACTCGTAGCTTCTCTCGAATGTCGACAACTCGACGCCGAGAGGTCGGAAAAAAAAACAATTCGATTCCGAAAATAAATAATGCATTACTTTTTCGGCAACAAAAAATTGCTTTGAAAATTCAATCTTCAGTAAGTTTTTCGTTTGTTTTAAACAAGCGTTTTACTTACTCGACTGCGGTGATCGACACGAGGCAGTGAAAAGTAGTTCAAGGTCGTGATAATAATTTTTCAACGCTCCACGTGTATATATGTATAGAGAGAGCTGTGGGCATAAGGAAGCAGTTTCATTGACATTGGCAGCCTCGAGAGATAGCATTATCAATCGCTATCCTATAATGGAATTTCATGGCCAACACGAGGCGTCCAAGAATAAAAAACAAGAAAATTTCGAAAGAAGAAAACGTCGATGTTTTTCCTTTTTTTTAACTCCTCTATCTGTTCCGAATTTTAAGAATGTTTCTCGTACCGAGATTAAAAAAAGGAATACTGAGATGAAAAAAATTAAGCTCACTAAATTTATACAGCAATTGAGGGGGCGAGAACGAATTCTTTCCGATATTTTTATAAAACCGGACCGATTCAATTGGGGAACGTCTAAAGTATCTGAGAAAGAATCCCGGACTGGGCACTGGTCCCAAGGTCACCATAAAATCCAACCCCGAGACATTTTCTCGGGTCTAGGGCGGGCGGGGGGGGGGGGGGGGGGGGGTGAATTGAATTTTCTTATTTTCATAAAAAAAAATATATATATATACTTTCTTCAGTGTCGAGCAGTTGAGCAGACTGTATATATTTTTTAACGCGAATATGCCTTTGCACTTAAAGGATTAAGCATCGTGAATTCTAGGGTTGTATAGATAGGACGCCTAGCTGACTAAAATATCTTATCCGGCTAATGGACTTTACAGTTTGGCCGGCTAAGCCGTCCTGGAAAATATTGAGAACATGAATGCGGTGGCCTTTTTGGACTAAAGTACAATTCGACCTTAAGGGACTCGATTTTATGCACGATTTTATGCACTTGGCCAGCTAAAATAGTTTGCATTTACTAGATTTTTGGCTTCCTCATAGAGGAAGCTTTGCGAATAAAGGGCCATTATGAGAAAGTTATATAAATAAAAATGTCAACTTTCAACTTTCAACTTTTATGAGGAAGCGATATGAAAATGTCCATTTTCAGCTTGTCTTTTATCACCCGGCGCTGTTCTCTTTGATCGCGGTCCGGCAACTATTATATCGCCACTCTCACTCTTCTCCCGGCAATCTTTCTCTTTCACTGATCGGTAGAGCCAGTACCGAGCTCCCGCAGTCACCGCGTGTATAGGTCGAGCTTAAGTGTACCGCTCGTGAGTAACGAAAACTGGTTTTGCCGGGAGTTAAAAGCGAAAGAGAGAAACGAGCCGCTACTTGCTCTCATGCGAGAGATAGCGACACGACCAGAATGCGACGTCCGCGGATATCTTCGCGGCCCCGGCTAAGGTGCGCCCTCCCGACTTTTAATCGACGAGTAGCCGTGATTGTGGCACTCCGGGATCGCCGATGCTGCTGAGCATCCCCTCAAACCTTCGAATCGCTGCGAACACGATGAAAAAAATTTATCGGATATTCTATTAAAATTTCGAACATCCTGCGGGCGCTGAGAATCAACTAGGGCTGTATAGATAGGCCGGCCTAGCCAGCTAAAATATCTTATCGGGTTATTGGATTTTATAGTTTGGCCGGCTAAGCCGTCTTAGCCGGCTAATCCGTTTTAGCCGGCCAAGCTATTTTAGCTGGCCAAGTGCATAAAATCGTGCATAAAATCGAGTCCCTTAAGGTCGAATTGTACTTTAGTCCAAAAAGGCCAGCGCATTCGTGTTCTCAATATTTTCCATTTAAATCCCAAAAATACGATTTTTCGTGCATAAAATCGAGCCCCTCAATGTTGCATTGTACTTTAGGCCAAAAAGCCGGCAGATTCATGTTCAGTGGGCGAAAATATTTCGGAATACGTTGCAGGTAACATTAGGAAAAAAAAAGAAATTCGTCAAAAAATTCCAAGACTGTATTAGCTGAGCCGGCTAAAACGGATTAGCCGGCTAAAATAGATTAGCCGGGTAGGACGGCTTAGCCGGCCAAACTGTAAAGTCCATTAGCCGGATAAGATTTTTTAGTCAGCTAGGCCGTCCTATCTATACAGCCCTAGAATTCACGATGCTTAATCCTTTAAGTGCAAAGGCATATTCGCGTTAAAAAATATATACAGTCTGCTCAACTGCTCGACACTGAAGAAAGTATATATATATTTTTTTTTATGAAAATAAGAAAATTCAATTCACCCCCCACCCCCCGTCCGCCCTAGACCCGAGAAAATGTCTCGGGGTTGGATTTTATGGTGACCTTGGGACCAGTGCCCAGTCCGGGATTCTTTCTCAGATACTTTAGACGTTTCCCAATTGAATCGGTCCGGTTTTATAAAAATATAGGAAAGAATTCGTTCTCGCCCCTCAATTGCTGTATAAATTTAGTGAGCTTAATTTTTTCATCTCTGTATTCCTTTTTTTAATCTCGGTACGAGAAACATTCTTAAAATTCGGAACAGATAGAGGAGTTAAAAAAAAGCAAAAACATCGACGTTTTCTTCTTTCGAAATTTTCTTGTTTTTTATTCTTGGACGCCTCGTGTTGGCCATTAAATTCCATTATAGGATAGCGATTGATAATGCTATCTCTCGAGGCTGTCAATGTCAATGAAACTGCTTCCTTATGCCCACAGCTCTCTGTATACATATATACACGTGGAGCGTTGAAAAATTATTATCACGACCTTGAACTACTTTTCACTGCCTCGTGTCGATCACCGCAGTCGAGTAAGTAAAACGCTTGTTTAAAACAAACGAAAAACTTACTGAAGATTGAATTTTCAAAGCAATTTTTTGGTGCCGAAAAAGTAATGCATTATTTATTTTCGGAATCGAATTGTTTTTTTTTCCGACCTCTCGGCGTCGAGTCGTCGACATTCGAGAGAAGCTACGAGTGAGTCCAACATCGACGCCGACAAAACAGGAGTGACCTCGATATCCCACAGTGCGTGGGGCCGATGTCATCCACGAAGACGACGATGGCGATTTTATATGTGATGCATATCATACAGAGGCAATTGGAGACTCAGGACACGTAGCTCGCAGGAAGTCATTGATTCCTCTCACACTATCCGATGATGCTAGCTCTGGGAAAAAAATTATTTTTCGTCCCTTATGTGTGGAAAGTTCGACTTGGTTCCCTGTTAAACGGGCGCGAAGTCTCGGTTTATTCCCTAGAAAGCATGCATTTCGTTCACCAATTGTTTCTTATTGGACTGCTCCTTCACACGATTAATCGAGGTTTGGCATAGCAACACAGGAAACAGAGTTGAGTCTCATATGTCAGTTATCCACAATTCACGTATAATTTGAATTTTTCAACGAGTTTAAAGTATTACAACGATTTTACGTAGAAAGTAGGGTGAATTCGTGACGGCGAAAAATGGAGACAAGTTCTTCGGACTCAGATAGCGATGACGAGCGCGTCGCCGAAAACTTCGAAGTTTTCGGCGACGCGCTCGTCATCGCTATCTGAGTCCGAAGAACTTGTCTCTATTTTGTCTCGTAAATAGAGCAGCGGGAATCGTGAGTAATTTGATCCCTGAGAAATCCGTGGACAAATATCGAGCATGCTACAACGATTTTGAGACGTGGAAAAAAACAAATAATATTGATACGTTTAAAGAGGAAGTGTTTCTCATTTATTTCGATGAGATATCTGCGAAGTACAAGCCATCGACACTTTGGAGCCGTTGGTCAATGTTGAAAAAAATAATGGATCTCGACCATGGTATTGATCTCGACTCGTACAAAAGATTGAAAGCACTCATCAAAAAGAAATCTAAAGGATTTCAAAGTAGAAAATCCAAAGTGCTCACTGCGTCTCAAATCGCAACATTTTTGACGACATCTCCAGACGCGATTTACTTAGCAATGAAAGTAAGTAATAACTACATACATTTCCAAATTTCCAAATACATTATACATTCCAAATACATAATAAAAAAAATTTCTCAGAACGGATAATTGAAAATTAAAACTAAATTATTTCTTATTCGATATACAGGTGATCTTGATCTTTGGTGTTACTGGTGCGATGCGGTCAGGTGAATTCTGTCCCTTAACGCTGCAAGACATCAAGGACACTGGCTCAAGACTAATCGTGACCATTCGTGACACGAAAAATTACTATCCTCGTTCATTCGTTATCGAAAAGGAATATTATCAAATGGTGAAGAAATACATGAGCCTGAGACCAGAGGGCCCGGGTACTGAGAGATTTTTCATGAGATTCCAAGGAGGAAAATGTCTACGTCAAGTAATTGGAAGAAACAAAATTACTGAAGTGCCAAAAACGATTGCAATCTATCTGAATTTGCAGGATCCCGACCGTTACACCGGACACTGCTTTCGTCGCACTTCAGCTACGCTCTTAGCTGATTCTGGAGCAGATATCAGCGAACTAAAACGTCACGGTGGGTGGCGTTCTGATCGAGTTGCGCGTGGATACGTTGAAGATTCTGTCGAAACTAAAAGTCGCACTTTCCATCGTATCGCCGGTTTTGTCGAGTCATCGTCATTAGATCCATCGAGTAGCGCAGAACACAAAGAAAATACCGACGCTTGCGGTCGAGGATCTGTCGATAACTCCCTCATAAACGTTGCTCAAGTTCTACCGAAACCTGGTGTCATTCATTGTCAAACGAAGCAAGGCCCACACCCAAGGATTCCACTGCAGCTTGTTCAAACGCACGCAGAGTCGAATCGAAACTCAAACCCAAAGGTTTCGCCGAAAAAGATTCTACTTCACAGAGACGAATGTACAAATCGAGAAGCTCCGGTCAAATCTGCGGTAGCTCCCACCATGCCAAGTCCAAAAGCAGCAGGTTCATCGACACCAGATCCAATTGACAGTGAACAAATCATATCACGAAACGATGAATCTGATCAAGAATTTAGAGAACCACGACAGAAAAAAAGAAAACATTCCACAACGATACGCGAGACTAACGAAAATATGGATCCACAGACAGAAGATTGGATTTAAGAAATTCCGAAAAAATATCCGATTGTGAAGATGAGAAAATGCAAGATTCGCCATCTTACAATAAACTACAACATTACGAAGAATGATTGATTGATTGAGTATCCGCTCCGAGCCACAAAGGCGATCAACGAGTCGCACCGCTATCTTTGCGTTAGAGTCAATTTCACTAAAAATATTTAAGTCTTTAAGTTAAAGATCGTGATCACGTTCAAAGGCAGTAAGCTATGTGACGTGTGCCTGCTTTTGTTGTTTCAATTTGCAATTTATCGCATTAACAATTAATAAATATAATAATTTGGAAATCGACTATTATACATTATTCAGCTATGAATATATTTTCTCAATAGTGCATTCATTCTACCTTTAGATCTCGGTATATGCATTTTGATAGATACATTTGACGTTTCTTCTAACCTCATTTGCCGGACTTTGATTCTCACTTTTTTGGCGTCGAACTTCCCACCAAAAGAGACGAAAAATAGTATGTGCACCTCGGGAGGTCAGGAGGCCATTTTGACCCGCGTGTTTTCGCACGCGGGCCAGAATGGCCTCCTTCCCTCCCTCGGTGCACAATATACTATTATAATTATTTTTTAAATAAAATAATATTAATAATTACTATAAGGACTATTTCCGATAGCTTCGGGTGTTTAAATACAATAAAATTCATTTAATTTAAAGGATTTTTTTTATCAAAATTTTTGTTTCCCAAATATTGCCTCGTGTGACTGAAGGAAAATCGAGTTTCCGGAAATTTTCAGTGCAAATGTAATCGTCCACATTTTACTATGGCTATTAAAGCGTTATCTTTCGAGGCAAATGGCAATAAAATTTTTTTCGTGGCTAGACCGGCCTCTATATATACGCAGGTGCCAGGTGAAAAAATTATATTCGTAACTATTAAGAACTGTTGAAAGTATCGTGCCGATTATCGAAGTAAAGTGGGTACAATTTATTTGAAAAATAAGTTGAAATTTTTATATCACTTTCTCATAATGGCCCTTTATTCGCAAAGCTCCTTCTATGAGAAAGCATTTACTATATTTTTGGCTTCCTCATAGAGGAAGCTTTGCGAATAAAGGGCCATTATGAGAAAGTGATATAAAAATTTCAACTTACAACTTTCAACTTTTATGAGGAAGCGATATGAAAATTTCAATTTTCAGCTTTTTCAATATCAACGTCGTATTTAAATTTTAAGCAAAACTGATGGCCGACTCAGGTTAAAAACTAACCTTACGCTTTTGGTCAAAACGGCTGTCGAATCTGTACTCCAGACGAAAAAATACATAGAGTATCATAGAGTATTCATCGGGAAGCAAAGAAATTGCTGTTTGAAAATACCCAAAATCACTCTTTTTTGAAATTTTAGCTATAAAAATGCCCAATAAACTTTTTCGTTAGCCGTCACTCCGGGATTGTATTAAAAGTATTTTTTCACGCTGATCACGAATCTGACACTTTTTTTATTCATAGATCAATATTTAATACGGAAAAATGCGTCTTGAAAAAAAAAAAAATTTCATGAAATTCAAAAAATTCAAAATGACATAAAATTTAAACGGCTCGATCGATTTTCTTGAAATTTTAATGGGATCATCGGGTGATCATATTCCATCTGTGTACGCGTTTGTAGCCCGATAGCTAAAAAATTGCGAGCGCTACGGTGCGCACAGACTTTTTCGAAGAAATTAAAAATGGCGTACAAAAAAAACAACTGAACATTTTTGGATGAAATTTGGCAGAAACATTGACTATTAACCATACAAGCTGTGTGCAAAATTTCAGCCTGATCGGTGGAGGCGTACCCGAGATATAGCCATTTGAATTTTTCGCGTCTGATTCACACACACACACACACACACACACACACACACACACACACACACACACACACACACACACACACACACACACACACACACACACACACACACACACACACACACACACACACACACACACACACACACACACACACACACACACACACACACACACACACACACACACACACACACATACATCCGGACATTTTTTCTAAATGTGATTTTTCGATGTTTTGGAACATTCTGAACACGTTTTCATTAAAATCTCGAAATTTTTGTTTTTCACCATCACAAAGCTTCCTCTATGAGGAAGCAAAAGGCTGAAAGAATGAAATTCAACGTGCCGACTTTTAAAATATTTTTCGTCGTCATGATTATGACCATAGCGAATGTTGCTGACGCCCAGGACAATGATGAGGATTACGAAAGCTGCCTAGACACAAGGGATCACGTTAGTATTCTATCACGGTTTTACATCTCAATTTAACCTTTTCGCTTCTAAACCATACGTATGTACAAATGATCAAACGTTTTGTCATTGTGCACCGAGGGAGGGAAGGAGGCCATTCTGGCCCGCGTGCGATTTTCGCCCGAGGCGAAGCCGAGGGCGAAAACACGCGGGTCAAAATGGCCTCCTGACCTCCCGAGGTGCACATACTATTTTTCGTCTCTTTTGGTGGGAAGTTCGACGCCAAAAAAGTGAGAATCAAAGTCCGGCAAATGAGGTTAGAAGAAACGTCAAATGTATCTATCAAAATGCATATACCGAGATCTAAAGGTAGAATGAATGCACTATTGAGAAAATATATTCATAGCTGAATAATGTATAATAGTCGATTTCCAAATTATTAAATTTATTAATTGTTAATGCGATAAATTGCAAATTGAAACAACAAAAGCAGGCACACGTCACATAGCTTACTGCCTTTGAACGTGATCACGATCTTTAACTTAAAGACTTAAATATTTTTAGTGAAATTGACTCTAACGCAAAGATAGCGGTGCGACTCGTTGATCGCCTTTGTGGCTCGGAGCGGATACTCAATCAATCAATCATTCTTCGTAATGTTGTAGTTTATTGTAAGATGGCGAATCTTGCATTTTCTCATCTTCAAAATCGGATATTTTTTCGGAATTTCTTCAATCCAATCTTCTGTCTGTGGATCCATATTTTCGTTAGTCTCGCGTATCGTTGTGGAATGTTTTCTTTTTTTCTGTCGTGGTTCTCTAAATTCTTGATCAGATTCATCGTTTCGTGATATGATTTGTTCACTGTCAATTGGATCTGGTGTCGATGAACCTGCTGCTTTTGGACTTGGCATGGTGGGAGCTACCGCAGATTTGGCCGGAGCTTCTCGATTTGTACATTCGTCTCTGTGAAGTAGAATCTTTTTCGGCGAAACCTTTGGGTTTGAGTTTCGATTCGACTCTGCGTGCGTTTGAACAAGCTGCAGTGGAATCCTTGGGTGTGGGCCTTGCTTCGTTTGACAATGAATGACACCAGGTTTCGGTAGAACTTGAGCAACGTTTATGAGGGAGTTATCGACAGATCCTCGACCGCAAGCATCGGTATTTTCTTTGTGTTCTGCGCTACTCGATGGATCTAATGACGATGACTCGACAAAACCGGCGATACGATGGAAAGTGCGACTTTTAGTTTCGACAGAATCTTCAACGTATCCACGCGCAACTCGATCAGAACGCCACCCACCGTGACGTTTTAGTTCGCTGATATCTGCTCCAGAATCAGCTAAGAGCGTAGCTGAAGTGCGACGAAAGCAGTGTCCGGTGTAACGGTCGGGATCCTGCAAATTCAGATAGATTGCAATCGTTTTTGGCACTTCAGTAATTTTGTTTCTTCCAATTACTTGACGTAGACATTTTCCTCCTTGGAATCTCATGAAAAATCTCTCAGTACCCGGGCCCTCTGGTCTCAGGCTCATGTATTTCTTCACCATTTGATAATATTCCTTTTCGATAACGAATGAACGAGGATAGTAATTTTTCGTGTCACGAATGGTCACGATTAGTCTTGAGCCAGTGTCCTTGATGTCTTGCAGCGTTAAGGGACAGAATTCACCTGACCGCATCGCACCAGTAACACCAAAGATCAAGATCACCTGTATATCGAATAAGAAATAATTTAGTTTTAATTTTCAATTATCCGTTCTGAGAAATTTTTTTTATTATGTATTTGGAATGTATAATGTATTTGGAAATTTGGAAATGTATGTAGTTATTACTTACTTTCATTGCTAAGTAAATCGCGTCTGGAGATGTCGTCAAAAATGTTGCGATTTGAGACGCAGTGAGCACTTTGGATTTTCTACTTTGAAATCCTTTAGATTTCTTTTTGATGAGTGCTTTCAATCTTTTGTACGAGTCGAGATCAATACCATGGTCGAGATCCATTATTTTTTTCAACATTGACCAACGGCTCCAAAGTGTCGATGGCTTGTACTTCGCAGATATCTCATCGAAATAAATGAGAAACACTTCCTCTTTAAACGTATCAATATTATTTGTTTTTTTCCACGTCTCAAAATCGTTGTAGCATGCTCGATATTTGTCCACGGATTTCTCAGGGATCAAATTACTCACGATTCCCGCTGCTCTATTTACGAGACAAAATAGAGACAAGTTCTTCGGACTCAGATAGCGATGACGAGCGCGTCGCCGAGAACTTCGAAGTTTTCGGCGACGCGCTCGTCATCGCTATCTGAGTCCGAAGAACTTGTCTCCATTTTTCGCCGTCACGAATTCACCCTACTTTCTACGTAAAATCGTTGTAATACTTTAAACTCGTTGAAAAATTCAAATTATACGTGAATTGTGGATAACTGACATATGAGACTCAACTCTGTTTCCTGTGTTGCTATGCCAAACCTCGATTAATCGTGTGAAGGAGCAGTCCAATAAGAAACAATTGGTGAACGAAATGCATGCTTTCTAGGGAATAAACCGAGACTTCGCGCCCGTTTAACAGGGAACCAAGTCGAACTTTCCACACATAAGGGACGAAAAATAATTTTTTTCCCAGAGCCAGCATCATCGGATAGTGTGAGAGGAATCAATGACTTCCTGCGAGCTACGTGTCCTGAGTCTCCAATTGCCTCTGTATGATATGCATCACATATAGAATCGCCATCGTCGTCTTCGTGGATGACATCGGCCCCACGCACTGTGGGATATCGAGGTCACTCCTGTTTTGTCGGCGTCGATGTTGGACTCACTCGTAGCTTCTCTCGAATGTCGACGACTCGACGCCGAGAGGTCGGAAAAAAAAACAATTCGATTCCGAAAATAAATAATGCATTACTTTTTCGGCACCAAAAAATTGCTTTGAAAATTCAATCTTCAGTAAGTTTTTCGTTTGTTTTAAACAAGCGTTTTACTTACTCGACTGCGGTGATCGACACGAGGCAGTGAAAAGTAGTTCAAGGTCGTGATAATAATTTTTCAACGCTCCACGTGTATATATGTATACAGAGAGCTGTGGGCATAAGGAAGCAGTTTCATTGACATTGACAGCCTCGAGAGATAGCATTATCAATCGCTATCCTATAATGGAATTTAATGGCCAACACGAGGCGTCCAAGAATAAAAAACAAGAAAATTTCGAAAGAAGAAAACGTCGATGTTTTTGCTTTTTTTTAACTCCTCTATCTGTTCCGAATTTTAAGAATGTTTCTCGTACCGAGATTAAAAAAAGGAATACAGAGATGAAAAAATTAAGCTCACTAAATTTATACAGCAATTGAGGGGCGAGAACGAATTCTTTCCTATATTTTTTATAAAACCGGACCGATTCAATTGGGAAACGTCTAAAGTATCTGAGAAAGATTCCCGGACTGGGCACTGGTCCCAAGGTCACCATAAAATCCAACCCCGAGACATTTTCTCGGGTCTAGGGCGGACGGGGGGGTGGGGGGTGAATTGAATTTTCTTATTTTCATTAAAAAAAAATATATATATACTTTCTTCAGTGTCGAGCAGTTGAGCAGACTGTATATATTTTTTAACGCGAATATGCCTTTGCACTTAAAGGATTAAGCATCGTGAATTCTAGGGCTGTATAGATAGGACGGCCTAGCTGACTAAAAAATCTTATCCGGCTAATAAAGGAGTAAATAAAGGAGTAGAAAATTACATTTTATTGATCATTGATCATACGCGAAGTATGAGTGTACGATTGTGCACTGTATTTATTATTGTCATTAAAGTGTGCCTTTGGTTCTTTGCCATCTAACCACCTGTGTAAGTCATTTCGGCCGCCATAACAAACGAGCAGGAAAGAGAAAAAAGAGAGAGTAGGACTTGACGATATAGCCTAGGAAAAAAACGGCGAATTAATGTCGCTGATTTTCGCAAAACCTGGTTTCGATGCTATACTACTATGCCGTGTCAAGAATTGAGGGGGTGGGTACGGGGGGTCCGAGTGGGCTTAAAGGACTTAGGATAATAATTGCTTAAGTACATAAAGGCGTGCGAGCGCGCGAAGCGCGCGAGCCCCGAGCACTCCTAGTATATATATATATTGTTAATGAACCAAATTTTCTATTCCAAAAAGGTACAATTAACACCGAAGAAATTGTAAAATCAATAAGAAGAAGATAGGGTTTATTTATGGATATGGAATATGTGTTAAATTTATAAAATTTCTTTACCGTGTAGTCAGTAAATAAAAAAAAAAATTGTATGAAAATTTCAACGGAAAGTTTTTCGATTGCTAATTCGTTTGCGAGTATGAAAAAAATATGGGCACAATTTGTATCTTTTTATAATTACCAATTTTCAACCATCTCTGTTTTCGCTACGCAATCAGATAATTGCCGCAAAAAATTGCGTTAATTATCGTACTTTTAATTGCCAGCGCTCGTGAATGTTTTGGCGGACGTGCCATTTAATCGATGAACCCAATTTTCATGACATTCGAGGGTTGTAACTATAACTCGTTCCTCCAACCCCGGTCTCCTCTCATTTGTATAAATTCGAGAACGAGAGTATCCATTAACCCGGCGTATGTTGCGCTAAACTCCTACATTCGTGTATATGTAGATATCAAGTAGTAAAGTTTACGTTGTTGTAATGCTAACGAACTCGAAAAATTACGTTGATACATGGAGTACGCTTGTGCCATTGCTATGTCAAACGAGGTCGAGGAGAGAATGAGTTTTGCGCGACGGAAAAAGTGGAAAGAGGAGGGTAAACAGAGGGCTGCAAGTCTGCATGAAGGAACGCATAATACATAGTTTATGGTAACGATCCGTACTTTGTAATACATTAAAGTGGAGTGAAAAAGTTGAAAATTGAAATTTTCATATGGCTTTCTCACAATGTTCCATTATAATCAAAGCTCCTTCTATGAGAAAGCATTTTCTGTATTATTGGCTTCCTCATAGAGGGAAGCTTCGCGAATAATGGAACATTGTGAGAAAGCCATATGAAAATTTCAATTTGCAACTTTTATGAGGAAGCAATATGAAAATTTCAATTTTAAACTTTTTTCAACACGACAGGCCGGTTCACGTTCATAGTGGGGAAATAATCAAAAAGCTGTCCGCAGAATTGTAATAAATTAGGAAGCCATGTGCAAATTACGTCGCAACTTTTTTTGCAGATAAAAAAATCCCTACACTTAATGAAAATTGAAACAGCAAAAATTTTCCACAAAATTTATTGTAGAAAATCGTTAACTGAAAATTGCGTAGTTTGTCATTTTGAGGCCATTATTCATATATTTTTCCCCACTAATGCCGAATCTCCACATTATTTTACTCCTAAAATACCATTTCGTGCATAAACTCACGGCGAACATAAAAAACGAATTTTTCAAAAAATTTCAAAATTTCGTAAATGTAAATAGTTTCACCAATTTTTGCCAAATTTAATACGAAACATTGTAAATTGTTAATCCATTCCCGTGCCAAATTTAAGCTCGATACCTCCACGTTTACTCGAATTAGACCGTTTTTGGTAATTTTTCAAAAAAATAAAAATTACATAAAATCTGACTGCTTCGATAGATTTCGGCCAAATTCAATACCAAAGATCTTTGGTCATAGTACTATATTTGTATGCAATTTCAGGACGATCGTTCAACATTAACGCAAGTTAGAGCTACCATGACCTTTTCTAAAAAATTTCAAAATCGCGTAAAATCTCGAAACGGGCCTCAAACTTCATGAAAATTGCACCGAGGGAATAGACATGACCATTCTACTAGTGTACCAAATTTGAACTGGCTAACTCGAACCGTCTCCGAGTTATAGTCGTTTTAACCGACGCAAGTCGGTTAAAGTCACACACGCACGCGCACACGCACGGACGCCAGCTAAAAATCACATTTCTCGACGTTTTGGACTATTTTAAGTACTCTGATAAAAATTCTCGAAATTTTTTCTTTTACGTAAACATAGCTTCCTCTATGAGAAAAAAAAGAACATAATGAGAATTATCTGTTCGTCCGTCGCGTACTACACCCTCGTAAGTAGCTTGAAAAGATTTACAAGCAAAAAAGCGGCTGCAGTGTAATGGTGGATGATGAGAAAAAGTGTCGAAGAAGAAAAAAACGAAAACATGTCAAAGTTTAACTGAAAACTAACGTGGCAGTTTGATGAAAAACTTTGCGACGGTATATGAGCCATGGTGAATCGCGGTACACAATGTACGTACAGCCGTGCAGGGCGGTTTTATAGTTTGAACGACCTTTGCAAGAACGAGGACGATGTACGTCAAGAAGACGGTGGGGAAGTGGTGATGCAAATGGGCGCGTGCGACTACACGGATACTCGCGCATACAACTTACCCAGATATAAACCATTCCGTATAAGTTATTCTTACTTTATCACTCGTACCTTACTTGGTGGATTCGCGTGCTGGCGCGGAAGCTCGTCCGAGCTATCCTGCACTCGACCTCTCTTCCTCTTCCTCTTTCCTACTGAGAGAGCTCCCAGGGCAGCGTTATCTAGTTAGCGTGGAGCGCTTTAATTAATTATCCCCCTTCCCCCTCGACTCGTATACAAGCCGCGAGGAGGAAAATACATTGAAATAGCCTCGGTACAAACGAGAAGCTCTTTACCCTGCCTCTGCTTTCGCTGTCTTCCTCTGCATCTTCTTCCGGTTCACTTGGGCACCGATAACGAGATAGTCTTCGATATCGTTGGAATGCACGTTTTACACGTACACTTTACGTGACAGCAGTCTCGTTTAGAAGCGATTAGAGAGAGGGTAAGGTAGCCGTTAATTCTTTATCTCCCGTCGTTATTGCGATGATCGGAGTTATCTGATTTTTGCCGAGCGTTCGTTAAGATACGAAATGCGATGTTCAAAGACATAAAACGTAATAGTAAGATTCGTGTGGTATTTTACCGATGGGGGTTCACATTTTGACACATTACTTAATTTAGTTGGAGATTTGAAACTTGGTGATTTTAAGACAGGCTGAAACTTCGATCTCAGACGTACCAGAGGGCTAAACTTTAAAAATCTTTTTTCCTCGACTACACTGCTGCACGGAGCTAACATCGAGGAAGCCAATAACATTCACAAATAGCGTATATCTATTCGAAATTTATTCAATCGGTCTTCGAAACTAACATTTAAACATTTTGCTTCCTCATAGAGGAAGCTTCGTTATGGTGAAAAAAATACAGGTTTTAATTAAAACGTATTCAGAATGTTCCAAAACATCGAAAAATCACATTTAGAAAAAAATTCCGGACATGTGTGTGTGTGTGCGTGCGTGCGTGCGTGCGTGCGTGCATGCGTGCGTGTGCGAAAAAATGAGGAAACCAAAAATACAGAAAATGCTTTCTCATAGAAGAAGCTTCGTGACTGAAGGATTATTCATGAGAAAACGATATGACAATTTCAATTTTCAACTTTATGAGGAAGCACTATGAAAATTTGGATTTTTTTTTCAATGTTCGTTGCGAATCTTTTGTCTTGCCTTTCTCTTTGATATTATTGCACTCATGTAAAAAATATACTGTTATGGTATGTCTCGAGCGCGTGCTCTCCAATTCAACCCTTACCGACAGTTATGCACAAATCGTTCGAACAACCGTATTCCCTTGTTCGGAAATAATTAAAATTATTTTTAACGTAAAACGTCCGGTTTATGACACTTCTACGTAGCTCTACCACTTTAAGCGTGTAAAATCATATAGATAAACAAGGAGGACCAAATGACACCGTTTGTGACCGCCCGAACGCGCGCTACCCATTGGCTGCATATCAAATGGTGGCAGAGCCGGCTATGCTAGAGGTACCCGTATCACAAACTGAGCCGTTTACCTTAGTCCGAAGATCAGTTTCCGTGCTTTCTTTTTTCGGACCATTAGATCAAACAAAAAATTTAAATCTTCAAAAAATCGAATATCTTATTCACACTGAATTATTTGGAATTTTTAATTATTCCCGCAACTCTGTTACGGTACACATAAGATATGCTAAGAAAACTTGAAAAAAGTAACATTGGCGTCCCCCGTGTTTGCCTATCACACGGAAACCTGTGCAAGCTCGTGTTCCCTATATATATATATATATATATATATATATATATATATATATATATATATATATATATAATATCTATGTATATACACATACCGTAAAATATATGTAGCAACAGCAGTTTCTTGTTCCTGTTTGCTACTGTGAAGTTTGAAAATTCTTCAAACTGGCTTTCCCAACGGACGACTAGCTGCATTTCTCTGGGAGAGAGCGAGGAAGAGAGTCGCTCACTTGCCCGCTTCTTTGGTAAGTAATGTAACATCCTAGCGGCGGTCGCAAACTGTGGACATAAATCGCTATCTTATATCTCTTCGGGGAGTCCCCAGGATGCGGTTGGTTTCTCCCCCCTTCCCCCTCCAGTAGAACCGCCACCTTCTATGCCTGCTTTTCGAGCGCCATGCCAGAGAGCGTTCACCAGCCAGCGCTAACATCCCCCAACGCTCGCGATCCCCGTGTGTGCACCCGCTGAGAAGTTTACTCTTTATGGATCGCTTTCCGCGAGGGCAGCTCGACGACCCCGTTCACCCCCCCCCCTCCTGCCCCCCTTCGTCCCATCCACGGTTCCAACCCTGTGTTACTATACGTGCCCCATCATTATTTACGACTCGCGCCTATTACACGTTTGAGGCCCCGGAGAGCTGAGTAACGTGTGCTCACTAGCCTTCCCGTTCCCTTACATTTCTGATTTATCGGACCGAACATAAATCTTTCGTGGGCGGCGTCACCGTCGTCGTTTCGAATCGCCAGAAGCGAAAAAGGCATATTTTTTACGATAAAAAATTCGTTCGTAGAAAGTTTACTAGTATTGCAGAGGTTGCGCGCACGCAACAGAAGTTGAAAATATGGCTAAGAAATTTCGTCATCGAGGTTCTGAAAGGGGGAGGGGTCGGAGGACAAATTTGGTTTGTCACCGGTAGAACGCGATTTAAGGAGCAAAAAAGGTAAAAGCAAATTGGGTAAGAGAAGCAACAAGAACTTGCTTGGCGTGGGTACTCGAGAGTTTCGCGTTCACGTCGAATAATACAGTCGTCGTTGGCGCACCGTCGACCACCGTCCAACACCCTCCAGGCACCAACTCGGTCTTCCGGTGACCAGGTCGTTCCCGCAAAATTAAATCCGGTCTCGCCAACATCACTACAGGTATATACGTAACAATGTGTGTAGTGGGTATTCTGAGGCACGCTAAGCACAATACAAATGCGTATATTAGAAGGCGGCGGCACAATAAATGCTACATGTTCTTGATGAAACCTATTTTACTGGAGAAGCTTTTTTTAAATAAATAATGCCATACAATGTATGATAAAATGAAGAATATCATTTGTATGGGTAAAACGAAACTATCAGGTGCTGGCCGCTAATATGGGTCCACGTCATTTAAGCCCACACAAAAATACCCAATTTAAAAATGTTTCACATCAAAAACATACCTGATCCAAAATATCCGGCAAATTATCCCCAAATATAAAAGACGATGCTAAATGATTGAAATATCGATTGTATCCAAAAGAATATCCCATGTAAAAAATCCCTTATAAATGTCACGTATAAAAAATGTTAACAAAATACTTAACAAAAATAATTTTATTATCTCCGTGTTGGTGTTGACGATAGAATAGTTTGCATCAATATTTCTAGATCAATTTTATAATAACAATAACAATGAAGATATTATTAAATGATGATACCAGAAATAAATACAATAACAAATAATTCCAGCAAATAGAAATCGAAATCTATACAACATTAGACAGGTAAATAATCGTATAGCCTCACCGTACGATGGTATCATTCGCGATACATCAAATAAAAATCGAAATTCTTGAAACAAAGACGCGATATAATGATGATGCTCTGCATCAATACAACGGAGTAATATTGTGCGCGATACCGCTTAAATATTCGAGATGAGTTCGATTGTTGCAGTCGTTAACGGCATTCAGAATACGAGCATCGTGATCTCTGCATTTCTTTCGTTTATTTTTTTCCATGCGTCCTGCGGCAAGCTGCTCAAGATTTACTTCGCCGATACTCTGTTCAGCAATAATCCGATATTTCGCTGCGATTTGAATTACTTCCGCATTCAGACCCGAAACCGGTAGTCTCGAGATCGAATATAACGGCAGCCATGTTGTCAGTTGGAATTATGAGATCTTGATTGTGTACATATTATCATCAGTCAATGATCACCCGGGGAATACGTAATTCCTTTCCTGCTTTTCGTGCTGACTCTGCTCTAAGATTTCAGTTTTTTCTTCATCAGTTGACGCTGTTTGAACTCGACGGTTTTCTCCCGTGCAACCATGTACATTCGTTGTTCGTCTTTTTTCTCATGGGATTCCTTGGTGTGCTTGCCAGGGGGCATTCTGAATTTTCATTAACGGTCATAATGTACTGCGTCCCAAAATTTTTCTGCGATACAGCGCGGTCGACTCGGTACACCAAAGATTTCAAACGGGCATAGCTTCGATACTTCGCAGCCTTGGGCAACATAATGGCATTAAAAGACTCATTGAGCTGAATAAAACTGCAAGCACCCATTTTTTGGACATGTGGCGTAAGTGTCGAATATACATGTTAGCTCGCTCTACAATTACTCGCCACGCAGCCCTTTTCCATGGGGAAGGCCGACGTGCTTGTAATTCACAGGATCTTCCTTAAATCTACACCATTCACCGCAGCTCTCATGTTTATCAAATGGGTGGTTCGCTATATTCGATATAGCGTTTTACCTTGCTCTGGTAAAAAAATGTGGTTGAATCAAACAAATTTCGTTTCAATCAACTAAACAGCTCAGGTCAAACCGCATACGTTCAAATAAATATGCACGTACATAATACGAACGAAATGATTCATTGGTTTTAAAAAATGAGAAACACTACGACCAACATGATGCTAGGTGACTGCAGATGAATTTCGTTTGTAGTAATCAAATATGCATTCTATCCAACTTGTATATGGGGCATTCCATACCGATTCGCTCTACGTCGGACCCTCGACCTCTTTAATTCGGTTGGTAATTTTTTATAATATTGTTCTAACTCTAAAAATCACTCCAAATTTGTTTTTAATTTTTTTTTATTTGCATTAATTACTATTTTTCAAAGTGAACATATTTTTAGCCGGAATTAAACATTCTGAAAAATTCTGTATCAGATATGAACATTTTTAAGCCTAAACCCAGAATGCTAAAAGTGTGCTTCTAGATGTTTTTTGAGCTTTGCTTTCTTTTTTTAAGTCAACATATTGTTAACCCAAATGAAAAAATCTTCAAAAATCCTGTATCAGATATGCAAATTTTCAAGCCTAGAGCGAAAGTGCTATCGCATTAGCTTCTATTTTTAAATATAATTTTAAATAATTTTAAATATAATTAAAAAATCATTCTCGGTTACATGAGATGCTTCTCTTCCGAGCTCTATCACACCCGATCGCGGAGTGACGTTCGATTGTCGATCTCCGTGTGGCAGGCCTATTCGTTCGTCTAGGGCCTACGTCAGCGGTATCGGCCTTCGTGACGTGTACGTCGATTCATGAGTAATACCTCACGAATTACAATAAATGATATTATTACAATTTGACGATATGGTATCTTCTCTATAGCGCTCAAGGGGTCGAAACGAGCGTCGACATCGAGAAAACAGTATCCGTTTTTAATTTCCCTGTCACAACGATGACACGCACAGGATTATCCCGAGATTCGGGGAACAAACGGCTCAGGTATAATATGGTGAATTTAACCTTTTTTTCTAAAGCCATTCGATTTTTGTTTGGATCAAGTGCCACTATTTTACAGAAAATATATCAAACGGCGATTATTTCGCGACGACACGGACAAATTTGTCCCGAGATCCGGTCGACAAACGACCCAGGCATTATATTATGATTTACCATTGTTTTCCTGAGGCCGTTCGACTCTTGCCTAGAACAAGCGCCAGTATTTTACCGTCCTCAAAAGTACAGGAGAAGTATCAGACGACCTTTATTTCACAATGAACAGTACATGTTTACCCCGAGATCCGGCCAACAATTGGCTTACATATTATTTTAGGAATTTGCCGTTGCTTAAACGAATGTCGATCTTGGACGGTCGATTGTTTGACATTTGGCAGTAGTTTCATGCCGAATCCCAGCTTATCGACTGGCCCAGCAACGTTCCATTATCTTATTGACGCTTGGGCCAATCTCGACAATTGAAACCCATGAGCCAATGCTGGCCCGAGGCTCAAACAATTGTCCCCTAGCAACTCAAGCGACCATCGAAAGACCCAAAAAACGACCGGTCGTTTTGTGACATTTTTCGACCGGAATAATGACCGAAATAAATACCAATTGTTGAATGAAGTATGGGTCGTCTTTTTATCAATGACCGCAAACAGACCGCAAAAACGACCGATTCTTGCATCGGTCGTTTTTGTGGTCATTTTTGCGGTCATTGATGGAAAAACAACCCATGCTCAACTTCACAATTGGTCTTTTTTGGTCGTTATTCTGGACGAAAAATGTCACAGAACGACCGTCGTTTTTTGGGTCTTTCGACAGTCGTTAAGGGAGCTTTCCAGTGTGACAGCCCGAAAAATCGCTGTTTTTCGCGATTTTTTTTTTAAAGAAAAAATAATCTAATCGGTCTGGTTTTTTTTTGTATATTAATTGGGTATTGAAGAATACAAAACAATTTTTTAAAGATCGATTTATTTATTAATTAATATCTATAAAAATGATGAAACAATTGTTGCAGAAAATGCACTTGGATGTGGTGTCCACGTTGGGGGTCACAATTTTGATCTGAAACAAAAAACACAAAAAGATTATTGATCGGTATATAATTGGCTTTCGTGCTATGGAGGCTTTTTTTTTTTTTTGCAAAAATGGCGCCGGTTTGAACAAAAAGTATCGATTTTAGCATTTTTTTTGGCAGTTTTTTTTACAAAAAAATAGGAAGATGTCAAAAAAAAAGCTTCCATAGCACGATAAACAATGACGTTAAGAATATTGTGTAAAAAATTCAACTCGATAGCTTTAAAACTCTGCCCTCCAAGTTGGACACCGTTTTGAAAAATGCTGTTTCGAGAAAAACGCGTTCAAAGTTTCAAGTGAGGAAATTTTAGGTAAATCGTTTACTTACGGTCAATCAGCGATGCCAGGTCCCTACAATATCCCTTCTGCTTCTTCGAAAAGATCGTGCTCAATTGATTGTTCAGTCCGACGAGCTGTCCTCGCCTCTTTGCTATCCAGGGACGCCCGGCGGTTTGCTTGGGTGATGCACGCATTCTTGTACTTAGCGGCGAAATCTGCGGCGCTCGGCCCTATCGTGCATCCCATCGTCTCCAAAATTTTTAAAATTGGGTCGTAACCTTCATTGAAGGTGCACACAGCACACTGCGTAGCGATTTCTACTATCTGCTTGCCGCAGAATACGTGCTTTGGGGCTAGTTGCCACACACAGTGATTGAAGCTCTCGTTATTGTTTTGAGTGTTCGCGCCCGTACATCGTTCTAAGAGATCCTCCGTTGTTAGATTTTTTACCGTCAAATCGTCACCGTACGGCTTGGCTTCTAATAACATCTTGAATGTTTTTGTATCGCCGTCTCCTATATAGAAACCGTATTTCGCGTTGTGCAATTCTTCTGATCTCTTGAATATTTCGATTATACCGTCGACTTCCATTTTTCCCGCGCTGCCTTCGTGATTGACGTTGCATTCGGATTCATGCGTCTCAAACCACGCCTCGTACTCGGGTGTTCCCTCTTGCCCTTTCCAGAATGCACAAGCCTTGCAGAAGCTTCATTTGACAGCAACATCCAAAACTTTGTTGGTATATCTTCCAATCACGGACACGATACCCATGCGCGACGTGAAACCGCGTTTCGACCACGATCCATCACCGGACACCGTCAGAATATCGCCCCGATTTTCTGCTTCCAAAGTTTTTTCCTTCTCTTCGGTACCTGCTTTTTTCACGACGGCCTCGTATATTGATTTCGCTGCAATCTGCAGGATTTTCACGATTCCATAATAGGTGTTATTATTGAAGTTTGCAGTTAAATCCATCAAGGCGATAAAATTTCTAATGCCATTTATGCCGATGCCGACGAATCGCATGGCAAAGCAGAAACGACGATTGATTTCATAAGCATTTTTTATCAAAGGACAAGAATCTATCTCGGCCGGATCTGGACACGAACACTGAACACAAATTTTAAAGCCCAATCCGCGAATCGATTTTTTAAAAAACTTCACGTCGCTATTACACTTTTTGCACTTCAACAGTTCCTGAAGAGCGCCGAAAACCAAAAAGAACTCCAAAATCACATGGCTAAACGTTTGATCGATTCGGACCTCAAACTCTGGACTCTTTTTCAAGATTTTTGCTGCCGAAGTGCTCGCAAACGTTAGATCCGTTTCGATATCGTGTCGATTTGTTCCCTTGAAACCCGCGGATCTTTTTCGTTCATTTCGCGGATGTCCGCTTCTCGAGCCTTTTCTATCCTGCCACGCACATTTCTCTTTCGTAGATCTATCCATTTTGAATGTCGAAACCGAACTGAAAGACGAACCGGACTCACGTTGGAAGGTACACGAGCAGGTAGGAACGAGACAATAGAAATAACGGTCGCACGGGCAGACGGCCGACGCGGCAGCTGTAGCGCTCCTTCTTCCAAGAAATGCTGTACAGTAACCGAAATAATCTGAATTTCGGCATGAAAATTTCAGGGAATATTCGGAAGAGTGTATACTATTCGATAAAGCAAAAAAAAATCGATTTTTTGAAAATTTCACACTGGAAAGCTCCCTTAACGACGGTCGCTAGACTTGCTAGGGTCCAAAAACGACAAGGGCATTCTTAGATGGGTGAGTTTAGCGCGCAACCCGATATACCAGTCTCCAGCCAACACATTCTTTCCTCTACCTATCCGATTGTACACACTACTATTCCTTCACCTTTTTAACGTTCTCTAGCTTTTTCCACGGCATTTCGATCGTACACATTTTGATTATGCACATTGCTGGCCACGCAGACCTAATTGCGCACGCTAACTTTACTACATAACCTATTCTTTCAGCCGCTCGTTGCCACGCATTTCTATTCACTCATTCATCTTACAAAAAACTTTTCCAACATATTACCTTTCCAACTCTACCTTATCCACTCGTGATATTCTCATGTGATGTATCGGTAGCCATAATGTGTACGATCAACATGTGTTGAAAAAGTTTTTGGTGAAACGAGTGTGGCGAATAAAAATGGGCCACAACGAGCCTGTGGACACAGCGGTTCTTTAGTGAACTTGGCAGATTAACAATCTAGTCTGTGTGGTGAACAATGTGCATAATCAAAATGCCGCGGAAAAAGTGAGTGAACGTTAAAAATGTGAAGAAATAGTACAATCGCATAGGTGGAGGAACGAATGTGTTGTCTGGAGACTGCGGCGTATCGGGTTGCGCGGTAAACTAAGTATGTTCGGTAAACTAAGAATATGGATACTCAAAATGTGTACAATCTAAATGACATGGCAAAAGCGTGTCAGCATTAGAAATGTGAAGAAAAACAGCATAAAAGATGAAGTTTGTGAGGTAAAAAAATGTGTTGAATCGATAATTTCACGATAAGCCCGGCGGGTTTATTTTACGACAAGCCCGAATAGTTTATGAGGAACTGTGGAGAATCGAAATGTATCCAAACGAAATGTGATGGAAAAAACACGTAAACATGAAAAATGTAAAGAAAAAACGTAAAGAAAAATGTAAAGAAAAAAATGTGCCTGTTAGTGTTTGTAGAGGAACGTATATATTGGGTCGATGCTGTGGTGAATAGAATGGTGTGGGAGAAAGAAGGGCTGTCGCTATGGGAGTGTTCTTCGAGAAAGAGATCACCTGCGTGAATTTAGAATTGTGCTACGGAGAGATTCAAAGATAATCGCGGCGTGCAGGTTTCGGTTTCGAGCGTGTCATAATCCCGTAGGCTTAAGATCGCGGCTGTGGCTGTCGACCGAGCGCTGCGACGTGACGAAGTCAACGAATATCGCATCCGTCATCAAATCCATGATTAGATGATACATTTTGTAATGGCACCTCAATTAAGTGATCGCCAAAGAGAAGCTTCTCGGCGAATACAAAACCTGCACGCCTTGAGTGATCATTGTGGCGAATATGGCTGATAAACCTTGAGTGATAATTGTGATAGCGAGTGGTAGTACAGTCTTGCGTAAAAGCCAACCTAGTAGGGAAAGTAGGACTGATCCCGAACGTCGCAGTCGCGGCACGATCGAATCGGTATTAACAAACCAAGCATCGACATCCAGGGCTTTGCCAATATCGGCCTGTACTGTTAGAATCGGCGGAACCCTACCCGGAGCTGGGGCACTGTGTACTACCGCTTCGTTTAGACTCGATCACATATTGAGTCCGCTGTTTGCCATCACTACAATTATCTCGCTGGCCCTGTGTACTTTTAATTATTGGCTTTCGTATTACGTGAGTTTCCCATCTTTGCAGATGTGCACAATAACGTCGAGTCAATATATGCTAAAACTCAGCAATTTCAGCGGGAACGCTGTGTATCAAAACTATCTGTAGATTTCCTACTCGAACAATATGTGTTCAGCACATTCGAAGCTTTCTGGTATCGAAATACCCATGCATCCGTCTATTCACACCGTATCCAATTTCATCGTGTATTTTTTTTTTTTTTTTCGTTTTTATTCAGAATTTCTCTACCGTGTAGTTCACGTCGTTTTGTTAGAACGAGCATTATAACCGATATGAAGTTGAATATGAATAGAGAATAAGATTGCTATTAGTCATTAGTGTTAAAGATACAGATTAAGGCCAAGTTGGGGCGACGGGCAGACAGAGGGCGACCTATTACATGCAGTCGATAAAACCGAGCTTAGCCATTATCTATAGCACTTTTGTTACCTACGCCGCGTTTTTCCGGTGTTTGAGCCGGTACCTCCTGTTCTCCGAGTAAACAACACAGATCAATAATCATTCAGATCACAGATCATTGTTCTTATATCCTTTGTATAAATTACAGGACCCTGCCATTCTGCTTCGAGATAATTGTAAACAACAAATTATGGGCCCAGGGTAGTACTTTCGAGAAATGTTTTTATGAATGAAGAGACAACTCCATCGACATGGCAATATTTAAAAATCACGAACATCTATGAGATTAGTCAGCCGCGTGCAATAGTACGAATTCGGTAAGTTACCGAATCTGACATCATGACTCACGATGCAGGGGCTGGGAATGAACGCTACGGAAAATCAAAGTAACAATGCGGTTCCGATGATGGTGAACTAGCAACGAGGGGATAAACGGAAGGAACGTAATTGCTACAGGTGCGGCCACTGGCAAATTAAATGTTGCAGCAACAAAAAAAATCTGATTCAGAACGAATCGAACATCTTCTACGAGCGCTCTCCTGTACAGGAAAAATCACAGCCCATTGTTCTTGGATTTATATAGTTTGTCAACTATATAAAGCTCGCTGAGCCAATTCAAATTAGAGTTGGCAACAGAGACATAATACTAGCATAAGGAGGAGGAGAAAAAAACACTGTCTTTTTTCTAATCTCTGCTACGTCTACGATTGACTGTTCGGCACTGTCAGTTGGAAGGACGATGCGGGATTCCTAACGACGTTTTTTCACGTTTCGGCTCTTTTCAGAAATATTTATTTCAAAACAAATTTAAAAAAAAACCGAAGTAACATACGATCAACAGTGTTTTCTACAGTGGCCAGTTTGTTTTCCCCTCCTAGTGATTGTATTTTTTACGGGTACCCTAGCGGAACTGGTACAACCACGGATTCGGAGTTGCATCGTATCGCAGTCGCACTAGGGTTGGCTTGACAGGCATCTGCGAGTTACAATGACTATGACGAGACTCCGGGTATACTGGAATGAGACCGAACCCTTTGTGCAAATTTTTAACCTTTATGCAACGGTGCCTTGATGGACTTGAGCGGCCCCATACAACCCAAGACAAATAAATAAGACTATAGAACGATAGTTTTAAGGGTTACAGGAAAAACGACGTTAACATAAAGGTTATACGCGAGTCTAGAACAAGTCAAAATGTTGAACATTGTGCATTAGTCTATTGAAGCCTGCCGACAGTCGCCTCAGTTCTGTTAGGGTGTCCAAAAAGGTTTTTCATCTAGGTTAGTCCGCTTAGTTGTTATACTTTTATACCAGAACTGTTTTGGAAACACTTTATTGTCTAATGGAGTGAAGTGGGAGGAAAATCACTTGTCTCCCGTGCTTCATGTACTCTAACGGGACGCGTTTATCCCCGGGTAGAGTTCAGCACTTGGCCGCGAGATGGTAGATCGGACACTACCCAGGTGCGGATGGACGACGTTCCGAGTAGGGCCGGCGATTAGCTTTTAGTCGGCAGCAGGTTCACAGCCGATGATCGGATCTCGACGAATGTCCAGCATTGCCTAAACTGTCCATTGACAATCACTCCAACGTTGGGCCCAGCAACTGTAAAAATAAATTGTAGAATTATAACGTATATAATTTGTTCTCAACAAACGATGTCAACAGTCGGTTAAAAAAGTTTAATCAATTAGAGATATAAATGTATCGTATACCACTAAGAAATAAACAACATGTCAAATGTTAGTCGACCGATTGGAAGTCGACTATAAAAGGACTCACGCTGATTCGCTTAAAAAGTCGAATTTCGGTAAACTCGCTGAAAGTTGACCCACAGAACTCTGCAGAATTGAGTCAGCTCTCCGTGAACTCATAAAAAATCGATCACAAATCAACTCTAATGCTAAACTAGATTCAGTTGAATTTTGGTCAATCCAGTAAACGTTGTCCACGTTTTGACTCAAGTTGGTTTGGACACGTTGGTTACATATCAGTCCATTAACTTAACATTGACCAAACATCGCCCCATTAATATCCATTGTATTAGGTCGTGATCTAGTCAACTCAGTCATCAACATACCCATTAAAATAGGTTAACTGTAGACGAATCAAGGTCAATTTTTTTCACAAACCGACCGCCGATTTTTGGTCAAAATTCGGTCGGATAGGTCCGCTAGGAATGAGATATAAAACTGTAAATCCCACACGGAAAGGAGAATTTGTGCAAAATATATCCGACATATAGAACTTTTAGTCGTTATTATAGGTGTAATGTATTTTATAAATTACACTGACAGAAGGATCTAGTAAAAATTACCAATCAACTAAGAAAAATTACCATAGAATATAGTAGTACGGCGCCAGGGCGCCACCTATGGCAAAAAGTCTCAGAATTTCCAAGAATTTTTACCATAATATCTAAGAAAAATTCTTATAAATCCGGTACTTCCTACCATAGGTGTCGCCCGAACGCTCTACTACTATATGCTATGGTAATATCTCTCAAGTGATATAGTAGTTTTTACTAGATCCTTCTCTCAGTGTAGGTATTATTGTGGTTCGTGACATCAAAGAAGGCGACATCGATAGCGGCGAGACTTTTTTTTATAATATAGTGCGATACATATATATTACGTATATATTTTTTGTTCATGTGATTTTTTTAGGTACATTGAACGTTCTCAACCATTATTCTGCTTCTATCAGAGTGCATATGAGAAAAAAATGCAACGGGTGGGCATACCCATTTTCGTTTTTCATGGGGATTAAGCGTTGAAAGTCTCCTTGCGAAAAGGAAAATACAGAGTGCGGATTAGATAGTTCGAGCCTAAAATCGATGTAGTAAAAAAAAAAACAAATAAGTAGAATGACAAAATAAAACAGTATAACGGAAAAAAGACTACTGCGCCCGAAATGCCGCACGAGGGATTTGGCAAGGGCCATTTAACCGTGCCTCCGGACGTTGGGATTACGAGAATCGAGGTGAAACGGTGCTCTGTCGATAGTTTCGATTCTCCGCACATTCCCGAGAGCATAAGCTTCGATATTCCCACGAGTACATCGATTGTTCACCTCGTAGTTATTCCGTGAGTAGTAGTGGAACTTGGACGGGAACACATACATTGTTATATCGAGGCTAGTGATCGCGGTACATTTTAACCGGCCACGTGGACTTCTATGGGCGTCGCAGATTAAGCTCTGCTCTCCGCTCCTGATGCACCTAATAGGATTATAGATATTAATTTTCGCTCAAGGGATGGAAGTGGACGCGAACCATTGGTGTGCCGGAGCGTTAACCCTTTAGACCGCGATCACCGGCAAAATCTGCGGACAACCTGACAGTGTACAACTAAACCATCAGGTGATCGCACGCGAAGTTGGGGTGTAGAGAGAGAAATACGAATGCTGACCATTTAAGAGTATGTGCAACACACTCTCGTGGTGTCTCTCGCACTCCATTTTGAGCGCCAGTAACCGTATCTTTCTTGCTCTTGTGGCGCGATAATGTGACTTTCACCTACTTTTAAGAGCGTGTAAAACACCGCACTCGATAATAAAAACTGTAATTCGTTTTCTTTTATGGTGCTGAACATTTACGACCAAAGCACATTCTTACATGAAGCCGAATCAATATCCGCTTAATGCTAGCATTTCCTTCGTGTTACGTTCAGCCGCAACTTTCCGCTTGAGAAATAGTATTTATTAAATCGACTCTCTTGACGGAAAAGCCAGAAATGCAAATGGCAAATAAAATTAGGTATGCATTTTGGCCGAGGAAAAAGTAGGTGTCTACTGTAACGCAATTTTCGAACAGCGGAAATGGCTACGCAAAAACACACTCGACAATCTTCTTTCCCTTACTATTTTGCCCGAAGGGATGCGCGCCAGGTACGTCTAAAGGTACCAGGAAATAATATCAAATCAATCTGCACTCTTTAGTTCGCTTACAAAAGGCTCAACACTGTTCCCAAACAATTTTTGCACCTGTATACCATGCACATTATGAAAAACGAAAAAGTTGTTCCACTTGTGTACGTGCTTCTGCCGGATAAGCGTAAACAGAGTTACCGCTTAGTGTTGAACTAGCTGGAACGTTTGCGACCAGGTTTCATTCCGACGCGAATAATTGTCGATTTTGAAATGGCATTTACTGGTGCGTGTCAAGAAGTGTTTCCCGAGGCCGAAATAAAAGGTTGTCTCTTCCATTTTTGGACAATCTTTATGGCGACACATACAATCGGTTGGACTGCAAATCCGGTATGCAACAGACAGTGATTGCGCGCAGAACATAAAAATGTTAGCAGCATTGGCTTTCGTCCCTATCGACGGCGTAATTGGCGCTTTCGAGGAATTGATTCGCTGAAAGTACTACACCGAAAATGAGGAAGCATTGACCGAAAATAAAATGCTTGATTATTACGAGAATACAATGGATCGGATTCCCGAAATTTGTACGAAACGGGCGACGGGTTCCGCTATTTGCTATCTCTATGTGGAACCATTATAGATCCCTGCGCGACGACGATCTACGCACAAATAATGCGGTAGAAGGATGGCATCGTGGCTTTGAAGATGTGGGAGCGCGGCGTGCTAGTCAATAGTCCATCTCAATCGAAAATTCTAAATGAAAGCTCGGAGAGGACTCATATATACCCAGGTGCGGTTTTAGAGCCGGGCTGACGTTGGACCAACCTTGAACGACTGATTCAGAAAGTCGACCCGACTCTGGTCGCCAATGTAGGCCCGACTACCAGTTAACTTTGGGATGATAACATCGGCCCATCGTTATCAAACGACGTTGCCCCAATGTTGGCACTCGATGTCCAGCCAAGGTTGAATGGAAAATATTAATAAGCAATAAAACCTTTTTTTTTACTGATCTGCGCGACTTTAAAATGCTTTTTTTATCATCCTACAATTGTTTTTTTCCAGTTTTTTATCCTCAAACATTGGAATCATGAGAATACATTTTTTAGTCGGTAACGGGGACTCGAACCTGTGACCCTGGCACTACTAGTCGACCCTCTTACGCACTCGGCTATGCTCACCTTGAAGATTTTCTATTCGAATCTCATATAAAAGCTGCATGTCTACTGCATCTCTAATATTAACTTACCAATTGCTCTGAATTGTCCAAGTTTTATTATTTTATTGTTGTATTCACACTTTAACTAATAATATTGATGAAACTTAGGTTGTCTGCACTACACTCCTGTAGATAAAACTATAATAAAGGAATCTGGAATAAAAAAAAAGGTTTCAACAGCCGCGCAAATAAGAAAAAAATTAATTCCTAATAAATAATTGGTGTTGGACGTTGGCTGAACCTCGTTAGCGGGTACTGGGCCAAAGTCGTTCGAATTTATTAGTGTGGCCATGTCACGTGTAGTATCCGGGTGAGACGGCCGATCGCAAATATTTATTTATAGAGCTCCAATTAAATCACGCATCGGAAATATCGAAAGTTCTGAGTGAATTACTTTAGTTCGGACTTTGTGGAGTTGGTTGCAACAAAAATTTTAAAGTTTTTTAAACGTTAAAACTCTAATTGTTATTGTTTAAAAAAACATGGTCATATCACTCCAACTTGAACTTCAATTTCGAATTGCAACATACCCGGCGGAACCTCAATAGCAGCCCCACAAACAAATTCGACGGCGTCGATCGACGAGGGGGGAAACGAAGCGACCACAGAGGAAAGTTGTTCGACCGATGAGGACGGAAACGAGGAGGAGAACGACGACGAGAACGGCGACGACGAAAATGGCAAAGACGAAGAAGGCAACTTCGACAATGGCGGTGACCATTCAGGCGGCGATGTTACCGAAAATGTTTAAAGCCCTCGATGATTTTTTTTATTTCTTCAGATTTTTATTAATATCCGTACTGGCGGAGGATTTCATATTTTTAAAATAGATTTATAGAGTGTTCCGGGTCGGTATGATTAGAAGATATGATTATCACCAAAAATAACAATTTATATTTATTCCTAATTGTGTTAGACGCTTTTTCTTTCTCATCGTCCTAAGTTTTGCCCGGTGACTCTCCGTTGGACCAGACTGTATTAAGGCGACTTAAAACATGGACCACGTTACATTTGAGTGCAAAAAAGATAGATATTTTATCTCCTCGCCCCCGCGCGAAATTGCATCCTATGTATTCAGGATACTCGCGTGGGTGCGGCAGCATATATTTGGAATATGCAAATAGATGCGGATTGTCAACGCACAGGGATATCGTAAGGATAAATTCCAAAGGAACGCACGGAGAACCTTGTGCAACTACTGATAGGTTCTCGTAGGTACGATAGATTTTATAGGAAACATGCAAATAGTTGCAGACAGCGATCCCACACAACTATTTGCAATTGCAGTATGAAAACCGATTGAAACAAATACAATTTTCATTTGTATTTCCACGTAAAGACAATGCTTCAACGTGAAGTTTGGTTGTTAAACGTACAGATAAATTCCAAAGGAACCCACGGAGGGTCTTTGGCAAATACTGATAGATTTCCGTACGTGCGGCAGCATATAATCGGAACATGCAAATAGATGCGGATAGTAAACGCACTGGAATATCGTACAGCTATATTCCAAAGGAACCCACGGAGAAGCTTTTGCAACTACTGATAGGTACCCATAGGAGCAATAGCTTTTATAGGAAACATGCAAATAGTTGCAGATAGCGATCACACACAATTATTTGCAATGACAGTATGGAAATCAACTGACACAGATAAATGTTTCATTCGTATTTTATGACTTTTAGTTGTTAAACGTACAGATAAATTCCAAATTAACCCACGAAGAGACTTTGCCAAGTACTGGTACATTCCCGTAGGTGCGGCAGCATATATTCGGAACATGCAAATAGATGCGGATAGTCAACGCACTTGAACATCGTACAGATACATTCGAAAGGAACCCATGGAGAGCGATGATTTTTAATCGGAACATGGAAATCATAAGGATACTAATCGCACCCAACTAATTGCAGCTGCAGCGAGCAATCCGATTGAAACAGATAAAAGTTTAATTTATATGTCCATGTTAAGCCAGTATTTAAACGTCGCGCTTGATTATTTTCACGTACAGATAAACTCTGTGCGCAATTGTGGTTCGCAAGTCCTCATAGATTCCCGAATGTACGATAGTTGCTGTTCCTACCTTTTGAATCTCCAAGTGAAATCTGATTGAATTTCGATCACTTATGGAATTTATGTGTAATTGGAAGTGGGCTCATGGATATACACCTTTATTTCTATCCGTACTTATGGTGATGTCGTACATACGGATACAACAGGATAGACAATAAACTTCAAAATATGTGCAATTGATTGGAAGGTATGTGCATTTCTAGGGACAAGAACCTGCTGCTTTTTTATCAGCGACCACTTCTCAACCACGATCACCATCACCTTTAATTTATGCTTGTAATCATCCCAATTCCCATCCTTGCGGATGTGCACTTTTATCCGCCCGCTTGCCAAAATCAAAACTCCGCTCTCACTTTCCGATACTCAATCTATCGCCAACCTCAGTGGGCTCTCCAAACTCTCCGAACGAATTATTCACTATCAGATCACAGCTCCATCAACCCTAACAACATCTTCGACTTTCGACAGTCGGCTTTTCGTTCTGCTCATAGCACTCAGTCTGTTCTCCTGAGAGTAACAAACGATAGTAATCTCAGAGTCGTTCTACGTAAAGTCACGATTTTAGTTATCTTTGACTTCAGTAAAGCCTTCGACACCGTCTCCCATTCTATTTTTCTGTTGAAGCTTAGCTTAACTTCATCTGTCTTAACATGGCTTTTCTCCTATTTAACGGGTCGTTTGCAATCAGTCGTTGGTGAGGACAATTCGTGCTCTGAGTGGCTCCTTATCACTGCGGGGGTCCTTAAGGGCTCGGACCTATGCTATTCTTTCTTTTTATTAATGATATCGCCGAGGGGCTACGCTACGGTGACCCCATGATCTTTGCAGATGACACGCAAATTGACTTTCAATGCTCGCCCTCCAACCGTAGTAGCGCCATGACTCTTATCAAGCATGATATGGGGGTTAGTGCAAACTACGCTATAGCGAGTGGTCTTTCACTTAACTTAAGGAAATCTAAGATTATGATCCTTGGTAGCAACGCGTATGTACTAACCCGTCACCCCCTGCAATCATTGATGATATTACAATTCCTTTTGTTCACGAAGCCTGTAATCTAGAGGTGCACCTCTCTTATAATCTCTCTTGGAATAAGGACATTTCTCACATTTCCCAGAAAGTCCATGGACCGCTTCGCAAATTAAAATCCCACAAGAACTCTCCATCGACAACGCTCCGAAATAAACTCGTCTCGACGCTAATTTTCCCTGACCGTCAAGATAAGGGAACATTGACTACACGGTCCAGCAGTGGTCAATACTGCTGTGCTGACTACAACTGCCTAACCGATGAATTGAACACAAAGCTTTAACGTCTTGTTAATACTTATATTAACTTTATTTTTAACCTCCGCCGCGATGTGCAGATTACTCCCTACCGACACCAGCTACGATGACTTTCTATAAAAAACCGTCGGCGCTACTATTTCATAGGGATAGTAATTTATTGTATTCTCAATTTTTGTAACTCATGCATGAACAGTGCCAGTTTATGTGGGGGCCGGCAGTGACATAAAGTGGCGCTTTTCGAGTAGGAGTTGCATACATACTCGAAGCGTTGTATAAATACTCGAAGTGTTGCATATTAAATACTCAAAACCGTATCGTAAATACTGTGCGCATGCGCACGCCCGTCCGTTTTTCCTTTATCGTCACGCCCGGCCAGTAAAATAGTAGCCAAAAAGTAGTATGCGATACTTATACGTAAAAGCGAACTCCCGACGGCGGTGGTAAAGTAGCCGAAAGTCTACTGATTCGTTTGCCATTTGTCTTTTTTTCTTGGCCTTGATTTTTTATTTGGCTCATTGGACCTTTTTCATTGTCTGGCATTTTATCTTTACTTTGTCTAATACTTATTCCCAATAGTTGGTCATAATTATATAAGTTATGCAACTTGAAAAGCGATATTTAAAATCAACATTTAATTTATTACAGTTTCTCCATCCGGAGACACCGCGTACATAAAATATTCGATCAATCGGGATGAAAAATAATTCTTTTTTTTTTCAAATTAGCCCCTTTGGATCGCCTTGTGTGAGTTCGAACAACCCGGATCGCGACGCTAACAATTTGACCACGTTTCAATATATTCGGGCTTACTGGGTAGATCCGAAGCAAACTTGTTATATCTCTATCCATAGTTTACATTCATATACGCAAACTCCTACATTCATAGACTGTGACAACGCAGCGATATCGCCGTATCACGAACCGTGCGTCGCCCACCCGGAAGCTGCACGACCTACCGAGCATAATCGTGGCTGATAACCCTGGCAAATGCAACACGAACAACGGCAGCTCTTACTTCCCGGTCCTAGACACCGTAGTCCATAGATTTGACGCTGATACAAATATGTCGCGTGACCTCGCAAATTCGCGTGTACTGCAGTGTAAATTCATATTACATGCGCAAACGGAGCAATTAACTTTTGTTGACTTTGTAAGTATGGAGTTCTCGTGTGATGAGGCCTAAGGCGTTTCCATTCCGCAACTTTCAAACGGTACAAGTATTAACAAAATGCGGTGAAAAAAAAGTTTGAGAAAAATTGGCACAGGAAGCTTGAACTGTTTTTTCGACGAAAGGAACAAAATCAACAAAAATCAGGACAAACAAACAAGGCTGTTTGCATACAGCAAAAAGTCCCTCGTGTTTGAAGGCGATGCAGGAGTTGACAGAATGGATTATTTGCTCTGTATCCGATCGAATTCATATACAATTTCATGGTATAAGCTTTCCGTATAAATCCTTTGAAAATGGCCAAATAAAATATTTGGCGGCTTATTATATGATCGTAACATTCTTGGATGTTTCACATTCACACGCATCAGGATACATTGTAGAAGATATACTGCAAAATAGAACATTAACTCCAATTAACGGGCTAGAATGAGAAACTGTGCCAAAACGTAACAACATCTCTTCTCCCATTTCCGTGAAGCAATTCCACCGCCGTCGAGGAAACAATTTTAATTATAGTCTTCTCTCGTTATTCAGTGAAATTTTACTGCTCCTGACTACTTCAAATTCGTAATGCTGCTCCATAGCTACGATTGCACTGTAAGTGCACTGGTGCTGATGCATCAGCTGCACTTAGTCCAATCGAGAAATCACGTTCTGCAAGAAGGGATTGAGTGCCCTATGAATAATGCGCGCTTGATAAGGCAACGCAATAACAGGGGGATTATGTTACTGCTGAAATCAGTGAGAATCCAGAAAATGCAGCATACACCACTTGCATATATTTTCAAACATATTTGATTAAAAAAAATAATGATAAAAAAAATTGTTCAGCTTATGCTAAAGAGGATAAAGAAAGCTCGAGAGCCTGCTTCGGTATGCATGCACGCGAAGAAGTACCGCGGATAATTTCATTAGCATACGTTTTGATGGTATGGTGGAGATAACAGGTAAACACCACTGAACGACCTTTCTTGTAAATTGAAGATATATATTTTGAAAAAATCTGACCGGAATACGAACCACCGAACGAAACAAAAAAATTACTGAAAAATTGATATAATCCGGTCAATTATGCTTTGAGCACGATTCAAGCGCAACTTCGATTAGCAGGTAGCTGCTAAATTATGAGATAAAACGTACTTAAAAAAATAAAATTTTAATGACATTCCAATTACTTATTACGAGTGATACCTCGAAATTCCCGAGGGAGATTGGACTGTTGCGTTTTGCCGCTGTATTCTCGTGGATGAGTTTGTCGATTATTCACGGCGACAATTTGCCGGTATCCCTCGCTTTCGCGAGTTGCCTCTCCGGGGACGTAGTTGAACGTCGATGCCGGTCGCTTCTCGTAGCCCTCATAATCAGTCAGGAGAATGCAAATAGGTCGGGTAGAGCGCGCTAGTAACGGGGATTGATTCGCTTTCATCGGCCGATCCCTTGAGCCGTTAACGCACGCACAGATCGTTACCATTCGCTATTGAAATCGTCAATCGATCGTATAACCCGCCTCGACATAGGATTTCCAGTTTACAAACGAGATAGAGAGGTGGAGATCCGTAGCTAATTGCGATAATATTAACGGCTATTTCACCTGCGACACGCTATCATTCCTCCGGCATAGACGGCTTTTATCTTTATTGTTTCGTAGCCATATAATTATTACGAATCGTAGATGAGGTGGAAGCTGAAACGAACACAAGTGCGTCATTACGAATATCAAGGATGGAATACCATTAAAGCAGCCATCACGTTAATTGTTGGTTCCGATGACTTTGATATTTTACACTATAGTCGCAAATTTCAGTTCTATAAAAATAAATCTCAAAACGGTACGAAGTATGTATCACGCTGAAACAGGTTTGAACATTTAACAAACATAGCTTATGCTCAAACATTCACATTTTTTTCTTGTTATTTTCGTAATATTTCCCTCGTTAAGGGGCAGCTGACCTTCCAGTTTTACCGGCCGAAAATTGCGATTTCTCAGTTTCGACTTAGCATCGTTAATATGCTACATATATACTTCAAATCAACCGGTGCGGTGGTCTAGTGGTTAGCGTACTCGCCTCTAGACCAAAGCATCGGAAAGTCGACGGTTCGATTCTCGGTTTCGTAGTTTCGCCGAGAATAAAAATATAGGCTGAACGAAGCTCCAGATATATACATCGGTTATTCGCACATAGTAACTCTAAGTGTCAGTGTCGGGTGTATTTAGCTGTACTCCATGTTTACAAACAAAGCTTCCTCATAGACAAAGCTTTGTTTCGATGAAAAAAATAAAAATGTTGAGATTTTAATGAAAACGTATTCAGAATGTTAAAAAATGTCTAGAAATTGCATTTAGAAAAATGTGCTTGCGTGCGTGCGTGTGTGCGTGCCTGCAAAATTCAACCGTCTATAACTTAAGAACGGTCTTATCAATCGTGTTGAAATGTGGCGCGCATGTAGAGCAGTTGGGTGTCTCTGTTTGTTACAACTTTGGCAATAATTGAAACATTCGTTCAGATTTGATCACATTTTGACATTCTTGAAAAACACTTTTTTGCGCTCTAGCTTACGCAAATTTGGAGTTCTCGCGCTGAAACTTTACATAGCAGTAGACCAACATCAAGCAATGTTCGCTATTAAATTTGGTAAGAATCGGTCGAGGGGTCTCCATTGTGAATATTTGTGTAATGATCTGAGCACATTTTGAAAATACTTTTTTGTCCGCTAATAAATCTTACATTTAAATGTAAGATTCAGAGAAATGTTTCGCTAAAATGTTTTTTAAGGAGAGAGAAATGTTGCAATCAATGATTTTCATTTCCTTAAAAATATGTGTTAGTACACAATGTATTTACAAAAAATGTCAGATTTTTTTACAATTCAGAAACTGAGATATCGGCTTCTAAACATGGATCGTTTAACGTGGACTTTTATAGAGAAAGCGTGAACAACGATTGTCGAACCTAATTTTCGGTTCTAATACCCCGAGAGCTTAAAAATTATCGGGTATTTCCCGATTGTTTCGTTGCGTAGCAACGAGCGAGATAAGTTTTGCTTAAAAAAATCCCGAGCGCGCAGCGCGAGGGATTTTTGAGCAAAACTTATCTCGATCGATGCTACGCAGGGAAACAAGAGGGAAATACCCGATTAATTTTTAAGCTTGAGGGGTATTCGGCTGATTATTTTTTCAACCTCAATTTCGACCAATGAGATTGTGGTATTTAACATTTTCCTGACAAGGTTTTATTTCGAATTTCTAGAATATTTTTATATTTAGGGTTTCATCTGAGGTTGTTGCATCCAGCACATATTTTTTCTCTGTACAAAATCCAGTAAATTGGGCCCAAATCGACTTCTTGCTCTTCTCTGTATTAGCCGGGACATTCTGTTTGATTTTTTTAGAGATGCTCTCTAGAGATTCATCACCAAATCGCTTTCTTCGCTCACTCATGTCCATGCTCGTGAATGGCAATTTGACGTTTAATCATTCGCATAGGTTACAAGTGACAGAAAAATTAATGTTTATCGCCTAGCAACCTAGCCGGAAAATTTTCGAAAAATTATCGATATAATTTAGACCTAGTTGTACCACGTGATGTCAAATACCGCGCTCTCATTGGTCGAAATTGGGGTTGAAAAAATAATCGTTAATATTTTATTAAGAAAACGTGTTTTCACACACACTAAATCACTACGAACAGTTTCATCGAAAAAAAACTCCGGATTATCATCTAATAATAAGGATATTATGAAAAAGTTGGAAATTGAAATTTTCATATGACTTTCTCATAAAAGTTGCAAATTTTGATTTTTATATGGCTTTCTCATAATGTCCCTTTATTCGCGAAGCTTCTTCTATGATAAAGCATTTTCTGTGTTGTTGGCTTCCTCATAGAGGGAGCCGTGCGAAAAAAGGAAATTTCCACCAGGTAAAGTCGATCAGTTGACAGAGAATGGCACATATGTAATGGCGGAATATTAATAGTAGAACGCTTGAGGCGGCAAAAAACATAATGATGTTCTATATCGCTCCGTAGCGAGACGAACGCCATAGTTCTAAATGTAGCGCAGCCTGCTGTACGCAGAAAGCGCTTTAGTCAAATTCTTGTTGC